>VZRF01009559.1:33590-508943 GCA_013396875.1 Vireo altiloquus | reverse complement strand
TAAGGTTTACTGTAGCAAGGACTCTATCAGGATGCTGGTACTCAAAGGCTTTTTTGTCTTGTTCTAATTCCCATTATTTGATATATTTTTGGTTTAGATGTGCATTTACAAGAAAATGTATGTAAGAAAATCTAAGATATCAGACTATAATAAAAGCTACAATAAACACAATAAACAAAGTAGCCTGACTGCAAATAACTCCATCATTTTTTAGAAGGGAGTTGAATATAATGCTTTAGCTTATCTAAAAATATCAGAACTGGTTAGGATCTCAAATCAATGAATCTGTACATCTTTATCTTCCTTGAAACCTGTGATGATTAGTTGTGAAAACACTAAAAATTTAGCCTAAAATTAGGAATGACTGATTCTTCAAAGGTACCCTGGCACGTGCATTAGCTGCATTCATGGCTATGTGTGGCCTGCCCTGGTGTTCTGTTACATAGGCATTTTTGATCTAAGAAACAAGAAATCCCCAGGACAGGATAATTTTTGAGAGGTGATGACAGATTAGGAAAATGGGCTGACAGGAATTCCATGAAGTTCATCAAGGAGAAGCGTCAAGTCCTGCACTTGCAGAGAAGCAACCCTGGGCACCCAGTTTTGCAGATAATTCCCTGGGGGTCCTAGTGGACACTGGGTGGAACATGAGCCAGCAATGGGTCCTTGCTTCAAAGATGGCTGATGATACTCTGGGCTGCCACTGGCAAAGCACCAGCAGCAGGTCAAGGAAGATGATCCCTCTGCTTTGTCCAGCACTGGTGAGGCCACACGTGGAGGGCTTGGTTCAGTTTTGGGTGCTTTAATACAAGAGAAACATGCATGTATTAGAGGTAGAGAGAAGGTCCACAAAGATGCTTGAGGAGAGAGAGCATCTCACATATGAGGAAAGGTTGAGAGAGCTGGGACTCTTCAGCCTGGAGGAGAGAAGGCTCAGGGGAATCTTGTCAGCAGATATAAATACCTGAAAGGAGGATGCAAGGAAGACAGAGCCAGGTTCTTTTCAGTGGTGACAGGATCAGAGGCAATGGACACAAATTGAAAAATGTAATGTTCCATCTAAACCTCAGTGTCTCAATTTTGGAGACAAAATTTTAGAAGGAAACACTCCGGAATGAGTGTCTCCTCCCGAGAGAAAATGTCTCCCTCTTTCCTCTGCCAATGAGGCAAATCGACAACAGCAGGTAAAATTGGAAGGAAAAAAACAGTTTACTTATACAAGAACTAAAACAGGGTAGAACAGAAAAAAACCCTCAAAATACAACAAATGCACGGAGAAGGAGAAGAACATACAGGCTGACAACTGGTTCCCCCAATCTCCCCCAAGTATAAGGAAGGGGAAAGTGAAGGAGAAGGAGAAGGAGAAGGAGAAGGAGAAGGAGAAGGAGAAGGAGAAGGAGAAGGAGAAGTCCATGCAGCAGCCCGGAGCGGGACAGGTGGAAGAAAAACCTGCTGGTCCTCTGGCACCGATCCTCCTCCTCCCAGCGGGCGAAGCAGATCGGTGTTCCTCAGGCTTGGACCAGCTGGGGAAACCCCATGGGCCCCCTGGACTGGAGAGAAGGGAAGGAGGGCAGGGAGACCAGGGGGGAGGGAAGGGAGTTCACCAAGCCCTTCCACCGAGCTGCCCGCGGCCCCGACCCATGGGCCCATCCTAAAGATACAGCATCCTTGGGCATTAAGCAGAAGGTTAAGGGATAAAGCAGCTTCACACCATCACTCAGAAAATACTTTTTCGCTGGGAGGGTGATTGAGCAGTGGCACAGGTTGCTCGGGGCTGTTATGAAGTCTCCGTCCTCGGAGATATGTTTCAAAGCCATTTGGATGTGGTCTCAAGAAATGGGCTCTAGGTAACTGTGCTTGAGGAAGAGTTTGGAGGATATGAACCAGCTTCAACCCGTCTGTGATTTTGTAAAAATTCTTGTAGAAGCCATTCGCTGTTTCTTCTTGAGAGACTTGATGCCTCTTTACAAAGTCTTCAATCTGACTCGTGGTGCTATGAGTCACATGCTCTTTGCGACCTTCTGGTGTGATTTTTCTTTTCTGAAATTTTTATGATTTAAAGCTGCATAGCTGTTGGAAAGGATTGACATGCATAAGGCAACCATATGTCATGGCTGCAGAAGAAACCAATGTTTTTAAAGTCACTGGAGATCAGGTGACACAGCACACTTAGACTAGTCCTTTCTCATTCTAAATGACTTGAGCATACTTTTCTCTATTTAATTGATACTAGGAGGCTTTGTGGGAAATTTAATCAGTCAGGCTTTGCCAGTTCACAAAAACAACCCTATGGAACAATATTTATGTGATATTAAACCACTAGGAGTTACTGAAAAGGCTAATTAATGCAGAGTTATTTGCTAGTTTAAAGTTATATTACATTTTTATATTTCATCCATGTCTGAGTATCTAAATATATGTATAAACGAAGATAAAACAACAACTTATATATGCGTGTGTATATTCTATATATTTAACTTGGACATTGTATCATGAACCAGAATTAATTTGAACTGTGGATTTTTTTTTTTTTTTTTAACATAAAAGATGAAGTATGTGCACCCAACAGGATCTCAGGTAATTAAGCAGGTACTGTTTGGCTTGTTAATCCTCAGTGCCAGAGATTGTTCCATATCAGGTAATAATGGTTGGAGTATGGTTAATTATGTATTTTTGTTTCAAACCAACACTTTAAAATGCAAAATTAATTTTTACATAGTTCAGCAGCGTTAGTGCTCTTACTACAGAATGGGAGTATTTACTTTGCAAAAGATGACAAGGAGCTAATGTAATTTACTGTATTTAAAGTATGGCTTCGATCCTCAGGATTTTTTTTTCTATGGTATTTTACAGAAAGGGAAGTTTTTAGTGACCTAGAGATGGAGCAATAGGAAGACCAATCTACACTGTGGGCAGGAGTAGAAATGGTGATGGACAGTCTGGCAAGATGCATTTGGCTCTTCAGGGTACATATGCCTATAACTGCCAAATAATTCCTTTCCTTGTGCTATAGATATGTCATTCAGTAAACCATATATTCCCATCAAGCATTCTCCTTTTGCAGCAGACTAAAAGCTTAGTGTTTGATGAAGAAAAGTGAACTTAAATATCTTTCTCATAATCAATAACAGAGTTGTAAAAATAATATAAATAAAAAGCTATCTTTAATACATTTTTATTTATGAGTAGCTTTTTAAAAGGAAAAACCAAAAAACTATAGTGCTACAAGGGTTTTCTCAGGTGAATGTTGGTGTATGTACATGCCTATAAATCTGATAAACTTGTGAATTATTCACTGACCAGAAGAATGCAGTTTCTGACGGAAAACCTTATATGTTATTGCATTAAGAATACAAAGATGAAGTCAAAACGAAGTCATGACTCACCTGACAATTATGAGATTTGTGTCTTTTTCTATCAGAATACATGCTGATGCCATGTTTTCTGGGAAGCATTATAAGGCAAGCACTGCATGTAGTAGTTATCCTTTTATTGAAGTAAAGCCTATATGACTAATGTAAGCTAACTTGAAAACAGGATTGGTATTGATATAAACACCCTATTGTTTTCAATGTTTTAAAAATGGCACAGTGTTTCTCAAATATTCACATTTGAAGTGAAGCTAGATGCTGCAGAAAATACAGAAAAAAAACCCCAGACTTTATTAATTACAACACCTCAGATAGTAGTCTTGAACTGGTTTCTTTATCTAGCTGGAGTCTATCAGTGGCAGCGTTACATGTAATGACTTTAGGTGAGAATTCATGAAATCGTTAACTTAATGAAGAAGAAACTCCAAAGATTATAGCTGGTGTTATGCCCCACTTATTCCAGAGCTTGATGTCTTTCTGCTGACTTTGTCACAGCAGTAATTTGTGACATTTACAGTAGACAGCTGTGCAGATCAGGTGCCTGCTAAAGGAAACACTTGCATTTTTACTCTAAATACGTGCAGGGTGTTAAAAAAAAAAAATGCATGCCAGAGGATACCAATGTATGACATTTTAGTGTCTTTTAGACTGGTCGTCACATCAAGCCCTACAGCATTAATTTCCGGAAAAACCCCCACATTCTCTCTCTTTGAAAATGTGGACTGACCATGGCCGGCAGCTGAGCTCCTATCCAGTAGTTTGCTCACTCCCCCACAGCAGGATGGGCAAGCAGAAAAAACTTGTGGGTTGAGATAAAGGCAGTTTAATACATGAAGGGGAAAACCAAACAAACCAAATGATGCAAAGGCTGTCACTCATCACCTCCCACTGGCAGACCGATGCCCATCCCGTCTCTGAGCAACAGCTGCCTTGGGAAAACTGCCACCCAACAATTTTATAGCTGAGCATGATGTTATGTGGCAGGGAAAGTGTCCTGGGTCAGTCTGAGTCAGCTCTTCTGGCTGTGTCCCCTCACAACCTCTCGCCAATGTCCCTCCTCCCATATTGCTTCCACTTCAGCTGTGGTTTTGGGAGCTATCACTCTGGTGTGCCATGCAAAGGTGGGCAGTCCCTCTGCACCAGGTCCTCTCTTCAATGATGGTTGACACCAGAGGGCCCCAAAGCTCAGCAAATTGCAAGCCAGCTACTGGGACCCCTGTATTTACAGGACCTGTAGCAGAAGGCACTGAGGCAGCTTATGACATCAGGAGGCCACTGTGATGACCCCTTCCACATAGTGGAAGGATTTGGGGTTTTTTCTGTTGTTTTTTGTGCAATGCTGTGACAGTGTGTACAGCCTGCATGCCACAGATTGCTGACTGGGGAGATGGTCACCTAAAAGCACTCTAGTCCCCTTTGGCTGAAACCATTCTGTGGTGACAGGCCCTTTTGCATAAGGAGAGAGCCTTCCACAACCATCCTGGCTGCCAGGTCACTTGCAGTCTGACTTTCCTAGGCCTGTGCAGTTATATGGCTTTCCTTCCCATCTTCCATGCTAGCCACTGCCTTTATTCTCTTCTGCCATCTGTCTCCACAGCCCTTGATTTGCTCTTGTTCCACACTGTAAGTGTTTGTTAAGGACAAACCTTCTCACCACTCTTTCAGGTTTCTTGCTTAACCACTCTAGAAAACAAACTTTCTGGGTGTGTTTGAAGAACTGCAAACACCTTCTGAATCAGAGCCTGCAAGCAGGTTTCCAGGGTGAAGCTCCTGCTCTTCCAGGACTTTGCGTACACAGAAATTGGGGAAAGATGAGAAAAACAGCATTATTTTTCTACCAGTAGCTTCTTGAGGGAGAGTAAGAGCAAGGAATTAGAAAAGTGAGTAATGAGATCAGTTGAGAAATGTGTAGAGACACTAATTATTAAAGGTTTATCTTAGCTTAATTCGGAGATCTTTTCAGGATCAGGTTCAGTTCTTGAAGTAGTCAAGACCTTCCTCCCTGTTTGACACCGGGTGTTGGGAAGCACTCTTTTTTGGGATTATAGTAGTGATAGCATGGGCTTAAAATGTTTCTAAAATCATGGGAATAGATTCAGAAGGGGGAGAAGGGTGGAAAAGAAAGGACTAAGGTCTGGTAGACCTTGGAAGAGAGTGTTAAGTTTTGTTTTTACTAAATCATGTAGAACTGCACCTATATAACCAATAAGTGATAAATGATACGATTGTTAAATGCAATTATTTAGTAATTGTAAGAAGAATTATAAGAGGCGAATTATGATCATGGAATGCTGTTGGGAGGGGGTCTGGGGATTCATGTTTGGATAAAATCAATGCACACAATGGAACAATATATGTTTAATGATTAAAATGTGATTATATAATGAAAGGGTATAAAATATGTCCATCTTGACTCCCAGGTCGGAGTCTGATTTGGCTTCCAGAGAGCTCTCCATAAAAGCACCTGCATATAGTCATATAATAGCATGATTATGTGTTTTCTACGCTAACAGTAGTATTTTTTTTCTAGTCTAGTTGATAAGCTGTACCACTTCCCTCCCTTTCTTCATTCCTTTATGTTCAGTCTGGTGATACATATATATGAAAAAAAGATTGTAACAAATCAAAAAGATAAACCAACCCTTAAATGGTGTGTTATTTTGGTACATATCCTGAGAGATCTGGGAGACTTGGTCAACAAAAAGAGGTTGAAGACAATGTCATAATGCATGACAAGGAAAACAAAAAGAAATAGATACTGCCTCAAATACTTGTAAAATCTATTGTATACCTTATGCGTATGCACATATAATTCATATTCTTGGCTTGCTTGTACACTAACATGTACTCATTTTTAACTTTAGGCAGCTGAAATTAGTTCTCAGTGTTTTAGTTTTACAACTTTCTGTGCTAAAAAGAAATATTTCCCATTTTGTGCTCTCTTACTTATCTAAAGAAATATGCGTATCCTGGAATGTTTTGTTGGAACTTGTGGTGAAGTGGATTTGGCCTCAAACGGCAAGTACTCAAGTCTTTTCATCATAGGATTTCTGTGAGTTCTTACTTCCTATTTCTGGTTAGTGTTTCCACATGTAACGAAAACAAACAAACAAAAAACCATTAGATGAAAACAAACCCTTTTAATTTTAAAATATTCAATAGACAGGAAAGAGGTATGGTTTAGCAGAAACGTAAATAGTCATATTACTGAATCTCTTTAACTTGTTCAGTTGCAACTTCAACATGAAGTTACGAATATGGACTACCATGCACTTCCGGAAAATGCTTTCTTTATATTAATCTTGATCTTCCAGTGGTTTTTTAAAGTCATAACCTTGTTTCAGATTTGTTGAATGATGCTGAAGTAGTGTATCACAAAATAAAGCACAAAAGAGATGGAATGGTAAACCCATTTCATCCTGATTTATAGTATTGGTCTTCTTATATTGCAAATTCATAAAGAAGTTGAAGGAAAATTCTCACTTCTTCTGCATAGCTTGCAAAGTCTTTTCTAACATAGTGAGGCAAAATCTGTGTACTTTCTTTTAAACTTGTCTCTTTTTGTCCAGTGAATTTAAGGAGGTTTGCATAATTTAGGTACTTCCTGTACTTTCCAGTATGTTCAGTTTGCAGTGATGCTTCTTCTATTGGATCCTTTAAAGCCTCCTATTTAGGAGTTATAAAACTATATTAAAACCCCCAAACTATATAAAATATTTATCCAATGCAGTCATATCCATTTTTCTAAGGTTCTTTTATGATTAGTTTTCCTTCCTCCTTATTTTAAAAGTAGTCAATGAAATGCCTGTCTTCTCTTCCTGGAAGAACCAGCTTCTTTCGGTATATTGTAGTAAGAGAGAATGAAAGTTTGAGCAAAATTTTTGAGAGAAAACTGCTTTATTTTCTAGTAGGTCTGCTTTCCACTGGCTTTTTTAAGTGAGATATGTAGACAGCCCTTTGATGAAGAATTAATTTCCATTATCCCTCAGAATTTGTTTTCCAAAATGCCCTCATGTATTTTGTGTCTAAGTTTCCGTATGACTAACTGTTTTGAAGTCTTTGGGTTTGAAGACTTCAAATTCAAATACTTTTAATCATAAAAATCATGTGGACTAGAGAAGACTTTTTCTAGTCATGATGGCATCATGATGAGAAATTGTTGCATTGAGTTTTAACAGCAAGTCCTTAGTGGAGGATAACTAGACCAAAGAAATACAATCGAGAGAATCTCACAGCATGGAGTGAAAAGCAGTTCCCTTAATACAGAAGTCGTTACACATGCAGCAGTAAAGGCTCTGGCAACAAAAAACCCATTATTTGACTTGTGATTAATTCTAGCATGATTTGTTTGCTTTTTTTTGTTTGTTTCAGAAGAAGAATTTTGTTCCCACAAATAGTAGTTGGGGTTTATTTTTGAAGAAGGTTTACAATATGTTCAGCTTATTTGGATTGATAAGCTCATGTTATTTTCCATGCTTGTTGTTGCCTGGCAGTAATGTAGTCTTTGGTGCTCTTAATAAAGATGGCAATGCAAAATCAGTGTGCAGCATTGCTTTCTGCTAGAGCCATTTATTAAGTTGTGGAGACTTTTTGCCTTTCTTTGCTAGTCATGTATCTCTGCTCTTGGGTTTGTTTTTTATTTTGGCATCAAAAAGGGTAAACAACTTGTTGTTTCCTTGATTGAAACTGCCAAAGAAGCCCCTTAAGGCTGTACACTGAAACACCTGTATTACTGCCACCTGTTTCACTATTTCAGCAATGCCAGAACATGTGGTTTCATTCAACTTCAGCATTGCATTTCTTTGGTACTTTTCAAGGCTATGCCTTAATTTTTGCAACTGAGGCTTATCAACAGGAGCAGCCTCCTTATCTGAGCCATCTTTCCATCTGCTCGCTGGAAAGTTTGGGTCTTTGTTTTTTACATTCGTGAGTTCAAATTTTCTATGTGTGAATGTGCAAAGTGAAGTGTGCCAGTTACAGCATGTCACCCAAGCAACAGGAGTCTCTTATGTCAAGGAGGTTTTGACTCCTTTGACAGAGGAGCTCTGTGTTTTTAAGGAGAAAATTCATTAAGACTTTCTAAATCCTAACTGTGACACCTGTGTTCTATATCCATATCTGTTTGTAAATTAGAGAAGTCAGTATTTAACTGGAAGGTATAAAAACACTAACATATCTCTCTCTTGTTGGAATTGCTCTGCTCTTCTGAAGATGTAGGGATGGTTAATAGGCCATGTACTGGAACATTTCATCCACTCACACTGCATTTTGTACACTTTGCCCCTCATTGCATCATGATGTCAGTGGATAATCCTAAACATGATCTCTTTCCTGTTTATTTTATTCTCCCTGAAGAGTGCTTTGCTTCAGTGTGAGATCTCCTGTGACTCATTTCCATCAGATTACATCCTGCCACTTAAATAAAAAGTGATTTCTCTTTAGTGAGACTTTAATAACATGGTCTGGTTCCAAACAGAACTTATTTGAAGAAAATATTTTTAGCTGTGTTTTTCATGAATGTTGCAAACACATCCTCATTCACTTTCTCACAAAACAATTATAGCATCAGCTTAGCAGGCAATTAGCAGTAACTTGTATTTTGTTGTATATTTTTTCACTAGAGGAGTGTTGGTGGCTGAAAATTATTATATTCCTGTTGGTAAGGAGTCTAATGCATGAGTAGTTTTGTCCTATATTTCCTTTCTTCCATAAAGCTTAATTTCAAGCAGATGTTCTATGCCTTCAGAGTGGTACTGTATAATTTTAAGCATGTGGTAGATGTTATGTGTGGTTTTTTGGGTATGATCAACACAGGTGTCATAGGCTGCGTTGCTCTCAATATCTGTAGGCAATATTTCACTGTTGATGGTATTTAACTTGTCCATGCAGAGTGAACCAGCAGGCTTTGCAGGGCAAGAAAAGAGCTATTAACACTGCTCTTGCTGCTTCTGGCAGTTTTGTTAATCCAAACTCTGATTTCCATTGACTTTTCCTACAAACTCCTGAGAATGAAAGTTTTCAGCTTTGTTATAATGCACTGTTTTTGTCACTTCCCCAAAGGTAGTGTGTTTTGGGCTTGGTTTTGTCTGAATCAAAATGGACGCAAACCTGAGAAACAAAGGGAAACAATTGTCAAGATCTATGCTTTGGTTCAGAGGTAATCCAAAATGCAAATTTTCTTTTTTGCTCTTAGTCATATATGTTTCCAAAATAGTAAGAAAATTATTCTTGCTTTCTTCCTATCCTTTTTACAACCTGTAATTTGAGATTTATATGCTTCTTTACTAACGCCAGAAGATTTTCATCACAAAAGTGATAGCTTTAGTAGGACGTACACTGTACAGTGGGAATTGACTTCCATAAAAGGCCACAGGGCTCTGAATTGATACTTTTGATGAAAATGTAAGAACTGTGTCCTCAGGGTTATATTGTCCTCATTCTTGCACTGTAAGTGTTCATTTGGTTTGGATTGAATATAGGATGAGTGATTGGGTAAAGTTTTTTTCCTTCTTGTATGACTCTGATTGTGAAAAGACTGTGGGAAGTATTCAACCTTCTAACATATCCTTGGAAAAGTTGAAATATTTTATCTAGAAAACATCAAAAATGAAGCATTTTGAATTTTCAGAGTGCAATGCTCTATTTTGAAAACGTTGCTGCAAAATGTACCAATATTATCAAATTCCCTCTTTCACTAAGGCTAAGCTACTTTGCCCAATTTGACTTGCATATGTGATTAGTTTTTCTCTGAGACAGGGCATCTTATTAATTTTCTATTCTCTGATGTGTTCTTTGAGCTCTAAAGAGGAAGTCTGTTATGTTTTTCTACTTTTTTTTTTATTATATGACATATATAATTTAATTTAGTCTCCCTTCTTTTCACAATTAAGGAATACTGGCAATTGTAGCCTATATTTATGCATCTATACTATATGGAGGTAGTCTGCTATTTTGAACTGCTTTTAACTGCTCACTTACATGTTAAAATGTTAAAATGTTTCCCTCCAAGTAATTAAACTTTGTATGTTTTTTCTTCTTAAAAACAAAACAAAGCAAAGCAAAACAAAACTAACTTGCTTTACCTATATTTTGTTATAGTCTATCTGTAGCTTCCCTTTTAACATGAAATATTAAATCTGTTAAATTGAGCAAAGTATGATGAATATCATAATACTTTATATAATAATTTTTTATAGGGAGAACAGGGGTGGCCTCTAAAGATCGATGAAACCAAGGAAAGAGGGAAATTTTTCTACTAGAAAATATAGCTCTCTGATCAAAGAAGGTATAATACTTATATAACATTCAGGTAGACTTCCTCAGTGTCTTCACAGACAGATGTGGAACGTTAAATGAAGAAGGAACAATTAAAATTTCTTCAGGATGTTGCATCAGTTATAGCAGTGGTGATTCTACCACAGCTCTCTCAGCCAGTCCTCACAGGAGACGTGTTCCATCCCTCTCACCGCCTTGGTGTCCTTCCTCTGCACTTGCTCCCGTGGGTCAATGCCTTTCCTTTTGTCCCCAGGGCTGGGTGCAGCACTGCAGGTGGGATCTCAGGAGAGTGGACCAGAGGGGCAGAACCCCAGCCTCACCCTGCTGCCCACGCTGCTTTGGATGGGGCTCAGGACACGTTTGGCTCTCTGGCCTGCCAGTGCACACTGTCAGGTAGAGCTTCTCATCCACCTACAGTCCCAAGTCCTTCTCCTCTTTGCCCAGCCTGTATTTGTACTTTGGACTGCCCCAGCCCGGGGTCTGGACCTTGCGCTTGTCTTTGATGAATTCAAGTCTCACGTGAAGCCAGCTCTGAGGCCTGAGGTGTTACATATTAAAAATCAGTGTTACATCTGTCTGTCACCTTGCTAACTGCTTCATCATTACCAAAGGATTCTTTCTCTCCTTAGATATGATATACTTTCTACTGAATACTCCACCTGTAGGAAAGGAGAGAGATTAACAGGTCATTCATGATTATTTTCTCTGTTGAGCTGTATTGTACAGCAGAATCAGTTCATTTTGTCAGATTTTAGAAATTTTCATGGGGCCTGAACACTTTCAAAAATACGTTTGACTACTTTAGCTACTTAGTAAGCTATATACATGATTAGATAAGCTGAGAAAAAACATAACTTTGAAAGTTTTTTTCTTTTAAACCAGGAAATACTGAAGTGATTGTAAATATTAATATATTATAAGAAAAGCATGAGAAATTATGGTTGCCTTTCCTTTTTCTTCACTTTAAATTGGTAATTGTGAAGTTGGCTGTTCAGTACGTCTTAGTTTAGAAGTAAGATTTGCCAATTAGTACTGTCAGCATTAATTGTAAGTGTATGAAACATTGTAGAAAAACAATTCTAAATTAAGTTGCTAAGTCTTTTTAACATATTATACATGGCAATACAAAAGACTGGTGGTCAGACCAGAATGGGAAAATTTGTGTCCAAATATTATATTGCATATACTGTTTTTACTGCAATTAATGTTGTACTAGAATTCATGCTTTATGTATTTTACTTGAAACAAAAATTTCACACTTTAATCTTACTTGTAAATGCCACAAATTCTAAGCATTTGGTGAGTTTGACTCAGATGCCCTATATTTATACTTTATTTATGGTGTAAACATAAAGCAATCACTAGTCAATTTTTAACTCATAATTAGTGAAGTCATGCTTGTCCTTTCATTTGCCTTTGAAGGAAATGGGGGTGTAAAAATGAAGGGAATTTGATGTGACAGGCATCTTCCATTGATTTTCTTGAAAGAAAGATTGTTATTGTGGTACGGCAGAAGTAGTTTCACTTGCAAATATGGATTCAACATGTCTTTTAAGTATAATTTTTGTGGTTGCTCCTTGGGTAGAATGTAACCTCAGTTACGCTCTCAGTGCAGTTTAACAAGATTGCGTGGTACAACGGGCTGCAGAATTACCTAATTAATGCAAATCCCATGGAAGAGATTTGGATTTCAGTAACCTTCAATTATGTCTTCAGAACACCAACTTGACATAGGGTGGAAAGCAAGATGTTTTCATGTCACTTGTACATTTCTGCAGTGGTCAGTGCAAAATTAATTGCTGCAAGATCAAGAGATCATCATCATCATGCAGGCCATGTTTCCTTTGAGAAAAGATTCTTTTATCTTACAGGATAATTTAAGATTTTTTTTCTTTCATTTTTATGGAGGGTGTCACTGCTTATTTCTAACCTCAAACGTCTCTGCTGACAGAAATATCTTTTCCAGTTAAAAACAGCTCTAGGGTAAGGTTAGCATGGACACAGACATCTTCTAAACATCAAAACTTTTTTATGAAATAATCATGGATGCTGCCGATTTTTTTCTTCTGTGTGCAAAGAAAGTCAATGACATTTCTGTATCAAGTGCTATAGTGGTCAGAGAGGCAGCCTATTGAAGAGAAGAATCAGTTCCTATTGACAGAGGTCCCAGCCGATGGCAGGAAAGTGTAAGAGGTACCTTCCTAGCTCAGAGTGGAGGTCTGTCAGTCCTCATACTCCATCTCCAATGGTGACACTGGGAGATGTGGATTAGGGAAGGCTTTGTGCTGTTGTACACATTCTCTGGTCCTTTCTCCTTGTACCTTTCCAGGATCTACAGCTTTATCAGACATGTGAGAGGGTGCATCCTTGCCCAGTCCTTTTACTACCTGCCATGCAGAGTTCCTGAATTTGGCTAATCTGTCACTAAGCCTTCTAATACTGTCTGCTCCTCAGCCTCCCATGGCAGAAAAGTCTGTCTCTGCTTGCTGTCCTAAGAAAAAAGTTTTCATATGAAAATCTGAAATGTTTATATACACGTTAATGAGCTCTACTTTAAATGAGGGTTGCAGTAAGAAAGAAAAAGAAACACAGTATGTTTCTAAGCAGAAACTCCTAAAATATACTGTACATTAAATGATATTTTGCACTGCCTCATTCATTTTATATAAACTATTAAATCTGGTTTTATTACATTATAGGTTAAAATTGCTTCAATCAAGACATTGCTTGGGATGCTTTGAGATTTGAGGGTTTTTTTAACCATGATTTTTTGATTATACTCTTAAAATCTGCAGAGAAAAAGTGATTAAAATGTTATGTTCTGCATATGTCCCCCAAGTAGAGAGAGTTTTTACCACTTGTTAAAATAGGAAAGTGATGACATTATTATGGCAGAGACTATATATAACCTCTGTATAACCCATTTAATATAAAATGATACCCAGTAAATGGAATTTAGGTCAGAGAGCACACTGATTCCTGTATTCAAAGTATTTTTAGGATTTCTATTATGAATAGGATATTACACATGTTATGGTTTTTGAGGTACAATAAGTAAATTTTCAAGTTGATCACCCAAATGCTTTGAGAATTTCTTCTTGAAGCTTGACTAAATTTTTGTGTCAAATTCAGGATTTGTCCACATTTAAACATAATCCTCAAATTTAGTTGAAGTTACTCTTAAGAGTATTTTTGTTCTATAATAATAATGGAATATCTATGCTAGAATTTTTCTTAATATCCAGAGTCATGACGTTGTAAAAGAGGTCATATGAAAAAGAAAGACACTCAGATCAGTGTTACAACAAATTAACCTTTTAATTCAGATTTTGAGAGAATAGGTTTCTCTAAGAGAAATGACAGGAATGTTTGCAGTCGAGGATGGGAAATATATTGTGGTTTTGGGTTTTTTTCTCTTAGAATGACAGAGCCAACAAGAATAAGCTGATAAAGGAGGGACACAAAGATACCGCTGTGATACTGCAATTCAAAATAAACCTGATAATAAAATTACTTTCTGCTATTGAGAGACACTGCCACATTACATTGCAGATATGTACTTCTTCTTATGTACTGTTTTGGAAGACATTTGCATTCTATGATTCTAGATATTCTATAGTTCTAAGTATTAAAGTGGCATTCACCACTATTGAGATTTTAGAATTAAGAACACTATTGTGGTCTTCAATTCCTTCTGACTAGCCAGTTTTCAGCTGGCTCTGTGGACATGTGGAACCATGCATGTGTCTGTGTTATGCCACTGTTCATGAAACAGAAAGAAAGGGTTATTTTGAGTAGAAGTAACTGTTCCTTAGGATGCATCTTTGATTTCATGTCTCTGTATTTCCTTGTCTCTCCTTGTTTGATGACGGCAATTTTATTCATTGATCTTTTCCAAATACTTCTTGGTAGCTTATTTCTTTACCCCCTTCCGGAAGAGTCTTTGTACATGGGATTTCAGACTCTGGACTGTGCTAAATACAAATCACTTGTCTGCACTTTGGTTTATGAGAAAACACTTGTTTGTTCCAAAAAGAATTTTCTGTTTAAATACAGGTATTGAAGAGATGACTCTCACAAATTTGCAGGGACACCATTTGGGCTTGGGGGAGAGGAGGGATGGAATAGGGCATAAAGAAGTCAACTAAGTTTTAAAACATGTACTGCTTTTAAATTTCCCTACTGGCTCAGTACATTAGTTGGCATGTCACACCACATCTTCTGAGCTTCTTTGTATTATGTCACACAACGTGACAGAGATAATCTTTGTGACAAATCACAGAAGCCAGTGAGGCAGTGGGGAAATAGGAAACTGACAGTTTTCTGAACAGTCCCATAAAACCACGCAATAGATTTATGCAAAAAGCAGCTTTTTAGAAATTTAGAATTTAGAAATTCTCTTGCTGGAAGCCTTTTTTTCAAATAGACTTAAGAGTATTAATTAAAAACATTAAGAAAATAGATGAAAAGAACTGATTTGAGAGGGGCTTTGCATGATGCATGTGAAGAGCCTAGGCTGGAATGGGGAAAAGGGGATCCAGCCCCAGTTTTCCCTTCTGCCCCCACGGCACAGTCGTCTGAGCTTTTCATTCCTTGCTCCTGCCCTGCAGTTTTACAGTCTTAAGGACTCCCGCTGGAAATTACTCTGACTCCAGGGTAGCTCAGGAGCAGCTTTTGTATGAGGAGAGCCAGGGAGGGTTTTCTCAGTTATACTAAAATAAATATCTGATATTTGCCCTGAAAAAGAGGCAGATTAAATCAGTAGATCTCCTCTCCCACTCCTAAATCTCTTTCTGCCTAGGCACTAAACAGTAATGAAATGTTTAGGCTTTCTCTCCTGGCAAAATGCTGATGTTGTTTGTGTATTTGTACTCGTTATTTGTATTCATTCATGGTTTGCAGTTTCTGTTTCAAAGACTCACCTTTTGCCTCCTGAGTTTTTTATTTAGAAAGTGTCTCTATAACAGGGAGAAAAAGTGGTTTTGACAAAATATCTTTGGTTCTTGGATGGCACAACCTTGCAGCTGTTATCAAAAGAGAAAGGTATTAGAGGTGAACTTTCACGTTTTGAAAAACCTCCGCTGTATATTGTACCTGGTTTCTCTTTTGTCTTCTTTTTTTGTTTGTTTTCTTTGTGTGGTGTACACTTACAAACTAACCAAAGGAACACAAATCTCTGCTCAGTCTATGCAAATCTAGCTACAGCATTCTCACCCAGATTACAGGGACAGCCACGAATTTAGAAGTTTGGGGGAACTTTTGTCCTGAAATATAAAGAACTTATAGGTAACTGGAATTGGTGGGTATTTACATACCTAATGGGCTCTTTTTAATATATTCAGTGGTTCTTTTCAATTAATAGGAAACAAACAAATTCAGTACAGTCGGTGCTGAAATTTTGTTATTATGTACAACCATAACTGTAGAACCACTGATATTCCATTGCTGTCATTGGTTTCTTGTAATTTTAAAATTTAAAGGAAGTTGAGTGATTGATAAAGTCCCCAGGCTGTTTAAAAAATAAGATCATGTTTCTCTGCTACGTTTACTTCTAACAGTTTCTGTTTTCCATGTTCCTGGACAGCTAAAGCAGTAGCATTGCTTAGGGGGCTTTATGAACCTTTTGAAAAACTCATCAGTGGGTGGCATATTTCCCCCTTGTCTTCCATTATTGTTTAACATAAATGAAAGATATTATAGTAGCTGTGTCTCTCAGGGCTGTGATTTATATTCCCTAAAAGAAATATATTACAGTAGTTTGGGGTGCTACAGCAAAAGTGATAGCTACCCTAGTCTTAGAAGTTATGATTCCCAGGTTAGTGAGCACTTCCATCTCTCCTAATACAAAGCAATCATCTCTGGTAGAGGGATCATTTCTGGTAAGCTGGGAGAGATATCTTGAACTCTTGTAGATATAGAAATTTACATATATATATCTATATCTATCTATCTATATCTATATATATCTCAATTATAGCATCTGTGCAGAGATCCGTTTATTTGTATGGGTAAGCAAAAGTTGTACTCTGTTGCTGTACTGAAGCTTGAGAGGATGAATAGTTGTAAGATGTTTGTTTTTGTAGAACTTCTGTATGTGAATAATGTCTGTATTCTTATTCTGCACTGTAAGGAGGTGGGGGATGAGAGGGAGAGAGAAGTGCTGCAGGGTTCTTTTGGAACTCAGTAAGAACGACTTGACAACAAACAGAGCAATAAAGGAGCTGCTTTAATAAGATAGAATAAGAAGAGGGACACAAAGCAAGTAAATCTTACATTCATTCAGAACTGCATTTTCATGCAGCATCAGATGGATTCTGGATGGACTTGCCCATAGTGTGCAGCAGAGAATGTGCTCATGGGGAGCTTCCTCCTCTCTCAAATGCTCTTGTGGGTTATTCATTAAACTTCTTCAGAGAGGCTGAATGTTATCTTTTAATAATATACACTAGTCTGCCACACAGGCTGGCACAGGGCAACCTGACAGGTTACCTTACAGCAGCCACACATGCCAACATACAGATTTCTCCAAGACACAAGAACAGGTAGAGCAGGCATTGCCTAGTCAAGACCCTAAGTCTTCTGCAGAGTTCTTGGTACAATCCTCTAGTGGATGTTAGTTACTTGTTTTCAAAACAGTGTTTTTAACCTGAGCCAGGCTGAACATGCGTGGGGAGGAGAAAAGAAGAAAATTTCATTTTTCCTGGATTCTTCATGAGTGGTCAGTTGTGAACTTGAAAAGCTATAGTTACATGTTTTGCCATGTAGCTGTGTAATTTGCCTACTGCAGTACATCTTGGTGACTGCAAAGCAGTCTCTGATGGAAACAGCTCAGGGATTTATCTTTGATCAGATAACTGCAAACAGTGAGTCAAAGATGTATTTTTCTATTCCCAAATTTGTTTTCTGTGATGATAGAATCAATTGCATTTACTCATGCTGGTTCTGAAGCAGGAAAACAATTTGCGAATTACTCTTGCTGATGCCATCAATATTTAAGTGTTCCTACAAACTTGTGAAATAAGCTTCTGTTCTTTTAAGAAGATATTGCAATGTCTAACACAAACTCAACCAAATTGTACACTTTTACAGAGGGGAAATTCAATAAGGTGCATGTGCAACACAAACTGTATAAGAGTTTAACATATTTTGGGCCAGAAGGATAATTTGGTGTAATATCCTGTAGATGACTAGTTGTTAAACTTTAGTTATATCAGTTTGTACCCAGCAGATTGACTTAAATACATCCATCAGATTAGGGTCTGCTATTAACTTCCTTACTTCCATTAGAAATCCCATATACATCTTCTGTAAGAGGAAAAATTAGTGTCTGAAATCACAATTTCCCTGCATTCCTGTCATTTGGTGTGTCCCTTATGTAAAATGGTTTCTGCTATGTATTATCCTCCCTCCAAGACATCATGGTCTTGGGTTTTGCATGTTAATATAAATAGCTCTCCTTAAAAAGATTGTTTACAATTGATTTTGTGTGGTCCTTGCATCGTTAAAGAGAACTTTATTTTTCTTCATTTTTGTTACTTAATATTTAAGCCATTATATATGTCTGCAGCAATTACAGGAAGGCATGAAAGTCCTGTCTTTCTTCCTCTGGTTCAGTGGGGATGCTTGAGGAGTCGCTTCTAGTAGACAAGCTGTTCCTTGACCTCTTGTGTTGCCCTTTGGCAGTCCAAGTCTGTGCAATTCTGTGGACTTCAGCTGAACTAGGATTTTTTCCAAGCCAATTTCAAAGTCTGTGACAGCACCAGGCGTTTGAAATTTATGTACTCACTTTCAGCAGTGGTGTTACATTCCCTCACTGTTAACCATCCTGTTAACCCCTCTTCCATGTAAACATTAGTTGACATTGTGCTTTGAAAACTTCTGGCTGTGCTCTATCGGGGACATTGGGATATTTATGCAGCACTGTACAGAACTGTATAATTACTCCAAGTGTGGTATGTCCACACAGTTCTATGATATGCTATTATAACTAACACTTTCCTGCTTTGATTTTCATGACTTTTCTATGTGTTTTTCTAGAGTCTTTGATACAACCAATTTCTCCCGAAACTGAGATTTTGCATATTAATCCCTATTTATTTTTAGTACTCATTGTCTTTCCTATTTCATGACTGCTTTCATTTTCTTACCCTTGCCATGGAACCTTAAACTGGATAGGTTTTACTACAGCTATACTCAATAGCAATATGATATACTGAATATTGTGTTGAATTCACCTTTTTTTTTTTTCCTGTGAAGTGGGACAGTTTTTCTGGTGGTGATGTGACAGAAAAGCATTAATAAATATCTCCTGTTTTACTGAACACACAAATATTACAAAATCATAATCAAAAGTGTGCTTTTTTGTATTATGGGATTCCATGAAGGATTTGGTGAAGGATATTTGGCTGACAAATTTATAAAAAAAAACAGTTAAAGCTTAGCTAAAATCTTAATAGAGTTTTGAGGTTTTGACACAAGGACCAGTTGGCTGAAAAATATCTCATAAACGATGTATATTTTCACCATTCAAAGTGCTTCTGTCAGTTATTACAACCTTTGTAGCCATCAGGAAGGGCAAGTGAGTGTTTACATACATGGCATATTGGTTCTATACTCTGTGGTATGTACTCCTGACCTTCAGAATGTCCCAGATGAGGTGCTGTTAAGATCTCACATATGTATGTTTGAAATAGTAGGGTACTTCAGATAAGAATGTACTGTTAGATATGAATCTTGTTTGGGGAGCATCTTCCTACAATTTATTGGTTTCTCTCCCTTTCTTTTGTTTTAAAAAATCCTAGTTGATATTATTTCAGAGATTTGTGCTGACTTTTATTTCTTTAAGGGTATT
Organism: Vireo altiloquus; assembly: GCA_013396875.1. Classification (NCBI taxonomy): domain Eukaryota; kingdom Metazoa; phylum Chordata; class Aves; order Passeriformes; family Vireonidae; genus Vireo; species Vireo altiloquus. The sequence goes on along the minus strand of VZRF01009559.1, from coordinate 489,446 downwards.
AAACCCACAGGATCTGACTGACTTAGCAGTTCATTCTGCATTTGGCTTGGTCTTTCTGCCTTCTGGTTAGAATTCTTTTCAGGCAAGTATGTGTACCTTACTTGCACTTTGCCAGTTTGTGCTTTGTTCCCCTTTTCACTTTGACAACTTTACTCATGTAGCGAGATTTCTTCTTCATTCTCTTTTTAATGATCATGAATAATTGAACACACCCTTTGAATTTTTCTGATTTTCCTTAAAAAAATATGTGAGGAAAAAAATATTTTATGTGCTGGATTTATTTTAGTTTAACAAAGTTATACTTAAAGTCAAATTTGAAGAGATTTCTTCTCTGTATGTTCACTTGCATACTTGTTTTTCAAACTGAACAAAAGTCTGACTTCTAAATATTGCATGACAGTTGAGGCTAAATATATACCTGATTACACTTGCTTTTGTGTATCTGCAATATTAAATGTCATGAAAATTTGGCACCTAGGAAATTCAGTGCAGGCCTGTTTTCCATCATGTTGCGTTAACATAAACATTTTATTATTAGTGATTTGAAAGGTTTCTGTAATAAAATATTTTGGGGAATTTCAGTGTCTATGGACATGTACGTATAATAAATGTCAGCATAATCCCACTGATTCTGGTTGGTTATGCCAAGTTGAATTCCTCTTATTAACATAGAAAATTTATTTCTGTGTTTGCAGAGATATTGTGTTGCAGAGATACCAGCAAAATAACAGGAATGTCACTGTCAGCTGGATGTCTGTGCTTTACAGCTTGGTGAAGACTGACATCAGAGCTGGCTGGAAAATGGTACTGTTGTGACACATTTGAAGATTTTGAACTTTTTCAAGTCAGCAATGGAAAAAACCCCCAAATTCTGTGTAGTTTTATGTAATAAGATTATACAAAATACTGGAATCTGAACCATTTCTTTCCCATACAGATATTTCACTCATGTACTTTGAGCTTGGAAAGCTCTCCTATTGTAACTTAAACCTATTTTTGTCAAAGTTTCTCTGAAGCTTCCAGCACTTATACTGGAAAACTACTAATTCAGTGTAAGTTTTGATTTGTTTGTCAGAGACCGTAATTGATCAGTGCAGCATCAAAAGCTGAACAGATTAATGGTGTTCTATCTTTTATCCCAATGGCAAAATGAGTTAGAGTGGTGTTGCAGTGATGGATGAGTCTATATGGATGACTGGCAGTTATGATGCTGCATTTTTTTCCCTCTTACAACTTTATTTAATACTTTTTTTTTTTTTTTTTTAGCATCATGCCAAAGAGTTTGGAGCCATTTTCTGAAACCATGCATTTTAAAGACTCTGGCCGTCTAGGCAAAAGGGCATATTCCCTGCACATGGTTTCCTTACTCTGACTGCTGGGTAATGCCTTTATGCATGAAATCACACTGTGCAGGTTTTATTTTTGAGACGTACACCTTTACAGGACATTTCTATCACATCTTCAATCTGCAGGTAAGAAGGACAATAAAAAAGCAAGAGAACCATCTCGTATAGAGTTTAAAAATAGTCTAATTGGTCAGTTGGAAAAAAGAAACAGCAGGAAAAATTGAAAGGATTATGTGAGGGATTATATGAAGACAATACAGATATCTACCCTGATGTATCATGTCTTGGAGTTATGAATAGAAATCAAAGATTTAAGCTCTTTCGTTTTTATTTTCTTGTTCTCAGATCTTTGTTAGACCAAAGCTTACTCTTCCCTGGCACTGCCTTCCCAAATTCCTGAGCACCTGAGCTCTGAGCTGGGAAACAAAGTCCAGTTAAGAATATGACAACAAAAAAAGGCTTTAGCTGCCCTACCCCTGAGTCACATGGGAGAATGTTCAAGTGAAAAAATCTTTGTTGGATTTCAAGTACAAAATTTCTTCAGAAAGTTGATAATGTTTTCGGGAAAAAGAGGGAAACTTTCCTACTTCTATCTATTAATATAAACTAAAATAAAATAGCGAGTTGAAGGCTTTTGCTGTTTTTTATTGGTTTTGTTCTCATAGTTTCTATATTGTGTCTTTGGTTAATTAGAAGTGATCTTTTATTGGAGATAATCATCCAAGAGAACATTTGAAAGAAGTTTTATGTGTGAGACAACAATAAAATTATTTTGGTTTTTGTTGGTTAGGTTGTTTCGTTTGTTGTTTGTCGGAGTTTTGGGGGGGGGGGGGTTGTAATGAAAGAAGTTTTACTCATCTTTCTTCCCTAACTCAGGTACCTACAAAAGAAGCCTTTTCAGAAAAACTTGCAAAACAAGCCTTCAACGAGGAACAGAAGGCTTGCTTAAAGGTTCATGATGGTAACATATTGAAATGTATCCGTCAAATCGTAAAACTGGTACTCAGGAAGGAAAATTTTAAGATTATTTAGTGGTAAAGGTGACTTTTTGTTAAAGTCACTTTCTTAACAAGGTATCATTGCTTAATTATTATAAAGATTTATTGCTGGAAAATCTAGTGAATGGTGAAATTAAAAAACAAAATGAAGAAGCTGGGAATAAAGAGTCATCTTTCACTTTGCCTTGAGCTCTGCATTTTTGTACTGATAGCTCATTTGGTACAGTCCTGAGAACAGTTCTGGCTAATTAATATAGTTAGCATTTACTGAGGATGCTTAAGCATCAGCAAGTTAAATTGAGCTGTTTAGATCCAATAAGCATTGTTTTTCACTGTTTCCATATCTCTCAAGTGATTCAAAATTAGGTCAAGGGCAACTGAGCAGGGAAAGAAGGCACACTAAATCTCAGGACAGCGGGTTTGAAGCACAGGCAAGGCAAGTTGAATGGCTAAATATTCAGGGATATGCAGTGGTCACACTGATTTTATCAGTGTCATTGGTATTGTGGTGTAAAAATGTCATGGTAAAACACCCTGTGGGTTTACTTAAACAACTGTCTTACTTTGTGAACATAGAAGTTAAGTTTCAGGAGACCCAGGACTGGAGAATCATAAAGCTGAGGAATGAGAAATGGATGAGAAAATTACTAGAAGAGCACTTCAGGATGAAAGTCAACAATTAAAGGTGGGGAATCTAAGTAAACCTTCAAGTCAATAACTTATATAAATTGATTTGGTTTCCAGTCCTTCACTGTACTTAATTTTGTTTAGTGTTTGATGACCATACTTTTTTCCCAACTTCCTTGATAATCCATGGAGGTACCTTGACCTCTGGTACTTGATATTTGATCTGTTTCTCTTGTACTTGACATTTGAAGTGATTGGGGATTTGTACCAGGAGGTGCTGCTTTGTTATGACTAGATACTTGAGACACTTAAGAAAGTGACAACAAAGACACTTAACAAATATATAATTTAAAAAGTTATTTATTAGAGTTAAAAAGCTAATTATAAGTTAAGTTAAAAAGTTATTTATAACACTGTCTTTCCCCTCCAAACTTCCACCTAGCTGCAACATTACTGACAGATCAGAAGATAATTGGTTGGTATTTCACATGGTGTTTGTTAAAGGAACCTAAGCTGCATGGGAAGCAACATCCACAGAGCAATTGTATGCTGGATGAGTTAATGAATAAAATATTATGCAACCAGGGTATTTTTGAATACTTCTTTTAATCATGTTTCCTTTGAAAAGTAGTATGTAGGCAGCTTTGTGTTATAAATACTATTTATTGTAAAATGTCTGTTAAGCAACTTAATGCAAAATTTTCAACCATTGTTACTTGTGGGTATATTAAGTCAGGCTCTTACACGAAATTAATGCTTATCTTTTGTTTCTTAGTCAGTGAGGCAGTCTCTGTGGGATGTTGGATCATTTTTAAATTCTTTGTTCTATGTAAAAAAAATAAACTAAAAAAAGGAATAAATTACACTAACTTTCTTGTGCACAAGAGAACAGGGTTTGAAGTTATGAAGAAGTCATTTGTCTAAACATTTACAGTGTGGAAAGAAAGGGAGGAAGGTTTGTACCTTCGCTACAGCTCGTTAACTCCAGAACTAGTAGGCAGGATGATTATTTTGTTGCTAACATCAGTAGATGACATGACTTTGAAAATCCTTGCTCTGGGTGTTTGCCATGGTTCATGGAAATGACCTCGTTTTTTGCTCTGTGCATTACCATGGGATACTCACAGTACCTGATTCTGAACTCCTGGTGTGGGTTCCTGTGTCAGGCACAATGTCTGGGCCCCTTGCTGTCAGCGAAGAAAATCTTCTCCAAACCCAGCTTGAACAATACAAATAAGCTCTTCCACCAAACTAACAATAGAATTGGGGAAGAGTAGTCTCTCGCTGTGGTGTGTTTTGTTCCAGGGGTAATTTTATAGTAGCCTAGGTCAGTATTGAAAATTTTATAATTCACAGTGGAAAAAGAAAAGCCAGTGGTTTTATTTGCACAGTAGAACCTAAAAAAGTGCATTATTATTTGGTTGCATTATTATTATTTTTTTTTTTTATTAAGGTTGAATTATCTGAAGTTGGTCCTGGATTTATATTTTCTATACATTACTCCAAGAAGTACATGAGAAAATATATTTCCTATGGTAGGGCTTTTTTGTGTGTTTTTGTTTAAGAAGTTATTTATGCTGAGTGCTTTTTAATATATTCTGTGCTTTAAATAGTTGTGTGTAAGGGGAAATAAAAATGAAGTTTCCTTCTGGAAATTCTGCTGTTATAAAAAGTCTGTGTTAGAAGCTGTTTTTTCTCTGAAATCCCCATTAGGCAGTATCAGCTGTATTTATTGATATCTGCATCTGGCATATCTAAATCACAAGCTGGATCAGATCTGAGTCAGGTTATTTTAAAATGTCTCTGATCCTGATGAGAAAACAGGTTTTATTGACAAGTTTCTCACCAATGTCAACATTAATTTAGTGCTGAAGATCACTTTGTTTGTTTTTGTATAAGGTCTATACTTTCTGCCTTTGACACTTCTAAAAATATTATTTGAACAAGCCAAACAACAATAAGAAAAAAGAGCTTTAAAAAACCTTTCTGTTGGTTTTGACAAAACACTTTGTGGAAATACAATTTCTATATTTGTGTTATGGGAAGCTGAGAGTCTTATCCTGTTGCTTTTACTTGAACCTTCTTTGTACAGTGAAAAATCAACACACTCTGTGCCAGGAGGCTTGTTCTCAACACTTAACTTGAGTGGGAAGCAGATGATGGTAAATGGAAGAGCAACATATGTGTGTGACAAAGCTTGTCTTTTCTTATAAAAGCAGCTATTTTTAAGGAAGGGTAGAAGGCCTCATTCTCAAAAGAGGAGGTTTCTGATAACACATGGCTTTTGCTGAATGGAGTGATTGCTTTTGTTTTCAACCAGACAAGGGCAAGATAATTTAAAGACACTTTTTAGGAACAGAGGCTCCATCTAAATTTTTCTGTGATGTGTTCTGTAGTGAAAAAAGGTGTTAAAAATGCTTAAAGACAAAGCCTGTTTATCTGTCTGCAGCTTTAGTTCTACGGCTGTGTCTAGCAGTGTGAATAAAGCTGGCTGTCTTGAAGGTCAGGCTGTGTGGAGAGTACCTGGAGAGTTGTTTGTGAGCACAGGAGAGAAACAGCTGGGAAGCTGGGATGGCTGTCCAGAGAGGTTATGGACATCTCATCCCTGGAAGTGTCCAAGGCAAGATTGGATAGGGCTTTGAGAAAACCTGATCCAGTGAGTGCCACCCCTTCCCATGGCAGAGGGGTTGGAACTAGATGATCTTTAAAGTCCCTTCTAATCCAGATCATTCTGTGATTCTAAGCTTTCTTCTTTGCTTGGTGGCTCTTTTGTTTGCTATTGTTCCTTGGAAAACCATTTTTTTTGTTGAAGTTAAATGCTCGGTTTTGTTATACTGCTGCACATTCCTCCACCCAAATAGTTTGGACCGTGGTCCTAAATACTTAAACTGGTGCCAGGCATGGAAGGGACTGATGCCTTAAATGGCTACCTAGAAACAGAGACTAGACAGGAATAAAGGAATAAAGGAGGGATTTATTTGAAAGGCCTTCAGATGCACACTTTGGGCTCCAGAGGGTCCTGCCTTAGTGGATCCCAAATGGATGACAGGTCACGAGTTCTTCACACTTTATATCAGCATAAATTCACCAACCAGAACCCAGCCAATGATGGAATTTCCCCAAGCTTGCCCCCCTCTCCCCAAGATGAAGGTTTACAGTTCTTGGGCCTAGGACAGTCTGGGTGTCCTTGGAGAGCAAGCTGGAGAGGCTTTGTTATGTCTGTGTGAGCATGAGAGAACAGCACTTAACAAGCTACGGGAAACTTCAGAGTTACACTAGCAATACAGGATTGGAAAAATATAGAAGTTAAAACCTAAGGCATCAGGACTGATTTTTGTAAAGTTTACTCTTGCCTTGCTACGGGGCAATGAGGAGTGGTGTGGGTGTAGAAGAAACCTCTGTGCACATCAGCAGCGCAGTTCACAGATAACTGGAGGTTTTGTGGGTACAAAAACACGTGTTGTGTGAGCCATGAAGACATATTTTGAAAGGGTGGAGGGATAGCTGATTGAATATGGACCTGCAGCTCTGGAGAGAAGGCACTGGGGAAGCAGGACAGCCAGAAGGGGTGGAATGCAGTAGGTATGGGAAGTAGATTAGGAAATAGAGCGAAAGTAAGACTAGTGGGGAACACAAAGATGAAAAGAAGTAACTCAGAGGACAAATGGTGCAGGATTCCAAATGGTGAAGTGATTTTGCCAGTTTCTGTGAAGGGCAGCATGAGAGTCCAAAGGCTTGTGCTAACCTGCAGCCCATTAGCTGAAAATAATGCACAAGACCCAGACAGCATTCTAACCTGAGAAAAAAGGAATGTATAATTGACTTGCTCTTCACTCCTTCTGATGTAATGCTACTTGTTAGTGTATCGCCCATAGATTTTTACCTGTTTATTCTTGATCACAAAGTTTTGTATTTACACATAAACAGATGATCTGAAAAGAGGTATAAATACGGATTGAATTGTAAAAGAAGTAAATCCTGAGAATACAGCCAGGGAAGGATGAATTCTTTTAAAGCAATGCTTGATTTTCTTGCAAATACTGGAAGAGGATAAGAAAAAAAAGGAAAGAGGATGTGACAGGTGTGAAAGTTTGGAGTGAGCTGGAGTTGGCCGTATCACTTTAAAAAAGGAGTTTGCTCATTTCAGGCTTTGTTTTTAGCTATGTTAGCACAAAATTTTTCACTAAAAAGATGTTTTTGAAGCTGGTTACCATGTTTTATCTTAGGTTTGCTGTCTTATCTTCAAGGAGAATCCCTTCTCAGGAAGTATTTGCAGTAGGCCTCTGAATCATCTTCTGAGTCAACCATCTTCCTGTTTACCCACTTAATGAGGAGGAGCATGAAAATAATCAGTGTTCTGCATGGAGCTTTGTTTGCTGTGTGTTTTCCCTACCTATTTCTCTGTGTAAGAAAAAGGCAGGTAGGTCTCAGTTTGGAAAGGTTAGAAAATGCTGCTTTGCCAGCTTACCTGGAGGATATTTTGAGGTTCCAGCTGTTAGAATGAAAGGGAACCACTCACAATCCTGCATAAGAGATTGTTTATCTCCATCTTGCTGAGCCCACATGGTTCTCTCTCTGTGGGACTGGATAAGCAAGTGCCAGATACTCAGCTTAGAGGGCAAACCTCATAGTTTTTCATAGAAATTCTTCCCCTCTAGACAATAATCCTGACAGACCAATAGTCATGAGAGACAATTTCTATTGCAGGAGGAGCAGCATGAATAGGGAGAAGCTTTCTCAGATGTATTCAAATCTTCTGAACTCAGTATGAGAGAGCCCAGAACCTGCTGAACTGTTAATGCAGGCACTCAAACAAAAATAGAAAATTTCATACAGCTTCAGAGGACCTGAAACACAAATGTTTCCAATCAAATATGGTTTTCAAGCTTGTTACCGTGAGTGCAGGAAATGGACATGTCTCTTCTGTAGTAGAACTTAATTTCTATTGCTTATTGATAATTATAGAAGAAGCACAGGAGCTGGCTGTAGGCAAATAATCAGGAATGGGGAAGTGGTATCAACAGCACATCAGAAGAGTGTTGTATCTTTAATTTTTCATTGTGTTCTTTGTGAAACAAGGACAAAACTACACACCTAAAAAAAAAATCTCTCACTAAGGTAGACAAGAAGAAAAGATCTATCCCTTTATCCTTACAAAGCTGCTATATATTTTATTGGACAGTGCTTATGTTCACAGATAGAGCACCAGAAAAAGTCAGTAAATAAGGAAGACAATAATCAGTGAACTTCCTGAGACTTTTATACTGGATGTTTGAAAGCCTTTTTATCTAGGGTAACTCTGTTTTAGTAGTGAAACAGCGAAGTGCCTCAGACAACATCTGTAAGTGAAAAAACCTGTAGGCTACAGGAAAAAGTTCTGTTGTGTGCCGAGAGAATAAGGGACAGACTTCAGTAAAATATTCAAGAAGTGGCAGATATATTTTGTTGCCATGTTTTGTGAATGCACAAAATATTTCCCTGCAGAGATGGGAGGAAAAGATGAAGGGAAATCTACAAAACTGGTTATGCTGAAACCAGTGCTGCAAAGGCATGTTTGAAAGGAGGAGGGATAGCTGTGAGAGAAAGTCTGTGTGTACCACACTTCTGTGCTAAAACAGTGAAGGCCAGATCTCAAGAGCTTTGGGTGACTGCATTTGTTACCTACCTTCACTCTCTCCTGGTGTCCCTAACCACGTGTGGCAGAGGCATTTTGCAAGGGTGAAGCTATTCTCAAATGTGCTAAGGTGCAGGGCTGGGCTGCTTTCCTACTGTTTGCCATGGTGTTTACCTTTTCCACAAACAAGCATAACATATTTGAGGGGTGGAAATGCATAGCTTGTGTTATTTGGTGTTGGGCTTATCTTGCTGTATCTGGCTTGGCTTTTTCCCTAAAGCTTCTCTGTATTCTTAACATTTGGGATAAATTAAACCCTTGTATTAAACAGATGATTTCAACAAGCATAAAGACACTGATTCCTTCAGCATTTTGGTGATTTTTTCCTTCAGTTAATATTTAAGGATGTGAATTAAACAAATACGGTTTATTCTGTGCAGTGCTTATTTACAATCAGCATCCTCATTGCTATGGACAGGTGCACTGTTCTCTGGGTAAAACACTGACTGGATGTCTGAGCTCAGAGAGTGGATGAAGTTACATCCACCTGGCAGCAGGTCACAAGTGATGTTCCCCAGGGCTCAGTGTTGGGGCCAGTTCTGTATCAGCCAATATCTTTATCAACAATCTCCATTCTTAGCATTACAAAATCAGAGACGGTGCATTGTATGCACGGATGAGTTTGAGAGTAATTCATTAGGCCCTGAAAATACTTGTATTTTCATTGTATTGTGAAATTCTGGAGTCTGTATTTCACTCTCAATGTTTGTCTACCACAGATCTGTCCTCTCCTGTTCTTCCACTGCATGGCTCACTGCTATCATTCTCTCATTTCTCACGCTCTTGATGAAAATGTAGCACTTAAGGTTAAAAACTGAACTCTTTCTTGGTTTTTTTTGTCTTTTTAGTTTTCCTCATTAACTGGTTGAAGGGGACTTTTGTCCTTCAGCTTACTCTTCCTTTCACAAAAGGCTTTCATTCCTCTTAAAGGCATTTTTCTATCACAACTGGATTCTGCAAGCTTTAGCTACAAACTGTAGTAAGGCACTTTGACATCCAGAGTGCCATTCTGTTCCCTGCCTCATGAGAACCCTTTCCTGCCAATGTGTTGGCCCAGCTGCCCCTGTCCCAGAGTACTAGCAGTAAGTTTGCCTTCATTTGGTCCTCTCTTGCCTTGCTCTCTGCTCAATTCAGTGTTTTATCACTTGATTAAATACAATTATTCATTACTGTGAGTTGTGTGGTGAGAAAAATTTTACATTTTGTAGAAAGTGCAAAGAAACAGAGACTTCAGGCCCTCTACAAGTGAAATGTGTCAGACTTGTAAAAAATGGCCTTAAAAAAATTGTTTCGAGAGAAACAAGTGCTGGTTGAATGAACTGTCAAAAACAATCTTTTCTCTCTTGTTTTGGTTGGTTTTGGTTTTTTTCCTTGAAGCAACTAACCCAGAACTGATTAGGGTGATGTCACTATTTTTTTCAGTGCGATTTGACGAATGTGTGAGTATTTCCAGCACTAGGTCAGGTCAGCTGTGATTGTGTAGACACAGTGAGTGGCTTGAAAATTCTTGAAAAGCTCCAAGAATGGGATTTCCTCAACCTGTGCAGTAGATGTAAGTGTGAAGGAAGGAGCAGAGAGCAAATCACTCTGAACAGTAGGGCTGAAATTCCTTAATAAAGCTGATTTATTGCTGGGACAGTTACTGTCCAGTTACTGCCGTCTTTGCTATGGCACAGCACAACTTGCAGCTTTGCGATTCACCAGCTTTTTACTGGGATGGTGTCCCGTTCCACTATTAAAGAGTGAGTCAGGGAGGATTCTTTTTGATAGATTTTTCTGATGAAGATAAAGCGCAAACACAGCAATATTATATCTAAGAATCATTTATTGATAGAAAAAGTGTAAGTGTTCCTACCAAAGGGAGATAGAAAAGAGAGTAGAGAGGGAAAAGAGGGATAAACAGAAAAGAAAAAGTGTAAGTGTTCCTATCAAAGGGGGATAGAAAAGAGAGTAGAGAGGGAAAAGAGGGATAAACAGAAAGAAATAGAAGACAGGGACAGCATTACCACAGGAATCGGCGCTTCGTCGGCATCAGCTCAGCAGACGGAGCGTGTGTAGTTCTTGTGGTGGGCTGGGAGAGATTTCCAAACAGCAGCAGGCTATGTGTCCCTTCTGTCGGCAGAGACCTGGCTGGGTACCAGCGGCAGAGAACAGGCCTGGAACCAGCGGCAGAGAACAGGCTGGGTACCAGCGGCAGAGGACAGGCTGGGGAGCAGAGGCTGCAGACTCGGCCAGGTGCAGGTGGGCTCCTGCTGTGCATGGCAGCACCCGTTCCGTCAGGGAGACAGCCGATCACAAAGTGGTCGTGGTGATGAGCTGGTTCACCGAGATGGTGAAGCAGGGTGAAGCAGGCATGGGCAGGGAGACAGGACCACAGGGGAGAAAAGCGAGGGCAGGGGAAGAAAGGCCAAGCTGACCCTCTGAGCAAGCCCTGATCCCTCCACGCAACCCAAAACAAAGCGGCCTCTGTTGTATTGCAGTTACCTGCTTTTGTAAGCTAAAGCTCCTCACAGCCTGATTTTCCGGGCATCCGGGGCACCTGTCGCACTGGCAAGTGGGGAGTTGCTCACAGCTGATGGTGGAAGCTTTCTCTGCCCTCACTGGCAGCCAGGTGACAGCTCTTATAGGAATAACTTATGTTGAGGCATAAATAAAAATCAGATTGGTCCCTCTCGGAGGAATAAACTAGAGATTCTTCTGCAATGTTTCCTTTGTATTTGTTTTAGAACTTGCATAACATCTTTCCATTTTTTAATATTCACCTTTGTTTGCAGCCATGAGGTTGCTGGTTATAATCCTTTTATTTTCTTTAAACAGTGCTGCTAAGTCACTTGTCATTCAAACAATGAAGTGTCAACTTGTTCATCAGCATCTCTCTCACTAAACACAATTCCACTGACACCCAGTGAGCTCTGGGGTGACAGCATTCTTAAAGGAAAAAAAAACAGAAAGCAGCCCTGTGTCTTCTTTAAATTAAACAAAGATGCAGGAATCCAGTATCATACCCAACTTCTCATCATAACTGGAGAGGCTAAGCACTCCTGCTACTGAAAAAGAACAATTGAGCATCAGCACAGCCAAGGCAGACTGCAAATATTCAAATTCCAGTTTTGGTAACAAAAAGAACTAGATATATTCAATTATCATAAACCCATTTGTCTCACTGAGACAATTATATCTGAAGATTTGTGCAGCACAGCAAATATACATAGAATGACAAATTTCATCTTGACTTCAAAAGAGAGATTTTGATATTTTGGGGTTCTTCTAGAGCTGACTGTTAAACAAAGCTGTTGCATGAATAATAGGATTAACATCCCTGGGTGGGCTATGGACTTGATCCTCATCCCCTAGTTTTCCTTCCTTGTCCCCATTGTAGCCCTTCTACCTGATATATTTGGCTGAGGAGAAACCACAGCACACAAGTACAGCTGCATACTAACAACAGCGTGCTGACTTAATGTCTGGGCATTGTCACTTCATTATACAAGGACCTAAGTTATAAATTATTCTCTAATGATCTTAGCTATCTATTTCTTTAATGAAAACTGTAAGAATTTAATTAAGGTGTTTAAGGCAGCTCCCTTTGTGCAACGTATACAAATGTGGAAAACATATTCAAAGGATAGAGGGGAGTGCAGTCTCTCGTCATAAAGTCAATCTGAATGACAGAACATACTTCATCTATGCATCATGCTGAAGTGTGCTCTTGCATGCTAAAAGTGTGCTGCCAGGTCTTTGGGTAATTAATGGTACCACGTTCTTTGAGGGCTTCGTAGCCTCACAAAAGTGCACCTACCAACACCAAAAGAAAGAATTGAAAGGAAGGAAGAGCACCAGCTGATCTTTGAAATGGAAAAAAACCTATCTGCCTAATTAATAAAAGACTGTTAAAAGAGACAGCTGAGGGCAAATCTGCCATATAACAACCTGATTTTTCATAAGCAAATATTTATATTAATGTTCTGTCTGACTAAATGGAAGAGTTAGGATTTGGACTAAGATTTGAATTTTCTGTGGTAATCCAGATAGCATTTGCTAGCTTTAATGGATAGGAGGAATTTGGGAGGTGGATAATCCAAACATTGTAGACTTACTGGTTTACATAAAAAGAAATATTAAATGTTTACTGCTAACCAGTCACATCTTCCTGTAATGTAAAATATTTCTATGAGTTTCTTAAGTCTGCTTGTTGTAATTTGAAAAACACAAATTTAGTGGTTTTAGATGTTTGATACAATGGCTGCAATTGGTCACTTTCTTCTTTCTGTCAACTTAACTGTGTGGAGGAAGATGTAGAAGACGAGCATGAAGAAAAAGTTGTGTGAGGCATACAATTCAAATACAATAGCAAAAATGCAGTCATGATTTTCATTTCAAAGTAAGCTAGTGACATGCTTAACCATGGTCTGGGGTCTGATACTGCATTTTAGAAGTGTGGTGTATTTCTCTAGGCTGTTTGTACTTTGAGTTGCTGAAAAATACTTGGTGATTCCCACACATTCAAAAAGTGGCTTAATACATGGAGACATGACCAGACTTTAATGGAAAATGAACAGTAAACAGTCATCACTGTAGAGACTCCTCCTTCACTTAGAGGCGACGTCATGCAACCTGTCTAGGGCTTCATGATTAAAATATACATCCTTGTAGCAGGAGAAAGGCAGAGTAACGTTCAGTAAGTAATAGTTCATGCATTCTTCGAAATTGCAGTTTGATTTCAAGCAAAAAAACCCCAGTGCTGCTCAGCTCAGCTCTCCCCAGCTGAAGTGCTTTTTTTGAGAAGATATATATAATCCATGGAATTGTTTTCACAACAATTTTGAGTCATTCTCTTAATTTTATATAATATACTGTTTAAATAAATCATCCCTCATTTGAATAATAATCTTTAGTTCAATGTGAACAATTGAACAATTTCAAACTCTGGATTGCTTTCAGTGTCCCTTTTTGGGCTTCTTTGTTCTATTTTGTTTTTTAAATGTATCTTATTCTGATTTCCATGGCTTAGTTTTTGTTTCTCAGTTTTCTATTGTTATAATTCAAGCATTTTTTACTGGTTTTTTTTGAAAGTGGTATAATAAACTCAATGTAGTATTAAAATATTTCACTTTATAATTAACTTCAGGTCTTTCAATACTTGCTTCTTATATGAAGTACAAAGATATTTTCTTTATGAAGTTAATAAATTAAAACTCTACAGAGCTTAATGAAATTTTAATGAAATGCTGTTTTATCACACTATGGTATTTTCTTCCATTCTCAGTTTTGAAATGGGTAAATGTAACTCTTATATTTCCTGAATATCTTTGTGGAATATAACGAATAAATACAAGCTGCATTTATGATTACTGGTTAATGATTTTTCCTTGTATAAACACATTTGAACAATATTATTTTTTAATTTTTATGCACATTCTTTTAAACTGGAACATCTGTTTCATTTCTTTAAAATAACCCCATAATGTTGGAATTAGATTCACTGCTTAGTGTGTTCTTTTCCAGTTGATCATTTTACTTATTTTCATTCTTTACCTATCTAGTTTCTTGACTAAAAAAACAAAAATACCCCCCAAACAACAGAAAGCCACCACCCAGAATCAAAACAAAACTCAGCAGGAAGTGGATTAAGAGGTGACATATCTGAAGCAGTTGTCAGATGTCATTTGGTTTGCTGATATGTGGTATATAAAGGACCTTTCCTTTCCTTCCATAACCCTGTAATAATAGAAATGTGCAGGAGTCTCATAAAACACTGAAGGGGAGGAATGAAATGAAGGGCTCAATAATACAGATTACAAAAAAGATGATTTATATGAATTGATTTATTTTCTGGAGAGTTTCTGAATGACCTCACTAGGCAGCATGGGGTTTTTTAAAATAAAATGTTATTTCTAGCATCTTCTTCCTGAGGTACTTTCTTCAGTGTTTTATTACTACACAATTTTTGTGTGTTTTTCACATTTAAAAAAAAAAATTGTAAGTTAAAAAAGAAGGATAAAACAAAGAAGAAAAGTGATAAAGTACTGAGCAGAAGGAGAATATTTCCTTCTTAATGTACTATGAAATCCATAATTTCCAAGACAGTTTTTGAAGTTGTCCCCACCTCCACCCTTTTTCTTTTCTTTTTTCCCTTTTTTCCATAAATCCAAGCTTCCTCTATACAGCTACATTTGATAAGGCTGTAGGTCCATTCTTTTGGCATAGAAAGGGATATAATTTTCTGTTGCCAAAGGAGGGATTCTTGCTTTCAGTTTTAATCCTTCATAATTCCCACCCCCACCCCTTTTACACTCCTGCAAATTGTGCAGAATAATTCGGATATGTTTCCAGGCTCAAAAGGGTTGAAGGTGGATTTGGGATTTAACTTAACTTTTCCTCACAACTGCCTTCTGAAAGCACGAAAGATAAACGAGTTGTGCCAGCCTACTCAGTACTGCACTGTGAGGAAAGGCAGTCCTTTCTACAGAAGCTACTAGTTAAAAAAACTGTAGGCTAAACAACCTGGGTTTCAGCCTCATGATTTTTTAACATGGTTGCCAATAGCTGAATCTTGATTTATCAAACTGGTATTTGCACTGGTAAATAAATGGACATGAAGTGAGACCAAAAGCACATTCAAGGTACGTCAAACTATTCATGAAAACTTGGTCCTCTGCAGAAGTTATTCTTTTCCTAGTCAAAGTTAGAAAATAAGTAACAGCTTGTCGTCTACTCCATCAGTTTTGTATTTAAAGTTTTGATCTTAGATTGAGGCCCAACTAGTCACCATGGTCACATAAATTAATAACTGAGTATTTCTGATCATACATGTAGATGTGCCACTGCAGGACATGGTTTAGTGGTGGACGTGGCAGTGGAAGGTTAACTGATGTAGTCAGGGCTCTTGAAACTCTTTCCCAATCTAAAAATTTCCATTGATCTGTCACTACTGAGTAAGTGTATTTAGGATAGTCACTTATGGGTGGAAAGTGGAACAACTTAGCAACTGTCACAGAAAGGCACATGACCAAGTACAGAGAAAGGGAATAGTTGAAGGCTCTATAATGGTGGAGTGAGTTTGCAGAGGAGAGGACTTAATATTAAGCAGCATATATATGGAAAATGAGAGTGAAAAGGTATTTTGGAGTGCACAGTTCAAAAGAATCTTTACAGCTTTTGTAAGAGCTCATGAGTGAGCCACGAGGAATGTGATTGGAGAATGGCCTTTAGCACCAGTGTTTTCAATGAGCTGTGAGAAAAAAACGATTAAAGCAGATAGGCAGCATGCAAGAAAGGAGTAATTTAATAAGGATGGGATTTGTCTTGAGCTCTTTTCTGTCAGGAAGCTGCACACGTCTCTTAGATTAATTTGCCTAAACTCCCTCAGTGCTCAATGCAACTATAAGGAACTGTTAATCCTATGTTTTTTAAACACCTCTCTTAAATGAAGCTGCTTGTCTTTTGGGGGTGACGGTTTTCTCTTTTTCAAGAAGAAGGATGTCTTAAGTGGCCTCACATGAACTTCCTAGCCTGTGGGTAGCTGTAGCTAAGAGCTTCTCATCCTAAAGAAGGGTTAAGAAGTAGAAGAGTGCCAAAAATTACAGGGACAAGGGAGCATTGGTGAGCTTCCTATTTGCCAGAAACTCAAGTTTATTTCCCCAAGTTCCCCAGCTTACGATTGGCTGGACAGAAAAGTATCTAAGTCTCTGGCCCCAGGAAGATCAAGTTAAACTGTAGCTCCAAAGGCAGAGATAATTATGATATAACCTGTAGCATGCTCCTTTTTCAGGGGACATCCATGGCTTTTGACAGGATTAGGCAAGACAGATAGTTTGTCTGAAGAGTCTGCCTCTACATTCAAGAACTGGTCTTTGTGCATTTTTGAGTAGCTAAGATCTCACTGCTATTCATGACAGTGTTTCCAATGGAAAAAAAGGACTATTTACTGATTAGTTGCCTATCACCTGACTCTAAGGTTCTCTTTCAAAGCAAATCACTAGAAGCCACAGAAGTCATAAGTAATCCCCAGAGATTTTATGCAATTCAGTGGACTAATCTCAAGGAAAAATTAAAATGGAACTTTATCTAAAACTTAGAGAAATATACTATATATTTAATTAAGTTTTCCACATACTGCATTTTCTCTACTTCTATTTAAATGTCTTTTAGGGAGGATTATATTACCTGGGTTGTTTGAAATCTCTAGAGTTTTTTGTTCTGGAGTGTAAAAACATTGCATTTACTGTATCTTTTTTTCCCCTTTCAAATGGCAATTGTTCTTTCATAATTTTAGGGATTTTTTTAATGTCACTATCACACTGAGTAATACAGGATTACACTTCTCTGCAGCAAATTTGTATTCAATGTGCATAGTTGAATTAATGAGAAAGTACACTGAGAAACTTCTTGAAAAATCTGAGAGTTGGAAGGAGGTGAGTTTTTTCTTGTATTCTGAGAGAAAAATTCCTCTGTAGCTCTTCTTTAAAATCCAACTGGCTTTGTGTGTAGAGATAAGAATTGATATATTTTTTCGCATCATTTTCTCCTGGACATTCAAAAGGACATGGGATAAGGAACTTGACTAAAACCTCCATTTTCAGTTTTTATCTGGGATAGCTGAATGATATTGCTTAACAGAATTATGCTCTTACTCTTTACTTGAGCTTTTCTTTTTTTTTGGAAGAGGCTGTTCCAGCCCTTTCACTTTCAGTCAGTTCCCATCCCAGGACTACTTCTGTTTTCCCTCAGTGATACTATATTTCCCTACATAAACATGAAATTTCAAATATTGTCATCTGTTCTGGATATGAATAGTTCTGACCCCCAGGTTTCAGATCCCCTAGGAATTTCCCTCTAAGTCCATTACCTTCTGTACTATTGGAAAGTTTTATCCCATCAGCAACTTCTACACACAAATATTTATCACATAAGTAAGTAAATGACAATTTAATTAAGTCTAGTTGAAGTCAATAGGAATTCTCCTCTACATGTCTTTGCAGATGCTAAAGGGTAGGTTATTTTGTATTTGGGAACAAGGAGTAGAAATCAAAAGCAAACATTCATAAAACTTGGGAGTTTGTTCTGGTTTTATATTAAACACTTGTCAGTTCACATACTATATTCTGTCAGAATAACAATATTTCATACAAAGTGATAATTCACAGCCAATCAAAATATTTGTCCTTTAATGTAAAACAAGAAATATAAGAATTTTAAAAAATGTATTCTGAATATTCAGGATTGCACTAGCTAATAAATACAAAAATATATATTTAAACAGACACATTGGCTTACAAGATTTAGAAAATTCCATACTGAGATATGGTGGGTCTTACAAAAGTCTTCTAAAAGATTAGTTTAAAGCTGTTTTCAATTTAAACGTGAGTTGCTGTTCTTTATGCTACTTTTTATAAAAATTTTGAAGCAAGCTATTACACATATATTCATCCTTGTATTTTCCTAGATAAATACTATTTCTTGTTTATATCATATCTGTGCTTTTACTATTAACTTACCTGGTATGTTAGGAAGTTAATCTCTGAAGGACACTGAATTTTAAAGCATTCCAAGACTGTTGATTATTTAGACATTAGGAAAAAAAAAAAAAAAAAAGAATGAGATGCAAATCAATCCTTCTCTATTCTTGAATCAAAGCTCTGTTGAAAGTAAAATATTTTCTTCACAATATGAAGAAGCAGAAAACCAGACTCACAGACTATAAAGGAAATAGTTGTCCAGAACATGACTACATTAAACAGCAAATAGTTTTGCTCTGGGCAAATTTGGGTATATTTCACATCAGAGGATTTAGAATTTTTTAATTTTTTTTTTATTTTTAATAAAAGCCCTGATGCTCCATAGATCTTCCCTTTCTTCGTGGACTCAGGCTTTCTATATTAGCTGTAATTTTGTTTCTGATTTTTAATATTATCTGGTAAAGTAGATCTTGATTTTTGTTCTAGTGTTAAAAAAATGATGAACCTCACATATTTAATTTGGAGGTTTTCTCTTAGGTCTTAAGACTTGTGTGCTTTTCTGACCTTGTATTTAAACTTAAGTCTTTAAGCACAGCTTTTGGCCTCATTTGAAATATATTACCAGATACCCAGATTAAAAAAAAAAACAAAACCAATGCAAAGAGCATTATGTATTTTTAAAATGCCATTTTAAAAAATACTGTAGAAACAGAAGCCCATTCCTCTTGTTCAGCCAGGCTAATTAGGAAAGCTGTGTTAAATGAAGTTTTCCTGCACAGAATTGTTTAGATCCGCCTCTGTGTTACAGGTAGGAATAGCTCACCCTCTGTGGTACTTAGGTTGGCATTTTGGGATTCTGTACTGAGACAGAGTGTGTCAGTGTATGTGGTCATAGGATCTGGCTGAAGCACTTGAAAGAGATCTTGTGTCAGCTCACCTAGAACACTCTGCTTATTAAGCAAAACAATTTCCAGCCAATCAGTCCAGTTAATTAAATTGTGAACTATTTTATTAATAGCTCAGGTGAGGAAAAGTAATAAAACAGCAGCTGGAGGAATTACTTGCTCTTTGGGGCACTTTTAAAAGTTTGCATAATTGGAATACTTTATCAGAAATTGGAGGTGGCAGGTGCTGATTTGATTAAGGGATAGAATGAATAGGAGATAGAAATTAATAAAAAAGAAACTTCAGGTGATGGATTGTAGGTTTTTGCTGCAGTGCATGAACACCTTTTGCAAGTTTAGTAATCTGAAATGAAGCAGTAGTAGAAAATTAGGAAGTGAGTAACGAAGAATGAAATATATCAATGTAAAAGTTATGAATACCAGTGTTTACTAGATATAAATATTGCAAGGGTAAATGCATTTGCATTTGTGTTACGTATGTATAAAATAATTTAAGACCCATTGAAGTGTAAATAGCTGTCAATGGCTGTTTAATAAAACTACTGACTCCTGTCCTAAGAGCTTTGTTTGTGTATGAAGTCACGTAAAGTGTTTAGTTGTATGATCAGTGAAATGCTGAGAAAAATTAAATATTTGCTTGTTGAGGTGCTACAGAAGCTGCCACCAGCTGGTGAAACAGTTGCAGATTACAAACAGGATATCAGATGTGGCAAACCCATCTCCCCTCACCCCTGTTATTTCAGTATTCTCAGCATCTATTCCTTTTTAGTATTAGGTTGAAGTTTAAATGTAAAAACATTTATGTTGTTAAATAATGAAAATGAATGTGCCTTGAATATCACTGGAAATTTGCTGAGGACAATGAAAACAATGCTATTAACTTCAGTAAACACTTAGGTCATGCTTTGCATTAAGAAACACTAAAAATCGAGTCTAAGTCTGCTCATATTTATTGAACTAATTCCTAATGCTGCTACCAGCTTATTGAGAAATACAGTCTTGCCCAAGATATGTCCCAGGAAACTATCAATCTTCAGTAAGAGTTTTGTAATTTCATACCGCATTTCTACACTATACGTGCACACAGTAAAATGGTCCAAAAGCAGATTCCACATTCATAACCACAGTCTGGAGAATGTTAGTGTATCTCACTGGCATATTATTTCAAACATCTAAAGTAATCTAATATTTTTAGTTACAGCTTGCAGCAAGGAAATTAATTTTATCATATGGTATTTATGCATGCATATCTGCTCTAAACCTCCTCTGGTGCAGCTTGAGGCCTTTCCCTCTCCTCCTGTCATTTGTTGCCTGGGAGAAGAGGCTGACCCCACCTGGCTACAACCTTCTTTCATGTAGTTTTAGGGAGTAAAGTTTTTCCCTGAGTCCTCTTTTCTCCAGCTAAACAACCCCAGGTCTCTCAGCTGCACCTCCCAGGTCCTGTGCTGCAGACTTCAGCAGCTTTGTTGCCCAGATCAGATGTCAGAATATTGGGCAGCCTTGCCATTGTCACCCATCAGCTGTAATGTGCGCTGTATTGATATCCATTGCTCCATTTGTTCCCTGCTTCTTTTTATTTCTTTTTTTTAATTACTGCACGAATAAAGTGTTACATTATTTGAAAGATGAACCTGTGGCAGAGCATCACCTCATTTGCAGCATAATTCTACATCTAGTTCTGAATACGGTTGAAGGACTCACATTAAGATTGTGGTGAATTTCTACCGTATGGAAAATTGCACTTAATAAATTAGCATTTTTTTGACAACTCTACAACTTTCAGATCTTGTGACTGCTACTTCTGATAAATGCTTTCCTCTTGAGAGAGTGAGAAGTACTTTTAGAATGCTGCATTTTGGATGCTTCTGTGCCAAAAGCGACATGTGATACACGTTCAAAGCAGTTTTATCCCACTCTGAACAGATCTGTTTTACTTACTGTCAGATTTAACCTGAGTTAAATATAACTGTTGTTACATACTTTTGGTAATTATATAAATAGAGAATGGGCTGATTAGTTTTGATGCTAGGATGATTTTTTGCCTTTTCTTTTATACCTCTCTTTATACCCTTTTATACGGTTTTATGTGTTCTTAGTGCTTTTAGCCTACATACTTATAACTTTTCCAAGTCTGATAACTCAGCTGAGATCTACTGTACTGTTAAACCAGAAGACCAAACAATTTGGAAACCCCAGACACCAAGGTCCTCTCCAGAACGTATTTTTGTAAACTAAAATAGGCCCATCCAGGGACAAGGTTCCTCAGAATGGAGGGTTCACTCGAGCCTCTCATTGGGGAACCTTTGACAGATATGCTAATTTGCAAGGCCTATAATTATGTGTATTTCAGTGTGTGAGGAATGGTGTGTGCATTTCCAGGAATTCCACCTGGACAAAGTGCTACACCCAAAGAGCCTTGAATAAATACCGAGATAAAAACCCCTTTTCTCCAAAAGGCGGGTTTTGGTTTTAATTTTAAAACCAGAAAGAGGCAACAGGTTCAGCAGAACTTTACTTTTCATTTTGGTGTCCAGCATGCAATAACAGCTTATCCAAGTGTTGTGCTTTAACCCCAGACAACAATAAACCCCACTTGGACACTCACTTACTCTGCACCTCTATGAGGAGAGAATGGGGGAGGGTGAGAGAATTGGAAGAGTAAAAGAGAGAAAACGCATGAGCTGGGATAAAGAAAGCTCATCAATAGGGAGAGAAAAAGCCATGCATGTGAGCAAAACAAAACAAGGAATTAATTAATTGCTTGCCAAGGGCAGGCAGGTGTTCAGCCATCTCCTGGAAAGCGAGGCTCCCTCTCATGTAACAGTGACTTGGGAAGACACCACCATCACTCCAAATATTCCCCCCTTCCTCCTTCTCCCCCAGCTTTATATGCTGAGCATGATGCCGTGTGCTGTGGAATGTCCCTTGAATCCACTGGTGTCAGCTGTCCCAGCTGTTTCCCCTCCTGGCTCCCTGTGCACCCCCAGGCTCCTCACTGGTGGGGTAGGGAGAGAAGCACAAAAGGCCTTGGCTCTGCGTGAGCACTGCTCAGCAATAACAAACACATCCCTGCGTTGCTAACACTGCTTCCAGCACAAGTCCAAACCACGGCCCCTACTCACTGCTGGGAAGAAAATTGACTCTACGCCAGCCAAAACCAGCACAACAACCATGCGCTGATGACAGCAAACAAAGTCAGTGAGCAAAGACAGTGAACAGCCCTGAACAAATGTTATGGTATTAAGTGGAAGTCAAAGATTAACTGGTAGCTTCTTTCTTATTGTTGGCCTTTTGTTCTACAACTAATAATGTTAAAAAACATTTTCTGTTCATGTGTACAGGACAGGAATTTGGTTAACGAGCTCACTCTAGATAAGATTAAAAATTGGTAAATTGCTATTACACATGTCATTTCAGAGCATTGTTTTAAATCACGGGGCATAAACGCGAAGTGCATACACCAAGGAGCTAATTCAAAGTCATGTTGTTCTCACAGCTGCTGAGTTACAACCGCCAGGTCCCCAGGTTCACCAGCAGGTTCCAGCTGTCCTGGCCAGCCTGTAACCACCCAAAGTCTACCCAAGACACTGCAGTTGTTCAGCAGTGATCTTCTGGCTCTTGGGGATGGATCAGGACAACGTGGTGGCAGAGAAGGAGTTCTACAGCCTGGCCAGGGCAACTGGAGACTGCTGGCACGTGCGGGTCCCAACAATGAGGTGTAGCCTTTGGGAGTTAATCTAGATAACACAGAATTCAGGTCTAAGGTTTTCTTTGGACTTTAGCAGATTTTGAGGCAGGCCTTAAGGCTGTTACAGGTGGCTGTGCTTGCTTACTTATCCCTCTTTTTAAAGAACACGATCCCTCTCACTATCCTTTGTTAGTTTAAATAACCAGCATTTTTGTAGGAGAGGGAGGTCTCATTTCTCCCTTCCTGCAAACAGTTGGGTGTGTTGCCAATTTTTACATTTAGCTTGTAATTTTAGTTCATTTCATTGCTTCATAGAATTTTGTGTTTATTTACACTTTTATGAAGTCCTAGGTCAGGCTGCTAATAGATTATTAGTTCCTTATTGCTTTTTAAAGGAGGCAGTCTCCTCCAAAAGATTACTTGCAATATTAGAAATTCAATCTGCAAAGTAATTAAGTGCTGAAGTTCTGGGGGCTTTTTTTCAGTGTTTCATGTTTTCTCATATATAGCTCTCTTATAGCCTCTGAATTTTTAAAAATGGTAGAAAAGGATATTACAGTCTGCTGCTTATTTTTATGATGTCTGAAGTACACTCTAAGAGGAGGTTTATTTGTGTTTTTAAAAAGTAATGGGAAGAATTAACTGATAGAAATTTCATGCTGAGTTAATGGTTAAAACCGTTCAATTGTCAGATTTCCTCCAATGATAAAAGTGGGGTAAATATCCGTAAGATGGAATTTACAGGGACTACAAGAAACTGTGTGCTGCATTTGTAATATTATATGGTCACATTATTAGCCTTTTTTATAAAATGTCTACATTTGAAAAATTAAAAGAAAACATGGTAAATATGTTGTTTATTTACAATACAAATTTATGTCTGCTTCCTCCTGAAACTATTAATATCAGTAATTTAAAGATTATTCTCTTATTTTGTGTCACACATTTATTTTAATCTTTGAAAGTTTATTTGACTTTACTCCATATTTAGCATAGAAGGAAATATTATCTTACCTTTTGTAACATCAAGTGTGTTCATGACCACTCGTCTTGTTTGCGGTTTGAATAAGGAAGGGATAAAATAATACTTGATGGTAACAACTCTGGATTGGTTAAAGGAGGAATACTGAAATGCAGCTTGATATGCTAAAATGTTTCCAGCCATGTGCAATCATTGTGATGGTTGCTGCAATGAGGTTAAAAGAAGTCACAGGATTTCAGAGTGGGCTTGTTTTGGGCTTTTTTACCTCTAGGAGAGCAATCTAAATGCAAATTTTATACCTGAATAAAATCCAAGAAGTCAATATGAATGAGGCTTGAGGGGAAATAAGGTAAGTGGCGATGACACTTGGCAAGTCAGTCTTTCATGCACTTTGAATGTGAAAGCAAATTATTTTTTTCTCAATTCATCCTACACTTGTAATAGAATAAAATCAGCTTTAATGTGTTGATCGTCTAAATCATCTTGTATAGATGCACACTACGTGAACCCGTCTGAACTAATATCAGAAAGAGGTCTACTGTGAAGCTGATATGTTATAGTTCTGAGTCTGTAAATCAAGTGTTCTGTTGATTTTATTTAAATTAAGTTCGTAAAACAGTTTAACTTGCAAGGTCATAATAAGGAAGCTTAAAAACAAGGAAAGGAAATTCTTTGAGTTCTAGGAATCTGCATAAGACTGGAGTTTATTATTCTGATGTTGCTCCAACTCTGCTAGTATTATATTGAAAAACACCCTGGAAATTGGTGACATTCCCTGTTTCTTCCTGCTCTTCCCAGTGTGATACAAAGCTCTAATTGAATAATGTACCCCTGGCCCTGGATCTCTCAGACAGAAATAACTCTGTTTTCTGAAAGATATGGTTCCACGCCTGTTAATATATTTGCCACGTTTCAGACATTACAAGTACTTCTGCAGTTATTTCTGCAAACAGTATGTTTTCTTATGACCCCTATTACTGAAGCTCTCAGACCTGCATAGGTTTGAGCAAAGAGCTGTTTTGTCACCTTCTGATTCTCTGCATCAATTAGTGGGGGAGCATGCAGGAGGCATCACCACGTATGAAGGTCACAAACACAATAAGTCGAACTGTTAGGAGCAGACTATTTCCAAGTTAGTCTGTAAGATAAAACACCAGTTTAAACTAGTTGTTTATACTTGATACACCATGTCACATTTGCTATGAAATATAAAGAAGAAAGGAGAGAATGTCAGTCTGTTTTATTGGGGTCAAAGTTAAATGAATTCCTCTCTGAATGAGTTAAATGAACTCTGTGTTCAGTTGTGTTGTTGCAGGTATCAGGCAATCAGGACATTTCAGCATTGTTTACTTAAATCACATCCATAAGACAGAACAAGTACCTGGTGAAGAGTGTAGCTTTTGTGGCTACTCTTCCTTGACTAGTACTCCTTGGAGTTCCCAGGAGCTCTGTTTACATCTGTTTTGTCTTCAGTAAAGTTCTTTTTCTTTCGATCTTCACAGGAAATAACTTTGCTGATTTTGACCTTATCTTTTGAACTGCACTTACCTGTTAGAGATACCAATGCTCTTTCAACAGATCTGTTGTAAGCTCTGGTTGAAAACTGGCTGACTGGTGCCCTCACTTGAGGCAAAGTAAAACCCTCCTTATATCAAAACAATGTGTGGATATATTCAGCATACTTATTTAGTGCCTCAGCCTGCTGAACCTAGTGTTTCATACTGACCTGTGGAGTGAGATATTTTATGCAATCATATAAATTGCACCTTAATCAATAAGGTTTTTTGCTTCAGATCTGGTATGATTGTAATTGTGAACTAACAGTTTTGGGACTTTTCCTGATCACCTTTCACAGAATGTCTGGGAGACCAACTGATATGGGGCATGTATCTCAATAGCTAATGGTTAGGATAAGGATTGGCTACTCAAGGTCTTTCATTTTCTACATGGTTTTTAGGTCACTAGAAAATAATGAAGGAATTAAGGTTTTCCTTTCCCACTTCCTTGGGGAAGTGCCATTTGCTTTTAGATATCCACAAATTATTTTTTAAAATGTTAAAATTTTAATTTTATTTTTTAATTTCTTTGGCTTTTTTTTTTTTCTTTTAATTTTTTTGGTTTTTTGAATAAAATATAGCAATCTATCAGAAATATAGTTTTAGAGGAATGGATGCAGAAAAAAGCAGTGCTTTCTACCCCTTCTTTTCCCACAAACAAATGAAGAAAAGCCCCTATCCAACCAAAATAAGTTACCATGCAGGCAATATTACCAGTCCCAGCCCTGAACATTGAAGCGTGTTTTAGTTCCACGTGTGAAGCTCTTTCCCCATCTATAAGTAAGTGAGTGATTCCTGAGAATACATTAAAAAGAGCAAGGGAAGGGAAGATGCATCATAGTTTGAGATTCTTTTTGAGGGCATTTGACACTTTCAAGTTAATTAGTCTTTTGTAAAGAGATAATGTATAAATGAGCAAAGTTAATGAGCCTTTTTGTGTCCTGCTAAAGGAAGGCAGGGTGAATTTAGTTTTAGGGATTTTTGAAACTGATCTCGAGTCCCTCCATTCTTGTTTGTCTTGACATATCTTGCTCTTCCAGACCTACAGTTTGCCAGCATGTTAATCTACACATTTGGTGTAGAGAGACTTTGTTTTAATTAAACTTTTGATGGATCTCATTAGATAATGAAAAATAGTTTTAGACTCTGAATAGCTAAACACACATAAAATACCATACCATATAAAAAAATAAAGTATATTATCATACTACTATCTTTATTTCAGCAAATTTTATCATCTGATTGAAATGTCCTTATTTCAATCACATATTCTATACATTTTTTAATTGCAAATTTGTATTTGCCCATTAAATTTTTCTATGTTTGTGAGGTTTAGAGGAGCTTTAGTTGTTTTAAAACTTTTCAAAAATAGTCAGCTGTCACAAGGGGTTAAACCTCTTGATGTCAGATATACCAAAATCACTGATGAAAGCCAATTGGTGTCTAGCTGTAGTCCTGAAAAGAAAGTGGCCTGCAGCTGGCTTAGTCATTGTTACCTGTCAAAGTATCCATTTTTGATGTGACATGATATGCTATTTTGACTATTTTATATGAACTTTCAAATGTCAAAAGTTCTTGTAAAGCTTTTTACCTGTAGATCCAATGCTGTGAATATATTGCAAAGATGAAAGTTCATCCTGTGTTGCACCAGCCTGTATGTAACTTTGCTTAAAATACTGGATGGTTCTTTGAAGGATTCTGAAGGATTGTTCCAGATGCAGAGCTAAGATTCAGCTAACAATTACTCATTTCTGGTCCTATAAGAATGAGTCTTTCCTAATTTTATCTTCATTTCCTGATTGGTTTGTAGACCTTCCAAACAGACTTCTCTTCCAGTTAATCAGGTCATAGCAAAGATAGTCCCAAGTCAAGAAGCAGCCAAGTTTCTTGGTTAATGCCTTTACTAACAATAAGTGCCAGCATAGAAACAAGCAAAATTAAATCTTCTATTTTTATTCAGACAATCACTTAGAGAAATGGGAAAAATGTTGTGATTTGCTGACCTTTCTGTGGAGTGACAAGCTGCAAAGCAATGCCAAAGAACATTTCTGCCCAGCCCAGGTTGGCCTCTTGTGCTCCAAACCTTGCCTCTGAAAGCATGGTCATGGAGCCTTCACCGGCCAGGGAGCCTCATGGCTAACTCTGGCATCTTTGCTCTTCACAACAAGGCAGCAGTAAAGGAGATGAGAAGAGCATGGGGAGCATGAAATATCTTTATTCACATGGCGGAAGGCAGATCTCCAGACACAAAGATCCTGGAAAGCAGAGGGTCTGGAGTTTTATGGGGACTAGGGAGGGTGGATTTGGGGTCCCTGGGAGACCAATAGGAGATGCCTGAGGGAGTGGCTAGGGATAGCAGGGAAAGGGTGGGGAAAGGGGGTGGGGGAACGCCAGAGAAAAGTAATTTTACATTTGAATAAATTGAAATGAAACATTAACAATAAAAATACTTGCAGTGTACATATATTAAGAAAACCAGAAAAATATGCTCTGAACCAGTTTGTTGAAGTGCTGTTTCACCAGGATCAGAATCTCACTCCTGGCTTCAGTGGAAAATGAACATCCCTGATATCTTTTCCTTGCTTTTTATTTGTAAGGACACCATGTCCAGACTCTTTCCTGTTGCATTGAGCCTCAGATCTTCCCACAGTGACTTATGGTACCAAAAGATCAAAATGTCTTGCTAGTTCACTTTGACATAGTCTAACTCTCAAGGTAAGATATTAATTGTTCCCAACAGAACAGGGAAACGTAAAGGCAATGTGCTTTTCACTGCATGGCTGCAAGGGATATGGAGTATTGGTAATTAGCTTCAAGGGACCTGTCCAGATTCAGTTTTATTTTGAAATGAGTTAATTAAAATGAGTTTTAATGACCTCTAAGGGGTTAGAAGTGCAAATATGGACTAAGAGCCTATCTAAGAATATATAAAGTTGTCTGAGCTGCGAAGTGGCTGTCCAGGAACAGAGCAGGAGGGTAGAGGCAAAACTTGACTTGAGTAGGAGAAATAACGAAAGGAAAAACAATATGAATTAAGGATCAGGCTGAGCAGAAAAGATGAGAGTAACAGTCACCACTTGTAAAATCTTCCAGTAGTAAACAGAATAAAGATTTCAAGCAAAGGTGTCCTTATAAAATACCCTGGTTTTACCTTGTTTCTTTTTGAGGGATATAATTGAACTCTGGGAGCCCTGGTGGTGTAGTGGGTAAGCACACGGCATAGCAAATTGCCGAGGCTCGGGTTCGATCCCGGCCAGGCTGCTCCCCGGGCAGGCAGAGCTCGTTAGCCCTGCAAGGGGGCAATCTGCCTACGTCCTGAGGAGGAACTCACTGCCACTGTCCAGAATCGCTTTGGCCCGGCAGATTGAACCTCGGGATTAAAGGGTGGGCTCAGATCTGCGCGCCCTGTGTCTCACCTAAAAAATCCAGTGCGCAGGCTGGGAGGTCTGAAAGGAAAAGAGACCTTCCCCGGATCTTCGTACGCGAAGGCTGGCCAGCAAAAAAAAAAAAAAGAAAAAAAAAAAAAATTGAACTCTCCAGGTATATGAAAATTACAGGCTGTAGTTGATAATTTCCCTTCTCTCAGGAAACAGAGGTGGACTTCATGTTGTAATGGATCTGGGGCTGTCATAGAACTTGGGTCCTGGGGGTGTCTGAAACTTCTGGCATCACTCTCACAGATTGGTACTTCCCTTTTCTTGAAGGTAGAAGATAGGGCATCATGTATTTTAAAATAATTTTTCTTTTGTCTGAAGTGTTTGCTGGGAGTGGGCACACAGAATATGCTCCTTCATCCACACCATTTTGTAGTGCATGTGGATTGCTGGAGAACTTGAGAACTTATGCCACCTTTGTCGATATTTTTTATATAGAAATGGTCGGCTCAGTTTCCAGTGTGTTTGCAGAGAGAGAGAGCCATAGTCAGTCAACAGCTGCAAGTTTACTAACAAATATGTACTTGGACTCATGCCTAAGTGTACTTCCTCAGAAAATTACAAATGTTACCTGTGAACAGAGATGACGTTTTCCTCAGAGTGTTGTTAAGGGACAGGTTTCACAGAATTACAGAATGGGTCAGGTTGGGAGGGGCCACAGTGGGCCATCTGATCCAACCTCCCTGCTCAAACAGGGTCATCCTAGAGCGCATTGCACAGAATTGCATCCAGATGGTTCTCGAGTACCTCCAGTGAGGGAGACTCCACAACCTCTCTGGGCACTGTTCCAGTGTGTGCTCGCTCACCCGCACAGTAATTAAGTTTTTCCTCCTATTCAGGAGGAACTTCCTGTGCATAAGTTTTGAAAACCTGGGGAAAAAAAGGCTTTTATCAAAGAAAGTGTAATGTATATGCCTAGTAATTTTTGAGCCTCTTTTGCTGGTTTCAGCTGCATTCTTATTCTGTAATTGGAAAATAATGGGGGCAATGAGAGATTAAGATCCAGAGCCCTAAATGTATTTAAATCCTGATACCACTGAAGTCATTAGAAATTGAAAGCTTGGATAGGAGCCGAATGGTTAAAATCCTTTGTAGGTTACCTCTGTGATTTAACCATGCTTTTACACAAAAACATAAAACTTAATTTTGCATGACATTGAGCAACAGCATAAACAAATGCAATGATAAAGGACTACTTTGGCACTGTAACATATGTATCATGAACATTAAAATTTAAAACGAGTTTGTGCCTGCCATGATTATATTACATTTTTAAGAAATACTAATTTAGGAGGGGGGATCCTCACCTCTTCATGTCCTAGAGGAAGCACAGAGATTGCTACCTTGACTAGCTATTTTCGAGTCTTATCCTCTTTCTTGGAGGTTTCCCTGTGATTCTCACACTCACTTGAATATTGGAATTGAGATTCTTAGGGCTGAAAAGCTGAAAGAAAATGCAGGGATGCTCTTGGCACTTTTTGTACTGTCTAGTCAGGGAAAATAGCCATAATTTAATGTATTTTTAGTCTAGATCAGAGTTAAGCAGACTGCCAGTCTTAAAGAGAGTTTTAAAACAGTGTTTTTCTCAGTGTAGAAGTATATATTCCTATTTAGTCCAGATTTTTTTTATTTCAGTCAGTGAACACATGTTCCATTGTAAATATTTTTTTCCTTTTTTCTTTTTTTCTTCTTTTCCTGGAACAAATAGATCTAAACTAAATACTATGATGTTTCTTTGAATGTAAAATCAGAGATTATTTGTGGCACTTGGAATTGCCCAGCCTGTATTTTCTAAATCCTAAAAGTGATGTCAGTGTAAGTAATTTTTAAATGTAATGTTTTCCATAAGCTGTAAGTATAGAGGGTGTATTATTCATATTATTACTTTAGAACATGTACTTGTAGTCCTTAGACGTAATAAAAGAGTGAACAGTTGCTGGAGGTAATATATTGTATGTTTTCCTGTTAGTAGCAAAGACAAATAGCTTCTAGTAGCATGTAGTACATCAATAACTTCTACATTTAATTGTATTGCTTAGAGGCAAAATCACATCCCTCTAAGTCAAGAGCAGGTGGATGAATAGGTAGATGGATAGACAGATGGAAAACTAGATTAATTCATTTGATGAGTGACACAGAGTAATGAAAATAAGGGAAGAAATGCAGAGCAAAGGATGCAAACAGCATCACTCACGTATTTCCCATGTTCATTAAAAAAAAATTGAAAGGAAAATTGATGTAATCTTTGTGTACATGGTAGGAAAACAATTTTAGTAGAAAGAATGGAAAATTTTTCTGCAGGATTTTGGAGGGTAAGAAAAAAATCCCTGGGACTTTTCATGCCTTGCTTCCTGTTATGTATTGGCAATATTGTTGGCATCTGGAAATGAAAAATAATAACCTGAGATTTTACATCATGTTTTGATAAATATTTTTAAAAACACATTTTTTCAGCTTTTAAGATGTCTTGGGCATGTTGGGGGAAAAAAAAAAATTGGATTCACTTGGACCTAAGGAATTTCCCAAAGATCAGAACAATTAAGAGCAGTTGAAATATATATTAAGTTTAAAAATAAAAAATTAAAGAACTTTTCCAAGAATTAGGAACAGATCTTGCTAGAGAGCTTGTTCAGAGAGGAAAGCAAGTAATCTCTGAGAAATAGAGGAAGTTTATGTTCAATCTTATTCCTCATGTTTGGATTCCTGACCCAGTGAAGGATTGTCTTGATTTGCCAAGGGTCTCAAGCTTCTACCAATTTCCATGCTTGTATGGCAGAAATTCTTGCCTAATTTTTGAAGCAAAGGAGAAAGAAAGTAGGGAGTAACTTGTAGTAAAGTCAAAAGGTAGTGGAAAGATCCACACTGTAAAGACATTGTAATGTTTGGTAAGAATGGTGAGAGCAAAGTGAAAATGTAAAAGGACAATAAAGTATGTAGAGGTTTTTTTCCTTTTCCTGAGTTTCAAGGGGGAAGAGAAAATTACTAGGTATGGAATTATATATGTGTGAGCAGAGTATNTATTATATAATATTTATTTCCAATAGATTTATATTTATAAAATCCATGAAGACCCCAAAATTAAAGTGTAGTAAATGGAGAATGTTCAGCATTTTTGACTGGTGGTGTAACTTGTAAAGGAGTTAGAAGAAAAATATTAGAGATAAACATTCTCTTTCTTATCCTGTAGCTAGGAGAATAACTGAGGAGAATGGGAAAATGTTAAATTTGTACCCAACAGATATGGTTGCATGGCGTGGTTAGTAGTCTGGTCTTACCTGTGATCAGGAGCAGTTTGCCTGCAAAATAAGTGAAATATTAATAAGCAGACCAAAGTGTCTTTTCAGTACAGCCTGTCACAAAATGAAAATTGTTGGATGGGGTTTGAATGGTGGTTAAATGATCCCTACATGCAGATGAATATTTGGATTATTTTAATCACATTTGTTTTCTTTTTCTCTTAAATTAATGATAGCTGTAGATACTTGGTTTTATTCTGCTACAAATTTGGAATTATGCTCATTCATTTTGGCAAAATTTCACATCAAGCTACAAGAAAGAAGAACAAATTGTTTATTTTTGCTGGACAATCATTTGGAAGAAACAAGAATTCTCAACTTTATCTGCTTCTAAAGTGGAACATTGTATGCCTGGAGTGGTTTGAGGAAAGAACCATCAATTGCTAGGGGAAAAAAATAAGAAAGTAAAATACATTGTCAAAAGAAACTTAGAAAGAAATATTAAGCCTTTTATACTATGAAACAAAAAGGTGATGAAATTTTTAAAGACTGGCTGAAATGACGCTGCGAAGAAACAAAACCATGAAAAATCTGGATGAATAAAAAGGTGAACCATGAAAGGAGGAAGCTGGAAAATTGGAAAATTTATATATTGAAAAATATATAAAAGTGTGCAAGAAGGTGACTAGAAATTCTAAGGCAATCCTAAGTTGGTTGAAGACAAAAGTGAAGAATGGAAGAAGATGAATTTGAGTTTTTTCAGAAGTAGTTTCCTGGTGCAACTGCAGGTGGTTGTCTGAATTCCGTAAGTACTGTAGTAATCAAATTTTATTATAATACTTGTATGAAACAAATTATGATATTACATAAATATGCAGTTGAAGAACACTAATAACACATCAGGAGTTCATAGCATATCAGTAGGGATCCTGAAAGTAAGAGGACCCTCTGTAGTGAAATTGTTTAATCCTTGGATAAAAGAAATATAGAATAAATGAATGTCTGGAATTTAAATTGCTTGTTATTGTAGTTTAATTCTCAGAAAACTCCATTGAAGATTAAGTTTTAGATGGTAAAATTTTGATGATATCACCTGCTTCACATCTTAATAATAAATTATCTCTCAAAATATCTTTTCAGAAGAGAAAAATAATTTAAAATGCAATTTTACTTGCTATTTCTGAAACTGTGAAGTTATAATCGTAATTATATCTGGCCATGTATTTAGAATCCAGACACCCAGATTACATTTCCTATACTTTCTTCAACAGCTACAAGTCTGATTGAGATAAAGATGTCTTAATTTGGGATTCATTCGAATTTTGAAAATAGAAGTTTGAGAGCAGACAAATGTTTTGGTATGTACTGCTCAGTCTTCCAGACAGAAATTAATGTTTATGTTGTTTAATTGGACAAATATGGAAAAGAAATAACCAAGGAAGACTTAAAGAACACTATGAGAGTTTAAAAATTCCTCTGTCATCCAGACTTGTACATTTCCCATAATTATTTAATTAACCAGTATTTTGGTACCTCTCCCTTGTTTGCTTCTCTATTCATTTTCCAAAGAAAAGTTTCCTTTCAAAAGTTGTGAGCTTTGACACAGGACCTAGAAGTCTGTATCTTACTCTTAGTCCCAGCTAAGGTTAAACCAGGCCTTTTGCTGGTGTTCCTCTCTCTGTTCAGCCTGGTCAAATATATTTGACTTTGTCCCTTCTCTATATAATTATGTACAAGCCTCCCGTTTGCTTCCATTGGATTGCCCCAGTGCTCTTAGACTGTGGCTTATACTTAACTCTGCACTTCTTACTGCTGTTTTCTTCCCTTGGAGAATAATATTTCTCTCTTCTCTCTTTTCTTATCTTGAGATATTCTTTTTAAAACTGGTAGGAGTCAACTAGTAGACTAGGATTTGTTTTGGCAACACCCTAAAACTTCTCAG
Source organism: Vireo altiloquus (assembly GCA_013396875.1). NCBI lineage: Eukaryota > Metazoa > Chordata > Aves > Passeriformes > Vireonidae > Vireo > Vireo altiloquus. Next base: position 455,600 of record VZRF01009559.1, on the reverse strand, counting down.
GCAGGAATCTTCCAAAGGGAGACTTTCTTCACAGTTTCTCTTTTTCTATTTTCTGTAGAACTTATACTATGTTTGGAAAATGGACATGTCAGATGGATAGCTTCTGCAGCAGAACGAGAAATAGTAAAAAAAAAAAGACAACAAAAAAAAATTGAGGTATCTTTTGGGTGCCAAGGCCTTAATTTTAGTCTTAATGAAATGAAAAGGCTTGTGAATACATTATTGTCTCAAATGTTTTTTTGGAGTACATTTGCTAATACGAAGCAAAGAGGATTCCAGAGGTCACCCTGTTGCCTTTCAAGGTGATATCTAAGGAAACTATCTTTCACTTGCTTTTGGGATTCGTTGCTACAGCTGTCATAAAACCACTGTGGTTATCCACTTAGTTCTCCTTGGGGATACATTTAGCTTTCTTAGAAACTTTTAGAGATTATTTTTAAAAATGAATTATCACCAATACAAGTGAAACTATTCTTAATTCTCAAGTCTACAGTTTGCATTATTGCTAATGTATTTCTGTTCAAGTATTTAATTTTGATAACTTATTTTCATGTGATAACATCTTCCTTTTCATGCACTGTGTAAAGAGGTCCAAATCTGTTCTGATACTATTTTTTGCACAGTATCTTGTATAACTTTAACGGGTAATTGAGTAAATATGAAACTTGAAGGATCTCACACTGTAAGCTTGAGCACCATTTAGTATATGCTACACAGCCATCTAACCTGCAGTCCACACGTAGATATTAGAGAGGCACTGTGTGTTACCCCTTACAAAGAAAACAGCATTTCTGAAAATCTAAGACCTGCATAAAGTAAGAAAGTTTATGAAGAATATTGTTGCATACTTAAACTGATGATAGTTGTCTGTAAGGAAGAGTGTTGTCTTTTTTCTGCATCAGTAATAGTCCATAAGATTTCATTGTAAATCAGCCCAGGAAAAAACAGTAGGAGCAAGACCTCATGTACATCAGGTGTTTGATTAGTCATGATTTCTTCATGTCTCTGAGGAAGAAGATTCAGCTGGTGGTGCTGTATAAGCACTACTAAATCTGCCCAGAAAAACATTTGTGTAAATACAGAGAGGAATTAACCCTTATCGGGCAACTTACCTGCAGCAAATCCTCACATGCATGTGATAAAAAATGAAAGCCAGAATTTATCTTCTGGCTTTGTTTTGGAGCCTTTGTTTTCTTATATTTCTCTCACTGATGCTAAATATGCCACTTTTTCATTCTAATCAGTTTTGTTGCTTTATACTGCTTTGATGAATGGAACTGCTAGTGCAACAGACTTCTGCTGTAGTCTAATAGTCTCAAAGGTCTTCCACAGTAATTCTTGTTTCTGATCAGCATTTCAATTCTTTTTACTATGGTCTTGATTCTACTTAGAAGGCTTCTTTGTCCTGGTTCCATCCCAGATCCGTGGGGGAAGGCGTGGCCAAGATATGATGTTGTTCAATACCACCTTATGTCATTGCCAGGGTTGAGGAAAAGAGGCTCTGTTTCCTGCTTCCAAGAAGCAGGGTGTTCCTTTTCAGTCAGGAGGGAGGTTGGTGTGGTAAGGAAGAGCTTGTTGGTATTTTGTTGTGGGCTTTCAGAGCAAATAATTTCTTTGTCTTACACCTTTTATTATTAGTATTATTACTGTTAGTTTTCTTATCTCATTGCTATTTCCGGTAAATTGTTCTTATCTCAATCTGTGATCTTTGCCTTTTGTTCTTCCAATGGGAAGCAGAAGGAAAGCGAGTAGCAGTGTGGGGTATTTTACCAGCAGGGCTATTAAACTGGAGGATACAATTCCCAAAACATGACACTTTTCCAAAAGGAACTTTCTGGGTTTAATTCTCTCCATAAGACACCTCTCTCTTATTAGCTTATTTGGCTACACGGCTAACAAAAGCATAAAAGAATGCATGAAAATTAGTCTGTTTAAGCAATGAGACATAATATAGAAAAAAATACATAAATATTGTATAATACATGTAAGGAAATGGCTAGTTTTTGCAGCTGCTCACTGCTACAATATTTGAGGACAGAAAAAGGACTACATCATTGTGAATATGCTGACTGTATATAGACCCCTGCATGTGTCTGTGGGAAAGGGCATCTTTTGAATAACTGAGTGTTAAGAGTTAAATAGAAACTAGAAAACTAGTTATTTTGGGGGTGGTTTTTTTATTTTTGATCTCATTAGTTTAAATAGAAAACAAATTAAGACTGGTTTTTTTATTGTTTTTAGGAAAAGATACATGAAAAGAAATTAAATATTAATTTAGATAATATTGGAATGGTATTTATAATTTTCTAAATATCTATGCAGATATTTTTCTGAATTTTCTTTGTATTATTTTGAATTTGTAGACTTTGAATTGTGAATTTACTGGATTATGACAAAATATTTCTATGTCTTCTATTACTTTTATTTCCCCCTTTATTATGGGTAGGCAAGAACAGTGATGTGTTTAATAGAACATATTTTTCTTTCTGTTCTCTGTGTGTGTCTTTTTCATCCCCTTCATTATTTTACCAGATTTAACTGCATCTGTTCTCTTAAATTGACTTAAGCCCAGATACTCTTGCCCTATTGAAAAAAGCTCAAGTCTGTACACAACTTCAAGATGTACAAATAGGTAAAAATTAGTCATGGATGATGCTTAAACTGCTCAGTTGTTTTTGCAGTGTTGTTTCTCATGTGGTGACTGTCAAATATTAAATGGTTTCTATTTATTTTGAACTTGCAATTTTTATTGGTTGTCAAAATGCTCTTTCCTGCAGTTGTAAGAATAAGGAGAAATGTACTCATGGTATGATCTTAAATTCAATTTCAACTCTTTTAAGAGAGTTTTATTCTTTAACATCTAACTTTGAAGGCCAACGTATTATGCCATAGTATGTACCATAATTGAATATATGCTCTATTTAGACTATATCATTGAAGCCTACTTACTGGTACTATTGTCCAGTTGGAAAATTATTTATTTAGTAAACTGCTTATGAAATGATTGGTAAAATTTTTGTTGAGATTTTTTGCAATTTTGAATACCAGCACTTTAAAACTTCTGTTTGTCATTGCCATCTCCTAAATAGCAATGCACAGTTCACATACCAAAGTTACTGAGACTAAGACTCAGAATTCATTTCCTGGGAACATTTCTGTAAAGCACTATAAAACTTCAACAATATAATTGTTCTGCTGTTGTTCAGCTTTATACATTCCTGTTCATGTATTTTTAATATGTTTCCTAATGTCTTTTTTTCTTGTATGGTGTCTGAACACCTACTAGCTGCTGCTTATTGTGATTGTGTATAATTTTCAGGAGTAATTGTGATCTCAAGCTCTTCTCTCTCTTTGGCTGCAAATGGTTTCTCAAGCAGAAGAGTAACCAGCATGAATTCAGTGAGCTGACTCTCATTTGGTAATTATATTCCATGTGATTTTTTTCATTTTTTGTACACAGGTAGCTGAAATTTATGTGTTTCTTTTGACTGTTTTTAAAATTGTATATAGAGGGTATCATTATGGTCTGTATATTGTCTAGGAATATTCAGTGTCATCTCACCAGTACAGCTACTAATTTTAGTATATCACAGGTCATTCTCCAGAGATTTGTGTATCTCTACACTGCAGTACATTCTTCCTTAAAGCAGTCTGAAAACAGAAAATGGAATGACTATGTTTCTGATCTTGCACTACTTAGGAAGCTGCTGTTTATGCAGCAAAGTCTTATGGTATCAAAGTACTTATGGTCTGCTAAAAGAAAAGAATATTATGAGTCTTTGATCTTTGCATCCAGAATGAAATAGTTATTTAATAAGCATTTATCTTAGATCAAGTGGAATCGCTGCTGTTGGTGGTAGTCAGTTTATCGATAGATAAACCAAGCCATTTTTAAGGCAACAGTGTTGGTTTTGAGATTCTAGTATAATATGAAAAATGCAACATCTCATTAGAGAGTTAAATGTTACAGAAAATGGAAATTCTGTCTGATTGTGAATTCATAAATTATTTCCAGGTGAGAGACTTACTCAGCCTTAAGCTGTGAAGAATTGCAGTGTGTATCCTGAAGGATGTTGGACATACTTTGCATACTTTGGGTTGGAAATTCTCCTACATTAAAACTTTCACCTATCCTGTAAATTTCTTCCAGGATAACAGTTCTACAGACATTGTGATTCATAAATTCTGCTGTGTATGTTGCTGCATACTTGCAAATCAGCTAGAATGTCCTTTTTCAATCCTAAATTAAAGAATAAAATCCAGCCTTTCTGTATCCACTTTAGGTGGTTTTTAGACTTGCAACTAAAAGAGGTTTAACCATCTTGACTTTATCTGCTACATCATTACATGGAAATGTTTAAATCCCTCCCTCAAATAAAACCCCCCCTAACAGCCTAAACATCATGATATTGTGGATTTAACTTCATATACTTAGTTATCTTAACGGATTTGTCATCACTGGTGAGCTTTCTGTAAGAGGTAACTCAAGATTTTTGTGCACCAAAGAATTTGTTGACTTGTGTTTATATGTTTGCAATACCTTGTTGTTGGAGTGGCATCTCTGGTGTTGACATCTGAGTGGCATGTCTTCCAGAGAGAGGGAATAGGAGGAGAAAGAAGGAAGAGAAAATGAGGAATGGTGGAAACTTCCTTCTTGTCACACTACTTTTCCAAAGTACGTAAAGGTTTGTGGTTTTGGTGGTTTTTTTTTGTTTTTTTTTTGTTTTTTTTTGTTTTTTTTTTTAAGTTAAGCTGTATTTTGCTTCTTTAAGCAATGAATTTGGAAATTTTTATACACGGGTTTGCAGGGAGACCAGCTTTGGTATTTATGGTGGCTTTGATTTCCACAGTGTGCACAACATTCTATTGTATAGTTGGACCATGTGTAGCTCTTGTCAATCATTATTTTGCTACTCAAGATGACATCCAGAAAACTGTGTGAGGCAAGGTGATAATTTCATCGCTGTGCCAAACACAGGTGGTAGTGCATGCTCTTGATCAAAATTATTATCTACTCTTAGTAGTAAAATAAAAGGGATCAGACAAGAGAGAATGTCCTGCAGTAACCTAAGATGATATGTGCACATCGTCCTAGGAGTTTGCCTAAGCCAACAAATTACCTCTGGTTCTTTCTGACTTTGTATCCTAGATTAGGAAGAAAATTTCACAGTTTTTCCTTTGGAAGTATATCTTCAGAATGCCTATTTTTTTCCTAGGAGATTATGTAGAAGGATGTGATATATATTACTGCCTATAAGCAGAGGACATTAAAACTGCTAGGAGAGTAATTATTTGGAAAAATTACATAGTTCTTATTTAGGGAAATAGTTTTTTCAAAAATGTAGAGATTTAGCACATTGCTTATAGGTTCCTATTACAAGAAAATCTGCTTCCTTCCCATTTAAATGACAAGTTATCTTTTCCCTCACATTGAGGTAGACTGTGGTTTTAATTACTTATCTCTAAAACTACCTTGCTATAGTATTATATTCATTAATCTCCATCCTGTTTCCAGCCAGGAGGGGGTTAATTTTTGCAGTAGGCAGGAGGAAGAATAGCTAGGACATAGAAGTTATGTTTTACCACCTCATGCCATTTTCAGAGGCAGGGGAAAGGTCTCTCTTCCCATGAGATGAGGGATCCTTTTGGTTGACAAAACCTGGCAAAGGGAGCCATCCAGTACTGTCTATTGTTGTTTGGATTTTTCTTTTTCCTATTAGAATCTTCTTATACCCTCTGCCATTAGTATTGTTGCTGTTACTGTTTGTTTCCTTATTTCATTGCTGTTTTCAGTAAATTGTTCTTATCTTACCCTGTTATCTTTGCCTTTTTTGCCCTCAGTTTTCTTCTTGAGCCTGCTGCAATGGGAAGGGGAAGGGGAAAACAGAGGAGCAAGAAGAGGAGGCATGTGGTTTTGGAGAGTCTTGGTGTGTGCACTGATTTGGAGAGAACCATTCCTAAACAATGAAAAATATTGCAGTATTGAAATGAAAAGCACAGGTGTTGAAAATTCTTCTGCTACTGTTAATCATGTGATAGCCTTTTTACTCATGGCTTTCATAATTAGAATTCCTTCCTTCTATTTATTTATCACGATAACCATTTTATCATCAAATGAAAAGCAATACACTTGCCCCTTTAAATAGCGCAAGGCTTTCTGGTCAGTGACATCTAAGGCAATAATGTTAAAAGGTGTCTTTTCACTGGCTTTAAGAATTTTTCTGTATGGGTTGGAAGCAATAAAAGTTTAATAAGCTAGGATGCCAGAGAACAAAAGAACTTGTATCAGCCTGTGTGATGTATTGCACAGATATTACTTAAGGTTTATCTCCAGACCTATGAGAAAAATGTTCTTTGTCAGTTAAGGATCTTCGGAAAATAAACAGACACAAACCAATACCACCAACAAAAACATGGTCTTACAATTTGCTCCATCTAATCTAGTTTTGACAATATTTTACTGGAAATGCATTTTTTAATTCTTTTAATGAATGCATAGAGAGCAAAATAGAGCTCCAGTACTCATGAGAAACAACCTCAAACTGCAGCAGTATATACTTGAAGTCTTAGAGAAAATTAGAAAACCTTTCACTCCCATGTAATTTTTTGAAGCGTGGCTGAAACAATTTCGTGTTGGGTTGGGTGGCTGTCTCTGTCCAGTGTCTGGAAACAATTGCTGGCAGGTAGGTAACAGCAGTGTATTTGACAGCAGATGGGAATTTGTAGATTCACACCTGAAATAAATTCCTAAACCATAGCTGCAAGAATATTTTTACATCTGAAATTGTTCTATATATAGTTCTTGTATCAAATGTTAGAAGCTGTCAGACTCCAGGACTCAGTGCTAACTTACATAAGCAGTGTTTTTGGCCTTAAAAAGAAATTAAAATATAGCCCAGCACATGATATCAAGATATCCACCCAATTAAAATAATTGGCTAATTATAATTAGATTAGGGAGATCTGGGAGACTGGTTTACAAAAAGGATTAGATGAATTAAATATGTTCTGGCTAATCAGATGTCCACACCTACTTTAGATTAAATCTCAAGGAAGGCAGATAATTATTTAAGGATAAGAAAAGATGTCTTGCTAGTTAAAATAATTCAATGTTCAGTCTAGAGTAACAATTCTACTGGATTGAGGAATTAACTATGGGAAGCAGTGGAATAAAAATAGCCTATGTATTTAAAATTAGAATCCATAACACATGTAAAAGCAGTCCTATACTGGGATGAAGGCAACTGACATGATGCTGTATGTGAACATAGTAATGCCTTTTGAATTTTTTACTAGTTGAATTGGTTTTAGAAAAAGATCCTGATCATTTTTGGCATGGGAAATACCTAAAAGTAAAAAAACCTGTTAATCTTGGGCTCAGGTTTAGTGAATTTCCTCACATCACATATATTATATGTGCTAAGTGTTCTTATACACAAAATTAGAATCAATACCGAAGGATACTGTATAGGGAGGAGATGTATGAAAGCCATCTCTACAGTCATCATTTAGCAATAGAGGCCTTTTAGGCAGGTGAGCAGTGTAGTTTTGCTACTTACATTTACTGTGTTAGTAGATGGGATCCAGTAATTCTTTAGTTCCTCATGGATGGTTTTGATATAAAAATGTTAGTCTTGAGCTAGTCCTATCTCCCCAGCTGATAGTTGAAATAGATAATCTAGGTAAACAGCTAGAAGGTTCAACATAGACAAAGAGAAGTAATATGCTCAGTGAACTATAAAACTCTATTATTTCATTGCTCTTAAAGAAACATTGTATGTTACATCTGTAACAACAGAGTAGATCAAGAGTTTTCTGAAATCCAGAAGTCTGGGCTGAAAGGCATGGTCTGCAAAAGTTTTTTTTAATACCTCCTTGTTAGTCTCAATGACAGCAAGAGTGTTCCAGATTCTCTCGAAATGAAGCTGTTCCATTAGCTGCAGAATTAGAAAAGCTTGAATGAAAACTATAAAAAGTAACAGTGCTTTGGTTAAGAAGAGAAACTGGAGTCACATGTGCACAAACAAGACGCCCACCCACATTAAATAGGTCAAAGCAATTTAAATGCACATTGCCATACTCTATAACTGATAATGTATATCGTTTCAGGCTATATTGATTTTATGTAGTTGTAACTACTAACTCATTATATCTAGATTAGAGAGTACTCCTTTATAAAGAGATTATTTGTATTTAATGTGCACTGATTAATCATGTCACTGTATCTATTTTTAGAACAATTCACAAAGAAGTTAATTATCTGGCATAAAAAATATAACCTTCTGATGTGCTATAGGGGAGAAGGGGTTTTTCTGTTAAACTAGATTTGTTCTGAAGATTAACTTTACAGAGATTACAAATTGTGCTCAACCTGACGGGTTTTGTCTCCATTGTGAATGATGGTAACTATATGAGATTTGATATTGAGAATCTGATAACATTACTGCATATTAATTTGCATTCTGAATTTGTCCTATAGTGAAAAGCTCACCAGGAGAAAGAATTCAGGTAGTTGTACACCGTTATTTGTTTCATTTTTCCAGCCAGAGCATCACAGCAGAAAGCAGAACTAGACAGAGACTGTATAATGTTAGTGTCATGGCAATCACTGTGAGAAGGGAAAGCAGACTTCCTGAAAGCTTGTATTGATTTGTCCCTAGACTACAGTGCTTTTATTACCTACAAACCGCGAAGGGTGTAAGGGCTGTTTTTCCCCCTGCTGCATTGCCTGGGTTTGACCAGTTGAATGTATAATTATGCAATCCCTGGCTTTCTTTTGAAATCTTGCATGCTTGTTCCTGTCAGATAGGCAGTTGTTCTCCTGTTCCCTATCAACTCTAGACCACCTCTTCTTCCAGTAACATGGCAGATATCCTTCTTCCTATCTTTTATCCTGTATGATTTGTAGTACAGTCTTAATGTGCAGGTCAGTTCTAGTAATTCTAGTTACTGCTGTTGAGGTGTATTTATGGGCAACAATGAAAGCGGGGTGGAAAAAAACTGAAGACTTTCTCTGGAAAAAGGGAGTTTATAGAAAAATGAAGTTTAGTGGCATAGTGGAAGAGATATATTAGCAACTTCTCCAGAGAGTAGTAATACTATCTACACACAATCATCTAATAATTTAATAATTGCGCCTTATCACTTGCTGATCATACTTGCAATGTAACGCTTGCATTTACAATTCAATAAACCACTTTTGTTGTGGTTTATACCTGTGATTACTGTATATTAATATATCCAGAGTTAATTATATGAGACAGAACACTTCAAAGTACATATGGTATGTTCTATGATCCTAAACTTTGAAAAAGTGAGGAAAAATATGAGCCCAAATAATAAGTTAATCTCCAGCTCTTCCAATTGACCTGAAATTTGACTAATGAATGGTAATCGCTTACCATACATTCTATGACAGGATTTTTCATACAATCATGGTAGTTTAGTTTGGAAAAGGCCTTCAGAATCATCAAGTCCAACCATCAACATACCACCAGCGTCATATTCACCATTAAACATTGTCCATTAGTGTCATATCCACAGGTTTTTTGAACACTTCAAAAGTGGTGGTGGGTCCACCACTTCCCTGGGCAGCCTGTTCCAGTGCTTGATAATCCTTTTGGTGAAGAAACTCAATATCTGGTCTAAACCTTCCTTGGCACAACTTGAGGTCATTTCTTCTTGTCCTATCACCTGTTATCTGGGAAATGAAATCAATCCCCATTTCGCTAGAACCTCCTTTCAGGCAGTTGCAGAGAGTCATGAAGTCTCCCCTGAGCCTCCTTATCTCCAGGCTAAACACCCCCAGCTCCCTCAGCTGCTCCTCATAAACCTTGTGCTCCAGACCCTTCACCAGCTCCATTGACCTTCTCTGGACACACACCAGCATCTCAATGTCCTTCTTGCATTGAGGGGCCCAGAACTGGACACAGAAATCGAGGCTTGGCCTTACCGGTGCCAAGTACAGGAAAAATCACTGCCCTGGTCCTGCTGGCCACATTATTCCTGATATAAGCCAGGTGCCATTGGCATTCTTGGCCACCTGGACACAGGCTGGATTATGTTCAGCCACTATTGACCAACATCCTCAGGTCCTTTTCTACCAGGCATCTCCCTAGCCTCTCTACCCCCAGCCTGTAGAGCTGTAGTTGTTGTGACTTAAGAGCAGGATGTGGCACTTGGCCTTGTTGAATGTCAGGTTTTTGGTCTTATCCCATTGTTCCAGACTGCCCAGATCCCTCTGCAGAGCCTTTCTGCCTTCCAGCAGATCAACACTCTCTGGGCCTGGCCAGCTAACCAGTTTTTTTACCCAGTGAGGTACTGCACTTCCCTGGTGGTGTGTTCAGAATGTCAGCACAAGCACTAGGTTGTCATGTAAGCAGTGATCAGAAAATATAGATTGCTAGGTTTGAGCACATCACTTGTTTAAAGACACAGGATAATTAATTGTGTAGATAAGGACATATTTCCTGCAAGTTTTTGTTACATCAAGGAGCTACTCTTAGGTTTCATAAGATAAAATCAACCTTTTTTGGTTTCAGTCTCCAGTGTTCTACCATTTCCACGGAAGGTGAGGCCTCTTCTAGATTTTTCATGTGCCCACATTGCTGAGTAATGTAAATTAACCAGCTTTTCTTTGTCTCCTTTCATGGATTAGTCACAGTTTTTTCATAGACTGGCCTCTAGATCCTTCAAACCATCAACTGAAAAACAGAACACAGGAAATCAGTAATATTGACTCACGGTTCTGATCTAGGGTCTGCAATATCACTTTATCTGTCTGCCTTACAATTATTGACTTTTTCTGTGTATCTAGAATGTTTTTTCCTTTCTTCCATGCAGAGAGTTTATGAGATCAGATTTTTAAATCATTTGAAAGTAAAAAAAATGTTCTTTAAATGCTTAGAAATGTATCATATCTAATATTTGCACTAATCCCTGCTCTCTGCTGGGTGACATGTGTCAATAAACCACAAAAAAATAGACTACTTTTCTTTTTTGAGGAAGCTAAATTTACTGCTATCTGGGATACCAAGCAACTAGGTATATTAAATGATGGCAGTGCGTTGAAGGTGCTAATCTACTGAGGAGGTACTGATGCTGTTAATGTCTCTCTGAGGTACATCATGGCATCTGGGAGCTGTGTTGATGACACAGTGAGGAAGAAATTATTAGCAGGGACAGTTGTCCTCCAACAGTGTACATTGAGCATTGCTGTGGTCTCTGAGGACACAGAGAAACAAGTCCTGTTTTATTATTAAAATTAAGCTATAAAATTTCTGTGAGGTTATAAAAAAGTTTATTTTTTTGTTCCTTAACAGGGTTTTATTGTTTGTATTAAAAAGAAACACTGCTGTTAAAAGCCAGCAGGTAGCTTTAATAATGTGTATCAAATCATGTAAATATAAATGGATACCCTAGGGTATGAGCTGTAATCAATTCATCAGAGATTCCTAATAATGAAGCAATTAATTTGATATGGGAAGAGATATTACTTGCCTTCCAGAGCTGACAAGTTGCATTTCAGTTCACTTCCCCCTCACTTCTTTCCCCCCTCCTCTTGGCAGAGCTGAGCTTTATTCACAGCCATATGTGTCACACTTCCCACCTGTCAGAGTATTGGTGCTGCCTGAAGAGACACTACACAAACACTTGTGTCTAAGCAGTTTAACTAGAACTGGGTGCATGCCATGCACTCTTAAAACTGTATTCAAAACTGCTTTCATCTTATGTCATGTTTTTCCAAAGTAACAGTGCCTTTAGGAAGGAAAGAAAACCTAAGTCAACCAACGAACCCGAGCCCTAGTAAGCAATGCAATTGCAAGATATATCACAGCTCTTGGTAAAGGCAATGGGAGCACGGAGGAGAATCTAATAATGTAATTTAGGTGGTAATGAGATCATTGTTATTTCAAAGCTTACACCATGATAACATATAAATCCAGGGACTAAATCCTAAAAATAAGATGTGATAATTTAGTACAAAATGAAGGTATGGAGAATTAATGCTGATCTTCTGGACAAATATAACTACCATGTGGAGCTGTGTGTTTTGTAGCAAAAGCTGCTGTGCTAAAACAACTTGTTCTATCTGTTATATCTGTATATGTTATAACAGATATATCTGTTATATCTGTATAGTAATATATTCAAGTATTCCCCAGGTGAACTGGAAGCAGGCATACCCATGGCCTCAGCCAACCTTTTTTATATCAGCAGTGAGAGTGACTTTGGCAGGCAAGCTGAGTGTAATTGGCTGTGCTCAGCACCTTAGCAGATGTGCTCAGCACGCATTAGGATCAGACTATTTTGTCTCTATGAAGCAAAACACCACTGAAAGCCACTGGAGATTTTGCTTGACAAAGACTTCCAAATTGGCCACTGGGTCTGTTTTCACTGCTAAAAATTATGTCATTTTCCCATGTATAATTTTTTTTTTTCTAAAATATTTTTAGCCTAGCTAGTATTTTGTGTGCTGAATTGGAAATATCCTAAGTGAAATATGGCATGTGTTAAATTAGACAGATTCACCTTTGCAATTGTATGGGTTTAAAAATGATGTAGAATGATTAAGATGATGTTAGGTGGTGCAGCAGTGGGGGTTTATTTTTATTGTAAAGGACTGATTGTAATATGCTCCCCAAAGAATTTATTTTCTAAGGAATTCTTTTTTAATTCTACCACCTTGCAGGTGTGTTCCAGCCCTCATGGTGGTAATTATCATAGAATCATAGAATATGCTGAGTTGGAAGGGACTCATCAGGATCACTGAGTCCAACTCAGCCCTGTGCAGGACATCCCAAGAGTCACACCCTGTGCCTGAGACCATTGTCCAAACACTTCCTGAACTCTGTCAGCCTTGGTGCTGTGACCACTTCCCTGGGGAGCTGTTCCAGTGCCCAACCACCCTCTGGGTGAAGAACCTTTTCCTGATATCCAATCTAAGCCTTGCCAAAGGGCGTTAGCTGCTGTGCTACCCTCTCACAAGGTAGCACCAAACTAACAGAGAATTCTCTGGAACTCTCATGAGTTCCCCAAGAAGCTTCTCACAAGCCTCTAGCAAACAAAGGGTGTCTCGACAGGCATCAAGACCCTCCTGGGCTCTGCTGAGTCCCAAACCCACGGTAAGAGATCTCCTAACACCCAACCCAGGTGCTAACAGAATACCAGCTTTACTCACGTGTCTCTGTGCTGAATCCAGAAAGTTTTTCGGGCTCTTGGGGCTCCTCTGCATCCTGGACTGCAGTAGCTGCACCCCCCGGGTACCAGCGGGGGGAGGGGAAGCTGAGCCAGATCCTTCTGAATCCCAGAATATTTTTGGAAGCCTTGTCGTCCCATCTGGGGTGCCAAAGAACTGATGCCTTAAATGGCTACTTAGAAACAGAGACTAGACAGGAATAAAGGAATAAAGGAGGTATTTATTTGAAAGGCCTTCAGATGTACACTTTGGGCTCCAGAGGGTCCTGCCTCAGTGGATCCCAAAATTGGTGACACGTCAGGAGTTCTTCACACTTTTATATCAGAATAAATTCACCAATCAGAACCCAGCCAATGATGGAATTTCTTTAAGCTTTCCACCCCCTTACCCAAGATGAAGGTTTACAGTTCTTGGGCTTAGGATGGTCTGGGTGTCCTTGGAGAGCAAGCTGGAGAGGCTTTGTTATGTCTATCTTAGCATAGGGAACAGCACTTAACAAGCTACAGGAAACTTCAGAGTTACACTAGCAATACAGGATTGGAAAAATATAAAAGTTAAAACCTAAGACATCACCCCTGACTCAGCCTCATGCCATTTCCTCAGTCACGGTCACAGTTATGGAAAGCTAGAGATTTATACTTGAACCATATTTTCGTAATTTAATCACACGCTTAACAGTTGTGTTTCTGTGCAGTAATAGAACCTTGCAGTTATTAGTAGGAATATTGCATTGTTTAAAACGAATCACTAGAAGGAGACAGCTCCAAATAGTACATTTCCAGACACACTATATCTTATAATGAGTAATGTATAAGGTGTTAAGATTTGAAGTCTCTGAATCCCTCTTGTCATTTGGGAATTCATTATTACTTCTTCACCAAGCAGTGTACTGGATTGGTTTTCATTTTGTCTGCCTGAACTAAAGCTATAAAAAAAAAGGTAATTGAAAGTGCATTGCAAGATGGATTGCCTTTGAATGTTCCCGGATCAAGAGATACGGCCTGTCTCAATCTAAAAGTAGAAGGAATATTTTCAGTGAAGTTTGGTAATGATTGGAAGAAAATGTCCAACGATTTACTTAATTAATAATAACAGTGAGTGAAATAAGTGCCAGTAAGAATCAGACTGTAATCTGTATTTATAAAAATCCACAAAGTATGATTTGACATCTCCTGGACAGCTTTGCTAAATGTCAATATGAATAAAGGGGACTCCACTCATAATGTCTGATATGCTGATCAGATTTCTTGTTACAGCTCTTGAAAGGCTCGTGTCCTTTTCTTATGGCTCAATTTCAGGGCAGCAGGCCCTGTACCAGTGTTAATGAGGGACAGATTATTGGTTGCAGAAAAATGATCTTCCAGAAGCATCAATCTATCCTTGTGGCTGGATCTGTGAAGCTGATTTCACTCCCAGTGCTCTCTGGAGACTCTTTTCTCCATGTGTGTCTTTTGAAGGCAGAACTGGTTTTCAGGCCTTCAGCTAGTTTTTTTAATAGGGAAGTTGTTTAAATGCCAGATTGTAGATGATAAATAAATAACCCCATTATATCAGACTAAATATATTGTTGATATTATGAGAATTTCCTCTTGCCTTGTATATGAACTTTGTGGTACTTAGAGTTTTTTTATCACAATATGTAAATATTTAAAATCAGTTTTTCTGCAAGATAACATTGCCTGCATGCACTTACTCCTTGACATCTATGCATTGATGACCTAAGTTTCCCCTCCATTAATTTTTCTGAATGAATTTACTATTATTTGTGTTCAGAGGGTTTATTTTTGCCTGTTACCCAAGAATCTTATCACACATCTTTAGAGAGCAGTGAGTGCCCTTGCATGCATTACTTTTGCTCTCTGAAGATGACTTTATAAATTGAGCTGTACTGTACCTGTTCTTTTTTGTTGGCTTAACTGTATCCTAAAATATTTTATTTTGATTATAATGTATGTTATTTTACTTTGCTGTGAGCTTAACTAAAATGTGGGAATTGGGCTGAGTTCCTTCTACCTCCTACCTCGTTCCTAGTTTCTCAGCTCCCATCTCATGTGGATTTAACACTTTTCTATTACCCTCAGAGGCTATGAGATGCATTAGTGCATTAGGGTCATGCAACTACCTCTGTAAGTGTTAGATAAATCAGAATATGTCTCCACAAATGCCTCCTCTTATGCCTTATTTGAATTTTGGAAGTGTCGTGAAGGGAGAGAGAGAGAAGAGAGTAGTCAGGAGAAAAAAATTTTTAACAGATCTGCCTAGAGATTGAGATCAAACTGATGAAGCAGAAGAATGTCTGTGGATCCAAAAATCTTAACATGGCTGTTTTCAGAATTAGAAATTACAAAGACTTCTTTAGATCCAGGAAAAATCTATATTTCTTTGGGAATTTTGGATCAGTTACAGCTATTTTTGCTGGCTTTCTTTATCTAAAGAGATTACTTTCTCATAATTTAAACCTAAGATGCCAGAACAATTTTTCTTCAATGATTACATCTTCAGTAGAAAAATTTTCTGTGGAAACATACCTTCTTTCTTGAAAACTAATAAACAAAATAACTAAACTTTTAAAAAACCCACAGCCAAAAAAGCTCTCAGAACTGTTGAGGACATTCAGGTTTATACAGATCTGATCAGAGTTGGTTGTTGTTATTTTTACAATATATCAGATCCCAGCCTAATATGTGTGGAAATACTTCTCATTTTCCTGGTGTCCTGGTCTTTTTCAAAATCAAGGCCAAGGAAATTTTAAAAAATAATTTTAACTTTGAGGGAAAACCCTCTTCAAAATCACCCTAAATCAGAGCTTTCTGGCGGGGAGTCCTAATGGGCTCAATACATTGGAACTCATATCAGGTCAGAAAAAAATTGAAAGCTATCTGGAGATACAGCTAGGAGTTTTACCTCGATGTGGCAGGTTAACATCACCCTGTGAATGATAATGGATTCAACCTGAAGCTGGGAAATGCTGTAATCTCTCTTGTGACTGGGAAATTGAGAAGGAAAAACTGCATTGCTGATATAAAACACACAGTAACAGCTTTCACTGATGGCAGAAAACTCATTCTCACACCCAGGAGGTGTCTGGGAGCTGACAGCATCTGTGTCAGGTCAGGTATTTCACAGTTCTGTATGTTTCCTTTTTCTTTACTGTGGTGTTGCTCAGTGTTTTGAAAAAAATCCAGCTACCTATTTCTTGACTAAAGGATATATTAATGGTTAATAAAATCATAAAGATCATAGAGAGGGAAAATAGTTTCCAATAAAAAGAATAGAGAACATCACATGATGCAGGATGCTCATAACAAACTATCAAGTAGTTTTTTAGCTTACACAAAGCTTTTAAGCAACCCCTAAGACTCTTCGCTTATTATGGATACTTAGGATTTACAAAAAACAAATAGATAATTTTCTAAAATAATGAATCTACAAGTTTCTTTCCTGTGCTGACGAACACATTGCTTCTGGCTCAGGGAATAGAAATGCCTGCTTTCTTTCTTTGTCCCTAATCTCCTGTCTAGCCATCTTCTACTGACCACTGGAGACTGAGTGCTGGGATAAGCATGTCTTTGGCTGGATGCTCTTTCACAGCAGTATTGCATCTGTAAGGCTTGGACTCAGCAGGCTGTTGGACAGAGAGTTTGGCAAGGTCTACATCAGCAAATAATTCCATTAAGTAGGACAGGATCATTAGACAGGAGCTGAAACCCCTACATCTATGTTTTTTCTTTGAACGAGATTTAATCTCATCTTCTGGACTGAATGTGTGATCATGATATATTTGACACAGTAGTAGGGAATAGATAGTGGTTTGTGTACTCCTGAAGCAGAGCTTCCAGTTTGATTTCCTGTAGAGGTGATCTAATTTGTGCTCAGCCAATCTATCCAGTGTGCTGGACCAATGCACAGCAAAGTAGGCACATCAAGGGATTTGTTTCAAATTTACACTGGTATATTGAAAAGATATATTAATGTAACTTAGATCTGCTTTGTCTCGGCTTCTTGCAGAAAGCCTTTTCTTTCCATTTGTATATAGCTGGTAATGGCTTCTGTTTTGGAATGACTCATATGATATGTGGGGCTGACCTGATGGCACAGCCATACAAGCCCAGTAATTAGTTAATTAGCATTATTAATGCATGTGTTTAATAGGCATGCCTGCAGAAAGAAGATAATTAGCTATGTTGGATAATATTATAGAGCAAGTTTGTATCTAATGTTGCTGAAGTCCATGCTTTGTGTTAGTAACACAGAAGAGCTTCAAATGTGAAAAAAATCACTGGAGAGTCAAGAACAAATTCAACAACATGATGATGTGTATGTTTTCTGCCTGTATTTCCAAATTACATTTCTGTCACATAACAGAGAAATAACAGTGATACAGACACTGCAGACCAGATCAGCAGAAGCTTATTTATATTTAGGTGGAACAATGAGGCAGTGTCAGAGGCAAGATCTTCAAGGAAGCACTGAAGTGAAGGAAAAAATTATGAGGCCATGAACTCTGGGGAGACAAGGACTAGAGCAAATTTCCTGTGGCTTCTCTGCAGGTAGAAGAGGTTGGAATTTCCATCAACATTGCAGAGCAGGTTGACTGGTTTGGGATTGCACTGATAATCAATACTTGTGGCATTGGGAGGAAGAATGTGGATGCCCCTGCTTTGAGGAGAAGAGCTGGTTGGTGCTTATATGGCTGGAAAGAATGAAGGGCAAAAATCTCACTTGTAACTTCTGTTCTTTTTTCTTTCTGAGATACATTTGTCCTATTGAAGGAAGGTTTCGGGGAATTTTAATTATAGAAATAGTTGTGTGCGAATGTTCTGAGATCTTTAAAACCTGGAAGGAAACACTTTTCCTAATTACCTGAAATAATGGGAATTATTAGGAGCAAAGTATTTTGCATTTTTTCTACTGAAAATCACACAGCTGAAGCAATAGCTAATGATTTTCATCATCATCAAAAAAGATAATGTCATGGCATTTTTTGTCCCTCCACCAACGAGAGCATAAACACCATCAGATTCAAGCCAGAAATAAGTTTTTCAATTTGAAAAATCGGTGTAAATATGTGATTAAATTTCAGCCATTCAGATAAAAATTCCATATGCAGAAGGGATTTGCTCTCTTTCATTTTTTTTTATTTTTAGTAATGATATTATGTTTCATTCTGAATTTTGAGAGAATCAGAGCTAAATTAAGACATTTAAGGATTTCTGTGTGAAACATCACTACTGCTTGAAATATTTGGCAGGGTATTATAATTTATTTTATGTCATCTTTGTTTGGGTACAAAAAGGGCAAATTCTGACTTCTGGTGGTTTTTTCAGGCTTTTAATTTTTTTTTTTTGGTAATATAAAATAGTACTAGATTAAACAGAGGGTTAATCATGTGAGATGATAAATTTCACCAATCACTTCAAAAGACTTTCTGCAAAATACTTTATTATCAAGGTAAATGAAAATCTTCAACAACTAGTGAAGTCAGTGAGAGCTGAGAGTTTCCTCAGAAGATATGTCTGGTAAATTTTAGGTTTGCATTTCCTCTGGAAAATAATCCTACTGTAAGTCTGCACTACAGCCTTTTTAATGGTTGGTCAAAGACCTAGATCTGACCTTAGATTTAATCAAGGTAGGTCTTTGGGTGTGGATCCATGATTACAAAAGGTTTAGGTTCAGTTTAAGGGGAATAAAATGTTCTTCAGTTTTAGGGCCTTCAGTTGGATGATGTGAATAAGAGTCTTCAGGTACAAAACATTTATTTTTGTGTAATAAATCCTCCTATCCTTTATTCAACTGCACAGCCAGAATTTGCAACAACATCCAGGATGTAGTGTAGAATAACTGTGGGGTTTCTTTAAACTCAAAACCGAGACATATCACTGGCTTACTCTAAATAATACCTTGTTCCTAAAAGCTTTTCCACATTAGACTATTACACTGTAATGATTATAGCTGTACTTTACATACAAATACTGACATAATGTAGTGGTAAAGGAGTAAGTCATGTATATATAAGTTTGAGCTAATTCTAACTTCAGAAAAATAACAATTTGCAGGCTTATTATCTCATTTGATGCAAGAATGACTCTTCTTTTGCAGTAATGCTCCTTTGAATGACGTAAGATAACACACATACACTGTATTGGGCAAACCCATAGGTAAATACTGGGGTTGGTGTGTGCTTCTGTATGGATTGTGACCATATAGTAATACCTTTCTTTTGAAATATGTGATAATCAGCTGAACATTTCATGCATAATAGTATTGTGGATCTGTGTAACAGAGCAGAATGAAATACTTTTGTTGAAATAG
Organism: Vireo altiloquus; assembly: GCA_013396875.1. Lineage (NCBI taxonomy): Eukaryota > Metazoa > Chordata > Aves > Passeriformes > Vireonidae > Vireo > Vireo altiloquus. Next base: position 436,090 of record VZRF01009559.1, on the reverse strand, counting down.
GTAATTTTTGGCTTGTTACTGAAATTCATCTTGCTTTTAGTGCAGTCACAGGTTTTGGGAAGGTATTTCTGGATGTTTGAGCATGACTGAAACTTTGCAACTTTGTAAGTATTGTTCTGCTAGGAATTAAATTCTTTTCCATCCATATTTAAATTATAAAAGAAAGGAAAACAAAAAAAAACTCTAGTCCTTACTGATTCTATAACTGCAGTTTCATGGAAGAATTGATTTTAAATATTTAATGCTAATAAATTCTGTGTTTCTCTGTTAAAAAGGGCATATTTAATCTAAGCCTGAGGAGAATTATTAGAAAAATACCAAGAGAAACTTGAAAAATTATTGTTAGGACGGGGCTATTAGGAAAAAGGGAGGCAAATGTTTTTCAGAAGTTATTAGAACTGTCTTTTTTCCCAACTTTTTTTTTTTTTTTGTAAAAATAGTGATTGTATTGGACATGCTGCTATCTGTGTCATGAAAAAAATGAATTTGAGAAATATGGGAATCAATTTGGCTGAACTAGAGGTGTTGAAATGGCTCCCAAGTCTATTAAAACTTTCACACATCCATATTTCCAAACTAATAGTTGACATCACCTGTCCCATCCCCACAGAGCCTGTCAAGAGGGATGAGAACTGGTGTAATATGACAGCTGCTTTTAAGTAAGTGAGAAAAAGTGCTGCTGCTATTGCTTCCCTTGATTGCAGAACATGGGACACAACAGGCTGCATGAAGCACAAGAAAGGGCCTTGTCTGAAGAGAAACAATTAAGGAGGCAGGAGTGACCTGGCTGCAGGCATTTCATGTCTAGTGGTCTAGGAAAGAATTGGTAAGATGATAATGGTGGGGAGGAAGGAAGAAAAAGAATGAAAAGAGGAAAAGAGTATGTAAAAGATGCAAAAGGAGAGTAGCAAAGATACACAAATACAATAAGAAAACATTAACCTCAAGGTTAATGAGACATTAACCTCTGATTAATGAGAACCACATTGCTGGAAGCTCAGAGGATGCATGCAGTGATATGTATCACTTGGTGCTATATACATGCCTTTTAATGCTTTTCTTGCAGCTTTTGGTCCTAGCTGTTGGAATAGGGCATTGAAATATTGGTGGTTTCTTGTGATGACTCAGGAAGGGCATTCTTTTATTCTTTCTATGTTTTGCCGTAGTAGTGAGAAGACAGAAACCTGAAAACAAACAGACAAGAAAAAGGAGACAGCCTTATCATGAGCAAAATGCATCCTTAAAATTTAATTTCATGTTTGCTGCCTGAGGATGTGATTTGGAAACTGGCCAAAGAAATAGGAGTCTCTTTCTGGCAAGTCTGAATTTAGCTCTGGTCTAGCCTCGGGCAAATTATATCGTCTTACTACATGAATGACAAATGCAGAGCAGACTCACCCATAATACTGAGGAGGTCCTTATATCGATGGTTAAGTGAAGTGTATGTTGCATGCTGTATAAAAATTATCACCATGATTCCATTATTCTCAGTTGAACTCCTGATAAAACTGTGATACGCTGGTGGGCAGGCTTCTGGGAGTCAGGTCTGCCTGCTGCCGAAGTGAAAGCAAGGTACCATTGTGTCAAGTGGAGTTCAAGTGTCTGCATTTGTACTGTCAATCATGCATTCATAAAATGGAGTTTTTTCTTGACCTTAGTTAAAAATATTTCTGGAGTTCATTTCTCTTTGCTGTCAGACCAAATAGGATGGAAAGTAAGGAGTTTAAAAAAAAATTCATTGGGAGGCAATGTGTCTGTTCTTACACTGATTTTTAAATATTTTTAAAATATCTTTATGTGTAGTCATCTTTATGTTCTTACATCTGTAAGAAATGTAAATAATTTAATGTATAGAAAATTTGCCTGCATGCATGCATGACATATTTTAAGCAAATGAGATTATAAATGTCATGTACATGTACACACATGCTAATAAAAATTTGTGTTCATTTGTGGAAGAATGTAAGAGTTTCCAGGCTCTATCACCTTGTGATGCATTACTAAGGTACTACTCTGATATGTGCTGCACCTGGGGATGCTGAGGCTCACTTCCTGGAATACCGCTTGGCATGAAAGGACCTGGGAGCCCTGGTCCACGCCAAACTGGACATGAGCCAGCAACACTCTCTGGCATCAATGGCAGCATTGGCCATTCCAGGCTGTATGAGGAGTGTTGCCAGCAGGCTGAGGGTGCTGATCCTTCCTCTGTTCAGCACTGGTGAGGTCACACACCTGGAGTTCTGGGTCTGGAATTCCCTAGTACAAAAGAGACATGGACATGCTGGAAAAAGTTCAGTGGCGGGCCACAAAGATGATTAAGGGACACTGGAGTATCTCATAGAAGGAAAGGCTGCAAGAGCTGTGACTGTTCAACCTGGAGAAGAGAAAACTTGTGGGAAATTTTTTTAGGAATATCTGAAGAGAGAGTGCAAGGAGGAAGGAGCCAGGCTCTTTTCAGTGAGTGCCCAGTGACAGGACCTGAGGCAATAGGTGCAAACTGAAACAGGAAAGCTTCTCTCTGGACAGTTGTCAGAGACTGTCATAGTTTATGACTTTAACATTTTCATGAAGGACTTTTAAAACTATTACAAAAGCTGTGGAGAAGACTACCACACCCTGAATGGGGCTCTGAGAGGCCCTGCACCTGCTTGCTAATGAATATAGGATAAAATAACTGCACAGGTCTGGGCTAGGGGAGAAGAATACATTCAGAGGGATCAAGCTGAACACCTCCAAGGTGGAGGCCACAGCCTCCATGGGTTAACACACACTATTAACACATGGGTTAACAGCTATCACTGCCAGGCTGGCACAGACCCTGGCACCAAAGGGTGGGGGAGAGAGGCTTTGGGTGTGTGGTCAGAGGCACAGTGACTGCCCACCCTCCCCTGTGCAGAGGGGCCTGGCTGAGAGGCCTTCACCCGGGGGAGAAGCTGATCCGCAGCACAGGGGGTGACACGGCCCAGCAAAGGCCCTCAGAGGGGTCCCCAGGCCTGCACAGAGCTCCAGAGATGGTGCCACAGACCCTCAGTGCTGCGAGGGACAGGCTCACACTGGCCCTGCAAGGGAGACACGTGGGCATTCCCACCTGCCCCAAGTGTGTATTAATCCATGGAATTCTGTACTCTGCAGTGTGTGGTGGCGTGTCAGAGCCTGTGGAGGTGTGTTGGGCCATGTCAGGCCATGTCAGGCCGTGCTGGGCCATGTCAGGCCGTGTCAGGCCGTGTGATGGCAGTGACGGGGGACCCTCAGCACCAGCAGAGCAGATGGAGGTGAGCACCGAGACATCGCTGGGACGCCTGGATGGGTGATGTGCTCCCACCTAACCCCTGTCACCTCTCCCTGTCCCATCACCCCCCATGCACACTTCTTTCTCTATTTCTTTCTTTCTTTTTCTTTCTCCTTGCCTCTTTTGCTATTAAATAAAACATATCAAGTTTTTGGCACCAACATCTAACTTCATTTGGTTTTAATCTCATTTTTTGGTATGTTTTGAACCTTCTAAGTTCTTGCCGATTTATGCACAGAGACTTAGTTTTCTTTGCTCTTCTGCATTTAAACTGGATTGTAAAACAGTAACCACTGTTACACTGTGAGCCTGACCGAGCACTGGCACAGGTTGCCCAGGAGAGTTGTGGAGTCTCCATCCTTGGAGAAATAGAAAAGCCATGGTCTTGGGCAGCCAGTTCATCAATCTGTCCAGTTGTAGTAAAGCGTGTTTAATTAGTGAAAAAGAAGAGCCTATGAATATGAATAAGTTGGCTTTGATTATGGAAAAGTGCTCATATTTCTTCTTCAAAATGAAGATATGCACACACTCATGGCTTCTCTCATTACTGTGGGACACAATAAAGTAAAGGAAATAACTTAGGGTAGTTTACTGCAATAAAGATAACCCCTGATTTTTATAAAGCTAAATTGGCAATTTACTACAGTGGAAAAGAAGAAATGAAATTTTCTGTAAGCTTAATTCTAGGAACCGAAAAGAATGCAAGTCATAAAAACAAATTTATTTTTGAACAGGTACAAAAATTCTATAGATGATTTTACATTTAAGGAGAATGAACCAATCTGAGGACTCCTCATTAACTTTCAAGGACCATTTGGCAGGTAATGCACCTCATCCTCTAAAACATTTATTCTTTTTGTCTTATAGACACACATGCCTATCTCTGAACAACACAATTCACTGTAGGAGGAAAAAGCTGTTTCTTTTGCATAGAAGCCAGAAGGAAAAGCAGCAGAGAAATACGACAGGGAGAGGAATGAAATTGAGGCTAGAGAGAGAATATATAGAGTAAGCAGAAAAGAAAACAAATAAATTTATTTGCCACAAAGAACAAGGAAAATTAAAAACTACTGGAGGCTTACACTTTAGATATGAAAAAAGCCAAAAAGATGTAATTCCATATTTACCACCTTGCCTTAAAAAATATTCATCTTATGTTTTATTGGAAACCCTGTAGTGATATTTAGCTAATTTTTTTTCTGTGGAACTATGGAAAACTTGGTACTAGTTTGTGTCTCTCATCTGTCTTCCTCTGCCCTGAAAAGCCTTCACATCGTTTTGCTCTAGAAAGGACAAGTATGTGAGTCTGTGATTTACAAATGCTGACATTGCAATGATTGAGACTTTTCAGTGGAAAGAAATGGATATTGCCATTTCATGTTTTGAAAATATAAATGAAGCAAAGTTGGAAACCTGACTAGAGAATTGAATATATACTGAGAATTTATACTTTGAAATATACAGACATAAGAGTTTTGGTTTCTTTTTCAAAAAGAAATAAAAAATTTTCTATTTATCAACAAAAGCTTGCAGAAAAGGGTTTGTTTGGTTTGGTTTTGGTTTTGTTTTTCTTTTATTATACACAACATTGTTCATTACTTGGAAACGCATATTCCATAATGTTTTACTCAGTGAAAAGCTATACAGTGGTTTAGTTTCTCCTGCATTTTTTCTGACGCCCCTGATTTCACCAACTCCTTGTCCTGGACAGTACACTTTAGTTTCAACACGCAATGAAAAACTGGAAGAAAATATAATGGAGTGTATGTCTAACTCTGAGATATTATGGAACTCTACTGCTTATTCACAGAGGATGGGTATATACCACGTCTTCGATTTTCTGTTAGAACCTGTTCAAGAAGTATTGTTTGTATTTATTTTCATAATTTTCAGTCATGACCCATGCATGCCAGTCGACAGCTAGAGATTAAAATTTGTAGAGCGATCAACAGGAATGGAAGTTGGTAATCTTGTGAATTTATTCCTATTGCAATTATTTACATCGTAGGTATGGAAAGTGGAAAAGAGTCAATCAGTCCACAAACACACTGAGTACTCTCAAGTACCTGCACTTGACTTCAAGTTTTCCTGCCTAGATTCTGTTTTCTTAGATAATTGATCTAAAGTGCCCTAACCTCTCTTAATGAAGGAACCAAAACCACAAGCAACTCTTACTGTTCATACATGTGTCTCAGTTTGCCTTCTTGCCTTCTGCCCTCCCCCCTGACACCTCTTCCCTTTGCAGGTTGTTTCCCCATGTGCCAGAGGAGCATCAGCAGCACTGAATAATCATTTCCTTGGCCTTTTGCCTGCCTCTAAAACAGTTCATGGTCTTAGGTTGCAGCATGAACTACATAATTGACATATATTCTTTGGAGAAGACAAACATTCAACCTACAGTGAATACTGCCTATGGAGTTGTACTGAAGTGAAAATATCATCTAGAGTGATGCAGGTTTGATAAGTTTAAGTGAATGTTGATGTTGTCTCCTATATTTTCTGTAAACTGCCTTTCCTCTCCAGAAAGAGAAAGATATAGGTTATTTGGTCTTGTAACTCACTGTAATGTGGGTATTATCCGACTGGGAAAAATGGAGGAAAGGTTTAAGGCTTGTCTATATCTTTGTGTGCTGGGCAGAGGAGTCCGAAGGAAATAATCTACAAAGTAGAAATTAAAGACCTATTATGAATGGGTTTAGCAAGAATATACTGTTTACTGTTCTACGTAACTACCTCTTTACAGGCTGCCTCTTGGAGTCTCACACCTGCCTGTTAACCACTGGAAAACTATTTAAAATTAACTAACTTGCCAAATGCCACAAATCAAATGCAGTAATATCCTGTCTTTGGAAAGGAACTCAAAAAGTTTTTTATTTCATCCTCATGCTTTTGCAGAGAAATAAAGAAGCAATTTCTCTTGTTAATTCTAAAGAAACTGTTCGAAGACAAGGGTAAACTCAGAATTTCATTATTAAGTCCAGGTGTATCAAATACACCGAGTAGTCACTAGAAAAAAAAAATCTGTTGAATGGGTTAGAGATGGGCTTTCTAATATTTTTATTTTATGTTAGGACCTGCTAGAACTTACTTTTTTACAAAGTGTTATGGGGATATGACTGAATGAAAGTAGTACATCATGTTCCATTTAAGTAAAAAATAATTAAAGTTTAGGGACTTGGAAGATTTATTTAATATACTGAGATAAGAACTTGTATGATGAAGAATTCTATGTCTTTAAAAATCCCTACAAGTACATCCTGTACTTTGTACTTTCAGAGAATAAGATTTGCATGATGAATGCAGACGCTACATTTGAATTGCAGTAACATCCCAATACTTCGTTTCTGTTGTAGTAAATGATAGTAAAATCATATTTATAAAGTGTGTCCAGTCAGTGTTCTAGCAAACACCAGTTCCATGGTAATAAACAGTCACAGTATCTCACAAGCAATAGGCAATGGGTTACTTTGTCTCTTTTATATTTATATATCATTGCTTTTGATTCCTTCAGGAGTTCAAAATTTATGCAAAGAGTAACAATTCTTCTTTTCATGGTTTCTCCTGACCCTCTTATAAATTTTGTATTTGTACAATTTCAAAAATCTATTGGTTCTGAAAGTTTTTATCTACTTTAATAAAAGCTAAATGTGCCCAGCCCGGTCTGTATAAGCCTCATAAACTCAGATGGTCCTTTTACCAAATGCTTTTGTGACTCTGCATTTATTCAGTGCTGGTACCAGCAGTGTCATTTAACTGCCTTATGGCTCCTGGCCCACTCAGTCAGATATACGTTTAAAACTAAGTTGACAGGATTTAATGCTTCAACTTACCCAATGTGTATTTTTATTGCTGCTGGAAATGGATGTGTTGACACTTCCATGGGCAAATTTTTCCTTGCAGAAGGCTATTTATTTTTTTTACTTCAAGAAAATTGGAAACAAAAATGTATGGTTTACATAATTTTTTAGTACTTTAAACATAAAATTGTATTCTTTTCAGCCTCACTCTACATATTTTGCACAGAATTGACTTGTAAGTTAATTCCAAATCAATGAAATTAATTATTAATTAATTAATTTCCAATTCCAAATCTGTTGCGGTTTTTTTGTATGCTTCTTTTTAAATGGGTGTTGTGTGGGGATTCTGACATGTGCAGATCCAGATGTGCAAGCAGATTTATTTGCTTATATCTATATGGAGAAATTTATGGCATTATTCATCACAATCTGAGCTTTTTAGTAATGGAACATGGCCTTCTTTTAATCTGACAGACTGCACAAGGGACAGATGATAGGAATAAAGAAACACATTTTGTAGTGATATTTCTGTCTTGTAACAGACAAAATTACCTGCATAGTGCAGGTGTGTTACTTCTTGTTGTGTATGTTAAGGAAAGCAGAGAAATACTTCTGATTAACTACTTTTTGTTTTCCTGGTGATACGGCTGCTGAGTGCAGACATGACAGATGCATCATGGGCACAAAGAAATTAAGTGGGTCAAGGTGGGCTCATCATGTGTAGCTGGGTGCTGTCCTCAGCTGTCCTACTGTCTCCTGCTACCCCTGCCTGCCTCTACTTCAGTGGTTATTTTGCCTTGTGATGCTTTTAATTGCTTGTTGTCATGACTTGACAGTTTGTGATGAGACTGCAGGAAAGATGATACACATTTTGAACAGTAGGATACCAGGAGAGGAAGAGTTAAGGCTTTTAAAAAAGCATGTTGTTAAATTAAAACCTATCACTTGCTATGATTTTAGGTAGAAATTTAAGCAAAAATGAAAAGATCCATCGGTTCCATACATTATAAAAAGAGTGAGGCACATAGAATTATCTGTGTGCCTTAAACAATTGTTCAATGTGAAAATATTCTCCTATGCAAGTACATGTACCGCTTGCATTCCTTTTTTTTTTTTTTTTTCAAATTTCAGAGATGTTGGAGTTGGTTGGTTTTCTGGTGTTGAGTTTTTTTGGCTTTGCTTGGTTTGATTTTTTTTTTTAACTTGAGACAGCCAATTCACGTATGATGAAGTAAGTTTATATAGGAATTCATTCATGCTTACTAGATATTTTCAGAATTATGGACTATAAAATAGCCTAAAGCATTTGCATGGATTTTTATCTTAAATTAGTGTGTAGTGTCTTTATTCAAAGAAGAGGACTGGCTGAACACATGGTTCATTTTTTCACTGCCATACTGAGTTGTTGGCTGCAAACTGAATTACTTATTCATAGTAATATTTTTCCATTGCTTTCTGAGCAGCTTTTTTCTTGATCAAATTTTTATGATACTGTGCACTATCAACATCTAGGGAATGCTGACATTTGTTCCCTCCCAGATGGAGGCTTTAGAACTCAATATCTATCTGTAATTGGTTCATGAATTACCAACCCTTTTGTGGATAGAGCATCTTCAGTGTTGCCCTCTGCCTCAAGTTCTGATGAGAATGTTTTTTAGTGTATTTACCATAAATAACTTTATTGTTATGGGCATTCTTGTATGTGCACTCTTTTACATTACTAAAAGGGGTGAAAAAACCGCATGAAGTTTCATAAATAACCAACCATACACAAATTTAACTGATGGATTTTCTTATACTGAATGTGTAAACAAGGTGTATGAGCAACCCTGCTGATTATCAACAGGAAAATAACTCCAAAGCTCTAGTTGTGATAACTACTGCTATTCAATTTTTCCCTTCACACTTAGTACCATTCTTTTTTGTACTCACACTTTGTGATGGTTCATGCTTTCTTAATTTATGGAGATGTCAGTGAAACTGGCAAGACTGCTCCTCTGTCTGTTGTTTAAAGAAGGAGATTTATTTCTTTGCTCCAAAAGGTGAAAAGATGCAAATGTAAGGGCACATCTGTGTTCTATGAAGATATTAGTATAGTCAGACCATAGTGTGTCGACATGTGGTGCATATTGCACTTACACAGCAGTAACGAAGAACAGAAGCTGAAAATCTGGTATTTCTTTTGTCTTGGTTGTATTGTCCCAGCTGTAATGAGGTAGGATTGAGTTTGCTTTTCAGTGCCCACATTATCATACTTACTGCAAACAAATCTTTCTTTTGCTTCTTCACTTGCTACTCTTAGAAACTTCTATTTTCTGCTGTCTCTTTACCCTATGTTCACTCTTCTAGGGACACCACAGAAATCCCCCAGACTACAGTTTCCTTTCAAAGGTTATAATTCAGCTGTCATTTTTTGCCCAGTCTCCTAGTGTCTTTAAATTCAAATTCTCTGCCATGGATGTGAAAGGGTGTGAATTATGACGCAATCAAACACTTATTCTTATGAAGTATAAGGCTACAAGTCGAGTATCATTAAAGGCAAAAATGCATGAATCATTGTGCCGTAAGTCACTTAATAAAATACTGTGTAATTATAAGTTGGCCTGGTGCAATTCTTCACTTAAAAAAAACCAAACCAAAACAAACCCAAACCATGAAGAAATTTCAGGAATATTTTATTTTAAATTATTTCAAAATTACTTTATCGAATACAAATTAAATGGGTTAAAATTATTATATATATTTACTCTATTTTAGGTCAACACTAAAAAGTCTACAAATATCTTTAGTTGAAAAGGAGTATAGCTGTGCATTTTTAAATCTAGTAGAATCAGTGTTGTGTAGGATGAGCGTCATAGAATTGTTTGGGTGGGAAGGCACCTTAAAGATCATCCAGCTTCATTTCACCTGCCTTGGGGACACATTCCACTAAAGCAGGCTGCTCAAAGGAAGCCCCATCCAACCTGACCTTGAAACCTACCAAGCTGGGGCATCCACAGCCTCTCTAGAACACCGGTTCCAGTGCCTCACCACTCTCACAGTAAAGACTATCTTCCTTGTATCTAATCCATACCTACCCTCTTTTGGTTTGAAGCCATTCCTCATTATCCTATCACTACATTCTGTTGTAAAACGTCCCTCTCTGTCTTCTTTGAAGGCCTTCTTGAGGTACTAGTAGGCTGTTATAAGGTCTTCACAAAGCCTTCCCTGAATTCTTTCAAAATCACTCCCTTTTTTCTCACAAGCAGAAGCATATGAGGATTGTGAGCATCTAGTCTGATATAAATAATAAAGACAATAGAGCCTGCACTCTTTTGTTACCATTTCTTCTTGCGGTTCAGAAGTTGATCAAAGTAACTTTAGAGTATAGAAGTGTGTGGAAAAGCATTATCAGGAAAAGCATTATTCTAAAGGAAAATATTTAGAGCTGTGTAAGAGCTAAACCAAGGTGAAGTTTTTTTCAGTTCTTAAATGCTTTGCACTTAAGTATTAGAACTTGGACCCTTTTTGTGCGAGATCTGCAGGTATGTGTGAAGCCAAAAGGTGTTGACTTGTGCTTCTCTTAGAATGGGAGCACTTACATTCACAGTGAATGTCTTCCAGTTGCTGACATCCAATAGATAGTGGAACCATGCTTAATAGTCAAAGAAAAGTTTCTCCATCTGAAATAGAGAAATCTTTATTTTTACCTTTTTTCCTTTCTCTTAAGAAAAAAAATAATCAAAGTTTATAAAACTCCATTTGGAGGTGTGATACCCAAGACTCATTTTCATGAAGATGCTTCTTGAATTCTAAATATTAAAGTTCTATTTAAGTAGTATCCTTCTCCTTCTGACATTTGGATTTAGATTAAAATGGTTCCAAAGCTTGTCTAACAGCTTGTCAAATGTTCACACCATAGAAGTAAGGGGATATTGTCACATTACATCTAGTTGTTCTGATTTTGCCTGCCAGCCTGTGACAGGGTCAAAACACAGCACAAAGATCTGAGGTACTGTTAGAAACAAAATATAATAAATTTCTCAATAAAGTTGCCTAAATTTGAAACGAATGGGGAAAACAGATTTTTTTTTTCATAGCTCTCGCAAAGTAGACAATGGGTATTGCATTGTCACATTATTGGAGCCAGATTCTGAGAGATGCCATGCACTTAGTATTCCAAGATAATTTAACGTCCTTTGGAAATCTTTCCAGATATTTCCCGTGTCTGTCCTCCTATGGATGTATTTACTGATCAATAGATTTTATCTAATTACTGAGTGTGAAAATATAATTTCTTGCAGTGGGCTTTTAAATTATACAGTTCCACAGTATTGTCACTAGTAATTTTATCACTAAACACGCCTTCAGTGCTGCAGATATGACACATACGTTGGGCTGTTTCTTCTTTTTTCTTTCGTTTTGTTTTTTTCTCTGGGCTTCTGAACACTCATTTTCATTTTGGAAAGGTATTGTGTTGGTACATCTGGTGAGATTTCATTGACTACTTATTTTATGCGTATAAATGCAATTGCATTGTCAGCTCAGAACTGAGCTTTAGGAAATAAAGTGCAAAACTGGAGGAGGGCAGAAGTACCCACAAACTCAAAGATGGAGGTGGATTTTTAAAGGAATTTCAAAATGGTCTAATTTAGTTCAGGTCCTGGTTTTGAGACATTTAAAGGGAGTAACACCACTGGCCTATTAGATTAGTTATTTATAACATTTTGAAATTACATTTTGCCATGTGTGAATTTTCTGCTCTCTTATTATAAGAATTCACTTGGCAGTATGCTTGTTTTTTACTGTGGAACCTATATTCTTTTTTTATGTTCACCAGTCAGCCCTTCTGGATTCAGGAACTTGTCCTGAATTCCCTGACAGAATTCAATATCAACAGAATACCTGTTTTTTTTGGTTGCTTGTTAGAGAACTATTGACTGGACGATAGTTGCGTGCACATACAGAAGGTAGGTCTGTGTAAGATTTGTCTCCCTGGACACTGGGATGGAGAACAGACACTCCATCAGGGATTGCACTTCTCTAGTGCTCTTACCCCTTAGAGAAATAACCAGCTGGCTGAACGTTCAGGTGGACACAAAGCACATTGAGTTCTGATGTGTGCATGGGCAAATTTGAGTTGCGGGATGTGTGTGGGTTTGGCTGGATAAATGAGTGATATTTTTGATACCCACCTGTTGAAATACAGCCCTTAAGCCCTTATAAGACCTTATACTGGTCTTATTAGCTCAGCTTGTAAGAAGACCACTTACTTTCATGGGGGTATTCGTTAGGGACATTTTCTCCCTCTCCCTCTCTCTTTCTCTATCTCCTTAGAGAGCTAAATAAAGAATGGTTAGGCATTAAAAGCAGGCTGTTTGTGAATCAGACACCTGAATAATGATCCTGAAGTTGTTATTTTTATGCAAATATGGCTATTAAGATGAGGATGAATATACAAATTAATGAAGCCTGATGTAGGAATAAGAATTAGTTAATCCAGCAAAAGCTGCAAATGATATTTTTAATCTTTCAAAGGAACTGCAGGTAAATTTTTTTTATTGTTTTCCCTGTCTTCTTTCTTTCTCACACTTCTTCAAACTCTTTAGCAAACAGTTTGGCTCTTGACGTCCAGTTGAGGAAACATAGAATAAAACAATTCAGTAAAATCCAAGAGTCTTACAGTCTATATAAGCTAAATAAAATTGTGATTGTAATAAATTGTGGTACATCAGTCAGCTCCAGATCTTGTAGCTTTTAACAGTCACTTGTGATAAAACTTACTTTGTCCTAAGCCAAATTGGAAGAATTCATTCATCTGTTTCTTCAATACAGATTCCTCAGTGTGTCTTCTGTTCCTTGCAGGTGATAAAGGATTCCCTTGAAAAGCATGCCAAATTTGTCTACCAGGAGAGTTAGCGACAGTGTTGCTTTTAACAACTGAGGGAATAATACTGAGAGCATCTGTCCTTGTTTCAGCTAGGGTAGAGTTAATTTCTTTTCAATAGCTGTTACAGTGCTGTTTTCTGTATTTGGATTGACAATGGTATTGATAACACATTGATGTTTTGGTTTTTCTGCTGCTGTGTTTATCCTAATGTTGCCTTTCCCTGGTTTTAAAATTAAGAGCCAAACACGGTTAAGGGAAAAGGGGTTTTTACCTTGGTATTTATTTAAGGATCTTTAAAGGTGCACCACTTCATCCAAGTAGAATGCACCGAAATGCACCCCAAAATGCACACTCATGATAGATCACAGATACAATTTATAGGCCTTGCAAATTAGCATATCTATCAAAGATTCCCCAGTGAGAGACTTGAATGAACCCCCATCCTGAGGAATCTTCCCCCTGGATGGGCCTATCTCAGTTTACAGGATGTGTTCTAGAAAGGACCTTGGTTTCTAGGGCTTTCTGGCCCCTGACTTTGAGGCTTCCAGGATGTTTGGTCTCCTGGCTTAATGGAATATTAGGTTTATGCTAAGTTATCAAACTTAAAGAATTACAAGTATACATGCTCAAAGCATGAGGATACATAAAAGCTATATAAAAGGGGTATCAAAGAAAAGGCAAAAAATCATCATGGCATCACTAAGTCAAGGACATTTTTTTCCTTCTCTCATACTCTGCCAGTGTGGAGGTTTACCAAACAAAAAGCAAACTGTGAGAGAGCATAGCTGGGCTAGGGCAACCGAACTGACCAAAGGGATATTCCACACCACAGAACGTCATGCCCTATGAAGTGTACTGTATATAAACCAGGCAGAGTTACCTGGAAGGGTGGCCAATCTGAGTTCGGGGGGGGTCTAGCATTGGTCAGTGGGTGGTGAGCAATTGCATTGTGCACCACTTGTTTTGGTTTTTTTCTTTTTATTATCATTATTTGTGTTAATTTACAATTGTTATTGTGTTTTACCGTTTTCAATTGTTAAACTGTTCTTATCTCCGCATACAAGTTTTAGTTTGATTCTCCTCCCCGTTCTACCAGGGTGGGGCTGATGAGAGGGGAGGTTGAACAAATGGCTGTGTGGTGTTTCATCTCCAACTGGGCTTAAAATATGCCACCTTAAATTCCTTCCTTAAATTCTATTTTATAGACTTATGATCATTCTAGGCTTTTTTTACTTTCAATTTCAAAACAACCTAAGAAGATCAAAAAATGTCTGTCTGTACTTACCCCGGTGTTAAATTTTCAGTGATTTCTTCTTCAAGCTTCTCTTTATTGGAGTCCCTTGTAAAGGTAAAATCACTTGAGAAACCTATATGAAGATGGCAATAGTAATGGTATGCTGTCCTTGAGATATCTGTTGTTACAGCATGTACTAGTCCACTTGCCTCTCATTTAATCCATATTTTCTTGGCTACCCAGAAAGGAGGATGATGATTATTCGGTACTCTTTGCTGCAGCTACCAAATCAGTATTTAAAATATATTGGTCTTGAATTAGTTACAGGATTAAATGATGTAGTCTAGCAATTAGTTAATTATTTTTTTTTTTTTAATGAAGTAAACTCTTTGTGGTGAACTAGTTAACAGTGTAACATACCATTCATACTCTTTATGATGCATTTTCGTTCATCTTCTTACAAGGACTTCTACTGGAACAGATTTTATTTAGTTCTCCCTTTCTGACTTAGTAAAAGTATGAATTCCTTTGAATGTTAAAATACTATTTTTGCGTGGTAAGTGTACCCTGCTTTAGCTGTTTGGAATAGGATATAGTGATAATAGATACTCATGATGTTTTAGTAAGTATTGGTGCTTTCAGCCCAACTTCAAAGTGTGGGCTTTGATTCAAAAGCTGATTCTAAAATATCCCTGTCTTTCTTAACAGATTTGGTATGTGTGCATGTGCATGCATCTTTTGTGTTAAGAGCTGTATCTGTTTCTTTGGTATTGCTTTTTTCTTCAGCTGTAGATTAGAGATGTTTAAATATAATGTTCTAAGATTCAAAAATGGGTAGATATTTTAGTTAGAAATCTTATTTAATATACTCATTTCAGTATCCCTTTGTTTAATACCTGTTTTCATATCTGAATTGATGTGATAAGATTTATCACAGGAAAAAAATCAACTGTTTTTAGTGAAGTGAGCTCATAACTACCTTTTCTACAGTGGTTCTGAAGAGGTCAAGTTTTAGCACAATGACACACCACACATTTCTTTACTCAAAGTTCTTGTTGAACATCAATAAAGAACATCAATAACTTTGATGTCAGGCAGTTGTGGTTGCTTAAATACTTTTCCTAGGTGGACCGCTATGCTGCAAAAAAACTTTTTTTTCCTAAGTATAGCACATGTGTATTTCCAGTAGATATGAGAAATACTGGGTAAAAACCTGACCAATCGCATTTGAAAACAGTGAGTTAAAACTGATGTAGGTGCTGAGATGAGAATGAGAAGGGAAATGCAGTGCTGCTACAGAAGGATGTGAGAAAAATCTGGTTTGCATCTAGTGGAATAAAGGTGGAGAATATGTGAGTTGAATATCCTGAATTAGTCAGTGCACCAAACACTAAGGAAGAAAAATTCCTTAGGCAAAATAACAAACTTAGGAGATATAAAATATAAGCATTAATACATTTTAAGCTGAAAATGGGAGAAGATATATGGTGGTAAAACAAAAAAAATAATTGTGGAAAAGTGAATTATGACATGATGTCTAAAATTTCATTTGAATGGGCTTTGGTATGCCTTTCCATTTTTACTGTCTTCAAATATCAACTTTGCTGAGCAGGTCTTTTGTGTCTCTCCTGAACTTGTACAGAACATACAGAATTCATACAGAAAATAACACATCCACAAATACTGGACTCTCTGGAGGCTCTGCAAATATTAGTTTTAACAGAATCCCAATGATATACCCAATTCCAGTAGTGAATTGCTTGCATCTTTTATCTTGTTTTGTAACAACTTATGTATGATACCTAGGAAGAAATTTAGCAATAAATAACAAACAGCATTGAAAAATGTTCATGTAGTGATGAAAAATCACTACAAAGGAGCAAAATGTCAGGGAGAGAATATTCAGCTGAATGAATGGATAAGCAAAAAATTTTGCTGGTGAGAGAAAGACTTTGATTATGGAGTCACAAATAAAGTTTTAAAGGAGATCTGTTCCATTGCTTAGGCAGTGGTTAATTGTTTTTTCTCAAAGCTACAAATTTTCAGCCTGGATTTATTGGAGTATTGACATGGCTTCCTGCAAAGGAAGTTTGCTTAGGTGAGATAAATGACATAGACTAAAAATGGGCTCTTTCTAAACGTAGTGTTCCAGTAATTTAAAAATGATTGTGTATTTTGCCATGTGGGAACAGGCAGAAGCAGTTGATGTGGTGAGGATTATTGATTGCTGCAGGAGTGAGTACTTCCTAAACAATAGTATCAGTGAAAAAAAGAGAAATCAATCAAATACATTGAGAATTTTTAAAGAAAAATACCATCTCTTATTCAAAATATTAGCAAGTTCTGTCAACTTGAAAGATGTCACTTGCACACACAGGTGTTGCTTTTCATGCAGAGCATTTGGTGTAATATGGCTCTCTCTGGTTATAGTACTGCATAGCAGTGATACTGATGTCATATAGTACTGAACAGTTCAGCATTCCTAAATGCTTTCTCTAACAAGTCCTTTCATTTACCTCCTTAAAAATAAAGCCAAAAGTAAAAACTAAGTCTTTCCCCACATTTTATAGTGACTTTCACTTGGGTTTTTCCTTTTAAATACTTAGTTCTGATACAGTCTAAGAATTGCAACCATTTACTTTGCACTGGGAGATTAGATGACCTGAAACCATGGATCATCTGAGAACATGATTTTGTTTCAAAGTCAAGCTATTCTCTTTTGGTTTTCACACTCTTCTGTTGTCTTAGACTCCTCTCCTTCCTTTTGGGTTTTGTCTTCTGTCTCCTTTTAATTTTTTTCCTTCTGACTGTGAACTGGTGGGCTTTAATGCTTGGTTTGTTTTCTTTTTAAAGTATGATTCATGGTGTCCTGATTATACAATTTAATACTTTTGAAATCCATCTACTTTGTTCTAAATTTCATCTTTTATGAAGTTTCCTGATACCTACTCCTAGTATCTCCTGGTAGCATCTCTCTTTTTTGACTGATTCATGATATCCTAACAAAGTTGGGTGTTGTTTTCCAAGTGAATAGGTTTATTCAGTGAAAAATGAAGTTTTAGTCAATACAAAACTTTTGAGACAGTTGCAAAATTGGGTGAATACTTTAGGACCTTTAATTTAAAAAGTGGTTCCTCAATAGCAGTTGTTGAAATATATCCAAATTATTTCTCTGGGTTCATCAGAGATATAACAGCATGCATACAAACAGCTGGAGGAGCTCTCTGTTCCTTTCCAGAAGCTTGATGGAGTCACCAAATTTACTAATTCTTCCAGGTCCAAGAAGATGGATAAAAGTTAAGAAAGAGAACTTTGAATGGATATTTCCTGTTCTTTCCTACTGAAGCTGTTCTGTGTTAATAATTATATTCTTTCACTTCAGGATTTAACAATGGAATGATTGTCTTTGAGATCAGGAACACGTGAGTTCTGGACCCTATTTGAAGATTATTTAGATAGATGCCATAAAGTGGAACTGTTTAAAATGGAGACAAATCTGCACCAGAAGAGCTGACATTTCAAAGTTTGGGGAAAAACTCTGAAGGTGCACAGTGGGAATTTGCAGCCCACTCTCCAGAGGAATACATTTAACCAGATGCTTATAAAGTAGAGAGGACCTTATAACTCTCCCCTCTGGAAGTTTTAGATGTGGCTCTTGGCTGTGCCAGTGTACCTCTTTGTTCACCTAATTCTCTACTTCAACCAAAAAAGTTGAAAATGTGATGAAATAATTTTTCTCTAAACTTATAGAAACTTATGGTTTCAAATGCAAAGTGTTATGTCAAATCATACTTTTGGCTGTGCCTGAAACACATTTTTCAATACTTTGGCCATTAAGTAATAAAAATCAGTCATCCACTGAGCATAATCTAGACCCAAAAGATCAGACCTGTCATCATCTTTGTCAAATTCTTCAGGTGATTATGTCAGCAGCAGCTCTGTTGCCTTCATTAGAGCTTTAGCCATGTATTATATCAAACTCGGGTGTCTGGAAAGAAAATTCATCTCCTTTAACAACAGCGGTTGGCTGGAAATTGACTTTTAAATCTCTACCTGCATCTCATCTCTTGGCTGAGAGATCCCAGTGTGCATGCAGTAAATATAACAAGATAATTTGTTTAGTGGCTAATTTCTTATTTTTTAGAGGGAAAAACTTTGGAAAGCTTGTTGTTATTGCTATGAGGCTTAGCTAAAATATTATCCTGTCTTCTATTGTGAATATACAAAAAAATTTTCTATAAAAATATATACATGATTCTTAAATCTATTTTTTTTTTATTGAAAAAAAATTGTTCAAAGAACTCGTAGGAGAATGGATTTTCTTATGCTAGGTTGCTGATGGCATAAGCCATAAACTAGCAAGCTGTGTTCACAGGTCAGTGAATACTTCGTGACTGGAGATATATGAAAGTCTGCTGAGAGAGCACATCACGCCCTACCCTCATTCTAACATCGTTCAGTTGTTTTTGAGAGGTGAGAGATTTCTATTTGCCATATCATCCCTTTTTGTTATTTTTAACATCAGCTTTCTGAACATGCTTTTTTCACCCCACCTTGTGTCCTTGTTCTTCTTTATTTGCCAGAAGAGGTGACTGTGTGGAAGGAAAGATACAAAAATATGACAATGACAGGATGTTGATACAGACTGTAGTTTAGATAATAAGATGCTCTCACTGTCCTCTGCTCCTCTCTCCTGTGTACTTTAATAACAGTGTATTATACAAATAACTTTACCCATGTTACCTCAAACGTGGTGTGGAATAAGACTCCCTCTCCCTCAGTAAATCTCAGGGAATTTCTCACTGCCCATCCTGTTACACGGACCTTTGTTTATGCAGTCAGGTAGATTGTAATAACTGCCTGTATTCTGATATATTTTGTTTGCTTACCAGAATGTCTGATCATATTTGGATCCATTTGTGTCTCATGGGATCATCCTAGTTTACACTCCAGATGCTTGTTTTTTCTGGCCACAAAACAGTCAGAATTGTGGCTGGTTTTATTTTCTGTTGTAATATTTAAACTACAGAAAATGCATTTTTTCTTTTCTGTTTTGCTTTATATATTCCTGAACTACACAGAAATATGTTAATTATCTTTATGAAAGTAAAAATTCTCAGTCTTCTCAAAACAAAAATGCAGAATAGTTGGCATTATTAGTATAATAACAGATTTTTATTTAGACATTCGTCAATCACAAAGGCAATGAGAAATTCACATTTAATACTTAGCCTCAGATGAGCAAAGTGCTAAGCACTCACCCTTTTCATTGTTAATTGTAAAAATTTTGTGTTCTTATCAATACTTTTAATGAAGAAACAAAGCGAGGAAGGCAGGCTGTGGTGGGTGGATGACACTAAGTCTGAATCAGATGTGGATCTTCCAGTACCATTACAAACTTTCAGATTGTGGATTTCAAAACCAGTGTAAGCCTTATTTTTTACACTGGAACCTATTGCATGTTATAGTTTTGCTCAGGTATTGTTAGTATAGTTAGGTGGACGCTGCTTTACCAAAGAGGAATCATGTAAGTGTCCTATTTAGAAGTCCTTGTAAAGTGAAATCAATAAATATTTTTAAACTGATCATACATCATCATACACATGCAAAATTATTTGATATAATGGACTGTGCTCATTGTCAGCTAGGTCCATACATGCAAGAATTATGCAGAATTTTTAGCCTTAGGGTTTATTTTTAATTCTGAAGAGTTAAATCTCTAAATAAAATGAAATTATTTATAGATTCTTTTTTAATATTCTGAATGGCACAATCATCTTCTAATCAATATCTCTGATAATAGATGGTTTGACATTAACTAAGCTAGCTTAAAAATGGCTCAAACTATTGTTTCTTCATCATATAACTGACAGATATGTAACTGGCTCTTCCCAGGTTTGTCACAAAGAAACCATCAGCTCTTGGGCCGGCATGGAAACTGTCATGACAAGTCAATGGGACAGGTCCTTCTGAGTACCTTTTTGGACTCTAGGGGGCTATGGGCCTTGTTATGGGATGCAAGAGAAAGGACATCTCAATATGGAATATGTCTTACTAAGGGTTGTTTAAGGAAAGAACCAAAAATGGGAAAAATGAAGGAATCTTTAAGGTTTGAAGTGGTGTAAGCTTGGGAAAATTGCTAATGATAATAAGGATAATAAATTGGTACAGTTGTATGTAAGCAAGTTGTGACCAGTGTGCTTGCCTAGCTGTGCCCCGAGGCTGGTCAGTGCATTCTGTAATGTCGTCCTGTCCAGCTCAGTTTTTAAATATTTTCCAGGGTAAAAAAGCTGTCTATTTTCACTGCACTTTGCTTTATGGATGTCGAAGTGCTAGAGAGTTAAATTGGACCATGAAGGGCCTGTGTGGTTCTGGACCAGTAGCTGAAGAGACCCAAGTGTGTCCATACTGTGTGGATGCTTGTGTCAGTGTATTGTCACTAGTGAACACCAAACTGGACTAGTCAGTAGATGCCAGAATGATTTTTTGCTTTTGCTTTTATACACCTCCTACAGACTCCATTATAATTTTATGTATTAGTGCTTTTAGCCTACATACTTGTAACTTTCCAAGTTTGATAACTTAGCTGAGACCCACTGTGTTGTTAAACCAGGAGACCAAACAGTTTGGAAGCCCCAGACACTAAGGTCCTCTCCAAAAATATTTTTGTAAACTAAGATAGGTCTACCCAGGTGGAAGGTTCCCCAGAACGGAGGGTTTGCTTGAGCCTCACATTGGGGAATCTCTGATAGATATGCTAATTTGCAAGGACTATAATTGTGTGTATTTCGGTGTGGTAGGGTTTTCAGGGCATGCCACCTGGACCAAGTGCTGTACCCAAGGATCTTGAAATAAAGACCAAGCTAAAAACCCCTTTTCCCCATAAACCATGTTTTGGGTTTAATTTTCAGACCAGGGAAAGGCAACACAGCGCATAAGATGAAGTTCGGGAGTCACAAATTGGATTGGCTATGTGTCTGGAGAAACTCTAGCAAACTGACAGGTCTGCAAACTGACTGCTGGAGGGACCAGGATGTCCAAGTCAGCTGTTGAAGAGAGCATGACCTCTGGGGTATGACTTCAGAAAGGTCATAAGCCTGGGTCAGTAGCCAGAGAGGTCTGGTTGCATATGTTTGTGTCTGAGTTAAGCAGATGGGAGGCCGAGGGATCAAGGACACAGGAACCAGATAGACAGAAATGTCCAAGGCCAGTTACTGAGGACATACATATTTTATATATATATGTCTATAAATATTTATTTTTTCTGCTAGGGGGCTTTCACCCATATAAGGGAACAAGATCAAGCCATTTGTGCTCTTTTTGTTTGTGTGAGTGCTCCTCAATGTTCCTTAATGTTCCTGTGTCTGTGTGGCCAGTTGTGTGAATCTGTATGTGCACTGTTTGTATGTCTATTCAGAGTACACTCAGAAACCTCACTGCTGGCTGTGCCTGGGGTGCCTGAACTCCACCACATCCAGAAATTTGTGATAAGCACTTTTGGAGAAACCTGAGAGACAAACAATGAGAAATGTAAGAACTGTGAAGAAATGAATTTTCTGGGTGAAAAGAGAAATAAAGGAGAAAAGAGCATACTTTAGTATGTAAGAGGAAATACAAAAGGGAGAGAAATAATCTGTGGTGCGGATTTAAGTACTTGCACTAAAGGAGTTTTAGTTTAAATACTTGTTTAAATATCAGGCCAAATATGATGGAAAGCCAAAACTTCTGTGCTTTGCATAGGGAAGCTGTTGAAAGGGAGCTTTGCTGATCTGCAAAGTTTTTTTAAGAGTAGGTCCTACAGTCTTCACTGAGGAATGTTGTTGTTGATCCTGCCTTTAGTCAGGGAGTAGTTATGGTTTCCTTTGTGCTTTCATGCTTTAGTCTTATTTCTTTTACAAATTCCTCTGTTAAGATTTAACACTAGAACTATCATGTTTTATTATACTGGATGTGTACCTGGTGATAGGAAGTTGAAGGATTTGTTCTGATCAACTTCTAATGTCCTGCAGCAAATGGATGAATTCCAAGTCCTCTGCAGATGAAAGGTTCAGCCTCAGACCCAAGATTTTAGAAATTTTGGTATTTTAGTGGTATCTGACCAATGTATGGGACTACAGCCTTTTTGTATAGAGAGCTAACAAGTCAGGGCCTGAAGACAGATTTTGAGGTTGAGTAGCCTTTTTTGCCGAAATAGCATATTCCAATGTAAATATAATTCTTTGCCCATTTTTCTGCATCTCTTTCCTTGGATGAACATTTATTTCTTTGCAAGGTGCCCTTATTCTGTGTGAATTGGCTTGAAGCACTAGACAGATGTTGCTCATTGATGACAGATACTTAGAAGGCTGAGGGCTATCAAACCAGGATTCTTCCAACATCATTGGTACTTATCTGTCTCATCCGAGTAGTTGTGCTAGTGGTTCATGGTGCCTGCTATATGAAGTGGTAATTATTTATTGATTTATTTCACTGCAGAAAGCCCTCCACATTTGTTCTGCAAGATGAAAAAGGAATCTTTTAACCACAGTGTCAGAGAAAATATCTGAACAATGACTCTGATAAGCCACAGCAAATGGGCCCTACTTCTAGCACTGGACAGGCTGAGGCAGCAGGTTACTTTGAAGTTTATTCCCTCAGAGGACTCCTTTAGAGTTGGGGGAGAAATGGTAGCTCTGCTTCTCATGGAAAGAAGTAGCTGTGAAGCTTTTGCAGGATGAGGGCCAGGAAGTGAGGTGAGTGCCATCTGAATGAGGAAGAGTGCATAGAGTTGATGTTTGAGGATGGTAGTCCTGTGGGAAGAGACGCAGCCCCAGAAGCACAGCTGGTCCGAGCTGCAGGAAGGGGAAGCAGGTGTGTGGAGGAAAGTGAGGAACTGCTTGGCCTGGTGTTGGTTGCCGTAGTACCTCATTAGGACACTGCTGATGCAGGAACTGGGCTCTGGAGGGTAGTTTCTCTTACCATGACATTTTGCTAATGCTGTCAGTCTGGAAAGTATTTGGTAGTGACTGACCTTGGAGTGCACCTGAACACTTTCCAGAGTTTACTTCTTCCATGTCTGTTGATCACCTTCATCAGGACAGTCATCATTCCCATTCTCCTTCTGCAAAGGGCCTGAATATAATTCCTTCTGGAGATGGAGTCACTGCTGGTTTGGTAATGGGCACAGTATATAGAAACACTGGTACATATGAATGAACAGCCCCTGCTGCAGCCCACACTGGAAACAGAGCTTAGATAAGAAGAGACAGTAGGCACCTAAATTGTTACATGCTGCAAAAGAAGAGAAACTAATTCCACATATGATCTATGATTTTGTTTCCAATCCCTACTGAGCACACCTGAAGAGGAAAAAACACAGTCATATATAGCCTAAGGCAGTGGCATTTTCTGCAAAAGACACAAGAATGGAGGCTTTGTATATGTCCCTACTTTTTCTTGAGATATGTTTCCTCACAGCCATAATTAAAATAATGACATAAGACAGCTTCTTACTTTCCTTTACAGTTTTGGGAGTATCAAATCTCTGTGCTGCTTTGAGAACATGGTCTTGCTGGCGCAGTTGGAAGGTGGGCCAGGAAACATAGGAGGTTGAGCTCACAGCGTGGTCTAAAACAACTACAAGAAAGAGGCAGAATCTTTTGCTAAGACATTGTACATGCATATCTTAAAAGAACTATGGATATTAGAGTATCACTACACTAATGATATTCCATAGGAGCAGCTTGTCAGATCCTGCTCTCTCACACCACTTACCTCTTAACAGGGCAAGTGACATAACTGTGGCACACTGAGGATTCAAATGTCGTCAGTGAAGCAGATATGGATATCACTTTAGTAATCCTATTTGGTGGTTTTTAGGGAGAAATCTGAGACAGAGTGAGACTCTTCCAACAGCACCACTTTACTGAGAAAGCAACACAATAAAGAAGTCCCTGGCAGAAACCTCACTGAGTGTTTCATGAGAGTCCTCAGAGGAAGGGTGGCTACTTATGTCAGTGAACTCACCAAGTACCTGTACCTTGTTCAGTAAGGAACAAGGAGGCAGAAGAGGAGGGTTTGTGGTTTTGCCCATGGTCAGTCAAGATATTATTGTAGATTCTTTTGAGTGTGGTTATTATTGTAAGTGCTGCATCAGTAGAGAGCAAAAGATGTCTAGTACAGAATGTGGGTACTTGTACTACCTCTGGGAGGATATTTTTTACTGCTTCTGAAGTGTAGGAGATAGTGAAAGAATAATAAAAAACACTAAAGTGTGTGGTCAGGGATGGAGATTCAATTGGTCAATACTTCTTTGTTAATGTGCACTGGAAGGGATTCTTCTTCCAGAAATACTTGAGAAGGGGTTTTCATGTGTTTCTTGCCCATCAACTGGTCTGATCTTTCTATCCTGACTTAATGCAATTTTATATATGATCTGCACCTCTCTCAATGACAGACAGGCACTGAAGAAGCTTTTTTATGTGACTTTCTTATGTGACAGTTTTTAGATTTTTACTTAGGAGATCATCTTAGTAAAGTGCTTACTGAATACTGCAATGTTTTTGGGAAAGGGAAGTCACCAACATTCTCCATTAATTGCATGAAAATCCAAGGCAGAATCCAATGTACATCCCTGTCTTGATTTTACTGCAATTTAAGTTGAATAATAATATTTTGATTTAAATGTCTATGACAATGTGAACACTTAGAGTACAGACTGTTCAAGACTCTCATGTAGAGGCTCAGGGAGCATGCACATACTTCTCAGGAACTATATAAAAACTAATTTTTCTTTAACCAAAACTGTAAATATCTTCATACATTCAAATGGCATAAAACTGGCATATCTACCTCAATGTGCAATGGTGGTTTCTATCAGCTGAAAGTCCCGTACAATATATCCTCAGCTTAATAAACAGTAGCTTTATTGTTTCTCAGATTCAGAGCTTGATAATCCAGCCTTTGCTCCAGAAGTTCTGAAGGTGAGTGTCATGGGAGAGAAGGCACCTGGCAGAAACTCCTTGGAAAGTGTGTGTGCTTTTGTTCTGTTACCAGAGAAAGTGCATCTTCCCTGAGACTAGCATTGCTATTGGCAGTCTCAAGGGAAAGGAGAAGTTCTTATTTACACTTTTTTTCCCTGAAGAACATCTCTCTGGCAGAGCAGGATGCAGAAGCCCCTCCTGCCATAACTTGCACTGTAGTTACTTTGTGGGGAGAGCAGATGAGTTCAGCATACAGGTCAGTTCATCCTTGTGCTCAGGAGCAGATCTCCATCCTCAGGTAACACCTCTTCCTAGCACTGCTGCTCTCAGCAGTGGTGTGTTTGTTGATATGCACATTGGAAACAATAGCAGACTGTTGGGATTTAAAAATATTTATTTGCTGCCTTGCAATGCCTCAACCTGTCAAGTTCTATTCAGATAACATTAAAGACTGTCATACAGTGTGCAATGTGAAAACATTATAGGATCAATAGAATTCCTCTTGACATGACACAAGTGGATAGGCCAAACAAGGATAGCATTTTTTCCCCCTTCTCTTGCTGCTAAAGTTGTCCTGTTTCTAGGAAAGGAAACTGCTTCTGGATTAAAATCCAAGAACAGAAAGAGGCAGATCTGAAAATGTGATAAATACTTTGAAATATGAGAAAGATTTTTTTTTTCTTTATAATAGATAACATTAACTAATTTATTGAGTGAATTCTTCACACAGTCTTGCTAGGACATACGTAAACCACATACATAATTCTGTTTTATGTAGGATATCAGTCTCCTCTACCTCCATTTCTGTGCTGAATAAGGTGACTTGACGTTGGCCAACTTTTATTCTGCATTTGGCATTGTGGCTTCAAAAAATAAATGCTGTTTGGTTTTCTAATTCCAATGAAAGTTTTGTGTGCTTTTGGTCTGTTACCACTGGAAAATGCATCTCCCCTGTTACTGAGATAGTTGAAAGTCTCAAGGGGAAAGAAAAGGTCTGATTTACACTTTATTCCCTGAAAAATGTCTGTTGGAGTAACTTGCATGAATTTAGGAAAGCAGGGTGCGTGAACCTCTCCTGCTGTGGCTTGTACTGCCATCTGATTACTTATTACACTGAGATCCCTATAAATTCTCTATAAAATAGTATTCAATTAGACTTAATGAAAAAAATAAAGCAAGTTAAATAACACTGGAAATTCCTATAGCCTTCTGTTCATTATGCATGAAGTTGTTAGCTGTTTTTAATCCAGAGGATTCTGTATCTTGTTGAGTCATATTATTTAATACATGTTATAGTTCTTCTAGAGTGCTTATAATTGTCTGAGTAGTCTTTATGATGAATTTTATTACTTCATTTATGTGTAGAACTGCATTCATTCTTACTGTCTATCATGAAATCAGAGCTAGGAGTTGCTGAATAAAATCCTCACTCAAAAGTAGAATGAATATTGCAAATAAAGCCAGATAATTAACTTTTCTGTTTTTACAACCTTTTTTATTTTTGGTCGTTCAGAGGAGTGACATATTTCTTTTTTCCAAGCAATATTTTTGAAAATCAGGATTTTGCTACTAGGTATAAATATATTTCAGTGAGCACATTAGCATCAGAAATGCTATGGAGGCCTCTCAAGCAGTGATGCAGTATTTTAGTATCAGCTCCATTTTGAGCAGAAATTATTTGTTGAAAGGGCTTACTATCAGAGGCTTGAGGTTAAATGCAAATTTTAGTGCTTTCTTGGTTCATCTATATGGAAAGATATGGAAATGGAAAATTTGAAGAAGTATAACCAAAATATATATGTTATCCTACTGATATTTTGTTTAGTACTGGTTTGAACTGGCTGAGCATAAATGAAAACATTCATTACTTTGTAACTGAAACAAAAGAAATCATCATGAAAACCCCATACATCCTATTAATTATCCAAATAATTATGTTCATAGAAACTTTCAAGAATCTGTTTCACAATTTTTCGTACTGTTTTTTATTTTTCAGTGATTCCCCTGCCAGGAGAGTAGCTCATGCACTGAGCAGTAGCACAGCTGTGTTAGTTGGCAGGCCAGTTACAACCCAAGCAATGGCAAAGCAGTGATTTTACAAATAAACACAAGATAAATGTTGCATAAAAACTCGGGAATTAACTTTCAGAAATAAAATAAATTTATAGTAGATCTCCTAGTTTTTCCTTTTTGCTAGGTATTGTTTACATTTGCCAAGTATTTTTGGTTCATAGGGATGGTATTCTTTTTTGCAGGAAATTGATGTGCAGATCTCCTGGTTTGGTTTTTTTTTTTCATCCTTCCCCCTCTTTCTATCTTGTTTTTACTCCATCATGGTTTTCTGAAGAGGAGGAAGACCTGGCTATTTTGCTAACCTTCATTTGTATATGAGCCAAAATCCACCAAAATCACTGAGAGGTTTTGCATTGAATTTTATATAGGTACTGAATCATGCCTTCAATTCTGTGAAGAGTATCACCACTTATGCAAGTTAATTTGTATTAGTACAAAAGATATATTTCACATCCATTGATATATTTTCAGTAAAGAATAAATGCATGTCCATCAAATAACCTACAGTTCAACCTTGCAGCAGTAAAGTGTGACTATAGTATTCTTCTATCCAGCTAAAAGGGAAGTTTACATCTGTTTATTCAAAAGTAGAATTCTGTGAGATAAGTAAAGAGTATGAAAATAGAAGAAAATAAAAAAACCCTAGGAAAATAGCTGAGAAAATAAAAAATAAATACTTTACTGCAGCTGCTTGTATTGTTTAATGGGCAAGCAATATTAACTAGTATTTGAAGGCTAATATCTTGGAATGAAGTCAGATATTTTATTGAGCACTTAATGTTTCTAAAGATTTCAGAGAGAATGTCTACTTTAGTGGGTATATCATAATCATGAAACCTGCTGTGTATGAGACTACCAAAAGGTGATTTGGAAAAGTATAGCTTTGGCTTTTTTAGGCAGAGGCCTGTCTGAAGTTATTTGATTGTCTTTGAGAAATAGATGGAACTCTGGGCACTAGAAAATTTGGCCCTGAAGTAATGTGTATTCAGTGGCTGAGGAATTAAGGCCTTGTATAGGAAATTTGTCTCGCTTACTGCCAGGCTTCCAAATACAAAAGGATTTAGGGAATGACCTGACAGAAACCCCCAGATGACAAGACAGATAATGATTAAGGGATGAATTAAGACACATGAGTCCAAACTGTGCTCCTGATTACTCCTGTGGGAATGTCCAAAGGCATCTCTGCACTGGGATTTGTGGACAGAATCCAATTTGCTTTGCCTGTGTTGCCAGATGCATTCAAGCTGATTCTGCCTTAAAAGCTGGGAGACTATGAGTTTGAGATGAAGTCTCAAGCCTGAGGTGAAATCTATTAATTTGAGGCCTTAGAAATATGTGGTGGTTTTAGTGTATTTTCTTTGTTGTTGTTGTTGTTGTTAGAATTGGCTACATCTGCCTAAGGTTCAAGGATTAGAAATAAAATCTTCTGTCTCCAGTGCTATGTCCCTATCTAACTGCTGACTACAACCTGGAAAGGCAAAATAGAACAAAAAGTGAAAAAATGGAAGCCTGAATTTTCCCACATTTCAGACCTTTCTGTGTCTAGCAGAAATATGTATGCTTGTTCTTAAAAAGAGTAACAACCATGTGCATATGTTTTGCCGACCTTTATTTCTAATTCTTGATGCCTGGACCTGTCATAATATTATAAACACTCTACAATTGAAGAAATGTTCTCCCCCTGTTTACTCTGAAGTTATGCTTAGAGGTGTGTTCCTGGAAGACTCACAAAATGTCTGTGGGCAAAGTACAAAACCAAGCGGATTATCCCTAGCTTGATTTTCTCAGGTTGCTGCAAATTCGGAATTACTTATTCCAGATTTACAGTGGTATGTAAAACAAAGGAAAATGAAGCAAAAAACCATTGCAATTAGTGCAATCACTAATTACAGTCTTATGTGTTGTAACTTTATGTCATCACAAGGTCTGAGAGAAGTGGATGGTCCTGACAGACACTGTCCTTTGACCACTTCATTAACTGGGGTAGAAGATAGTTTGAGACTGTGATTGAACAATATCCCTCAGGAGCTGAATGCTGACTTTTATTGAGTGGTTATTTTAAAACTAAATGTTAGCCTTAACAAGTTGGCAAGTTTCTATGAACTTTAGGCAATGCAATTTCAAACCAAAAACTCCTTTATCTCAAAGTAAGGGATGATCAGTGACCTGGCTTCAAAGAAGGAGTTTCCATACTACTGTCAATAAAGGAAATTAAATTCTCAGTCACAGGATATAACAAGGTCTTCCAGTCCTGCATGCCTCCAGGTGAGAAGAACTAATGCTAATAGTCTGCATAATCACATCTTGGTTTCCATGTAAGAGGGGGTTGGATTTTTGTTCTTTGAACATATGGAGAGAAAAGAAGAAAACAGAAAATGGGAGAGAAATGAAGGAGAAAAGAATTAAAGATATGGTTTTAGTGTTCGAGGACTCACAGAGGTGATTTTTGATGCCAGGTTCTGACAACAGCTTCAGCTTCACTCTGTTTTCTCAATGCTTTCTGTTCTGTAAGGAGAGAACTCTTCTAAGGGTCAACTATTTTGGGATCAAGTACTGAATACATAGGAGAGAGGGAGAACTATTGACAGAGAAGGGACAGATTAAGAAGGGTGAGATGAGTGAGCAAAGGAAAATATGACTTAGTTGTGAAAACTGGGAAAATTGAGGGCCTGTGACAAAAATTTTGAAATTGAGGGAATGTTAATGGACAGTAAGAGTGAAAACCTAACGAATTAGCACAAGAACTGAGAAAAAGTGAGAAAAAGTGGGGGAAGGAAAGACTTGTGGGAAATGTAAAAGGTGAGAAGGCTTTTAGTTTGAGTAAAAAAAGCAGGTTTCAGAAATAAAGCAAGGATTTTAGGTTCAGCTGCAGCTGCAAAATCAGAATGTAGAAGATACAATAATCTAGACTGCAAGGACATTAGAATAAGGGTTAGTGTTCCTAGATTTGGCTCAGAGAAGAATTGAGGCTGTAGAAAATGTGCTTAGCAAGGACACTGAAGTTTTAAGCTTAATAATGGAATATTGTGCATTGTTATTACAAGCATACAAACAAGTATTGTTTGTAACAGGTATACGTGTGCTTTTAAGTGACTGGTTAGAACACTTGTCTGTAAACTTTAGAAGCATGCTATTGGCTGAAAAGCTTTTAAGAATGTTCTGTAACTAAGAAATCTTGGGTTGTCAGCAGTCGTGAGCCATGTACAATCTCTGTGTACATGAGGCTGATGCCTGAATAAAATAAATAATTAAAAGCTTGTGGAATGTCTGCCTGCTCCCCTGTCCTGTTGAGAAATGTATGCTGACAAAGACTGATAGTTAGAAATATTATGAGCTTTTGAAAACCAAGGATAATGAACAGAAAAAGTAGGAAAAAGGGGAAAATCAGCAAAGAAATTTGAGTGAAAGTAATGAAAAGTTAGAAAAAATCCCCCCAATTCTCGTTTTGTTTTTTTTTTATAACTGTCTTTTGAACAATAAAAATAGCAACATATGGTGTCTTTTAGATGATGCATGAAGCCCTTCAAGATCATTATAGTGAAGGCTTAAAAGAAGAGCTGGACAAAATGAAAAGGACAGGCATTTGAGAAGTGAAAAAAGCTTTCCTATTTTTTAATATCACATGTTTCCGTGTAGGTATACTGACTTTTAATAGCTGTAAAATGTAAATAACTGCAGTTTTTGACTTTGAGCACATTATCTTCTACCTGATCACTAGCTGTCCTCTTGAAAACATGTAATTTTGGAAAATTATGCTCAAATAAGGTGCTGTCACTGACATGAATGAAAAACATTCTGCATCATGATGAAAGATTCAGTGCTTCTGGGAAAATGAAAACTGAGAAGCTGTGCAAGTCGTTAGCATAAATTCTGACCATACCACTAAATGGTATAATGGTGACTGATTTTAGTATGTTTGAATAAAGTATTATGATATAGCTGGGACTAGGGACGACTTATTCATGAAAAAATTTCCTGTCTTCAAACATTTCCTATCTTCAACATAAATTTCTGTCTTATATTTCTCATGGCTAATGGCATAACTAATAAATGAATAATTGGACGAAATATAAATTGTCATATTTCTGTGATGTTACTTTTTGATTGAAGGATTCTCTCATGCTTCACAGCGAAGATGAAATTCTTTAGCTTTTCTTTGTCCTTTTTTGCCAGTATTAAAGCTGTTTTCAGACCAGCCCAGAAGTCACTTTTTTCTTTTTCAGGGTTTGTCTGCTTCTTCACAGGTGCCTGTTTGTGTAACAACTTTCTGAGTGCCTGTCCAAGTATTTTTCTGCTCATGCAATCTGTTTCTGGCTATGGATTTCCATCTCAGCGGCAACATGTAGCTGTTTGGAGTACAGCCACTTCTGTCTGTCAATGGACAAGGTACTTTAAGAAGTTTCAGCTGCAAAGCTCTTGTATGAGATAGCACCTCTTGCAGAAAAAAAACCCTACTGACGGTAAAATAAAATACATATAAAGGCTACAAAGGGATTTCTCTTTAATCAAGCATTTACATTATGGCCTCATGTCCTTTTCTAAAGTGATGCTAATTCTACAGTTTGGTAAACATTTCTGTGTGATGACACCATAAGCATGATTGCAGTGGGTCTGATTGTCTGATAAATTTAGGCAAAAAAAATTCAGCTAAGCTTAAGTCTTTGTGGCTCGATCAACAGGTCTTAGAGTTGACTCTGAATGTTGCTTCTAGGAAAATTTTTGTCAACTTTGTTCAGCCAGTAGATGCTGAGGTCCATATTTTGCATGACTAGTGACTAACATCTGTGCCTTCAAAATATAAAATATTATACTGAGATATGCCATATGAAAGAAAAGAGAAATCTGGGCTTAAATCAGAATACTTAGCAAGAAATTCTTTTCTTCAAGTCATGCTATAAAGTTGGCCGCCGGGAAGGAGCCTGAGTGATTTCAGGCCCAGGATAGCCAGGACTACCCGAGAGAAGTACTCTCCTCAGAGAATGCCTTCCAGGGAGCCAGCGGCTTTCCCTCGGCAGCCTGGGGGGTGCCTTTGCAGAGTAACAGCCACGACAGGCTATAGTGATTCCAGCTCTCAGTGATTTTCAGCTCAGTGGCCCTGCAAGGCAACCCCCTCACAGCCGGCTCAGGGGGAGAGAGATGAGGGACTCGTATGGCGGTTCCGCAGGGGGTAACTTTATTACAAAGCACCCAGCGAAGGGGAGCCAGTGACGAGAAATCCCCAGAGTCTGGGGGAAGTACAGGGGTTTTTGTAGGGGTACAGCAGGGGGTGTGAGGGGTTACAAGCCTATAGGGTCTCACAGATCTACATAAAATCTCCTAAAGAATTATGGGCTTCCTTTTCCTTGCTGTAAGGAAAATGTTGCCTTCTTATCTAGGGGGTCTGGATCTTGGTGTTGTGCAATACTTCTTATCTCTTCAGGAGGCCTGCTTCCTCATCTCAGGGGCCTCCCTCCACGGCAGCGCCGCGGTGGTCCTGCCAGATCCCACAATGCTTCAAAAGAAAATATTTTGGATGAAGACTATTAATTTAATTTTCACTGGTTTTGGCTTTTTTTTTTTTTTTTTTGAAATCTCATGCATTAATGGAATGTCAATGATTGTAGTGCAAAGATACAAACCATCCAAATATGGGTTTAACACCCCTGCTCACTTCTTTAGTTAAATCATTTGAATAGCAAATACATCTAATTACTTCAATATCAGGTTTGGTATGGAACAAATGATACATGCATGAATGCAAGACACAGCATTAGATCTCCCTGTCCTTGTGGGTTAAGTAACAATTATTACTAAGAAATCAATTTATCTGTAACTGCATGGAGTTGGCTTTTTAGCAAAGTTTTCATGACTACTCTAAAGAAGATAATATATTAATTGAAAAGAATGGATTTACTGCTACATTTTCTTAAGCTTCTCTCTAGGCAACTGCCTGACAATTTAATAGTGATGAGATATTATTTCATGTTCTGCATTAGTATTTTTAGCACCATTTCTAATGATTGTCTTTTGTAATCACCATGTGAAGAGTTTTCCTGAAATATCTGCAAGGTAATTTTTTTTATTATTGTTTTCTTTTAAGATGGATTTTATTTCTTTTGCAGTTCAGAATAATTCACACAAAGTAAAAGGTTATTTTTAACTTTCAGAAAAGCAGGTGCTTTGTTAGCCAGACCATTTTTACATACTCTTCAATCGAAGGAAAAGAAGTTTATTTTACTTTACCCTATTAAATTCTTGAAGAGTCAACGGAGGTATTATTTTCACCTTCCAGATCAATCAATTTTACTCTTACAAATTTGAACAAGGCCATCCTCAGAAAAAAGTCTCCAAATAGTAGCTTTTGCTTGTCATACTGGAAAAAAAATTCTTCCTCCTCTCTTTTTCTGAACTGTTTTCAGCCTTCTTCTATTTGTTTTCATTAATCAGGCATCTTTTAGCATATTACACCTGACCATCCTAGGTTTTCATTAAACATTTTATATGTATTTTCCATGTATTTATTTGACCTCTTTTCCTTCACGTCCTGATAATTGTGAAGGTCTAAAGATTATTTTGCAGTATTTCTCTTAATCTCCCACATTATGTTTCTGTAGTCTCTCACATTGCTAACCTTCATATAAGCCCATCTTTAAATCCATTATGTATAATACTATGACAACTGAAAAATTCTCCTGTATATAAATTATTAACTTGAAAAGACTTTCTCAGCTAAAAATGGCTGTAATTGTGCTGTTGTGCTTTCAGTCTCTACTGTGGGTAAGTAATTGTCTTTCCTCAGTATGATCATTGCAAACTGTAGAGAAAAAGTGAAAATGGACAAAACCTGAAAACTGACTGACTAAAATTAAACCTTTAAATCAATATCTAAACATCTATAAACATCTCCTAATTTTTAATGCTGAAGAGCCCTATTAGAATTCATGAACAAAAAGCTATCTCAAATTAAGGCTCATTTGATCAAGTGAGTATTTTAGGATACCAGTTTTTATCTGTCTAAAATACTGATCTGTGCTTCTTCTTAAAGATGTACTTGTGTGGCATTAATCAAACTTATCAAAAGAAAAATATCAAAATAATGTTATTGAGCAATATTTTTTAAAGTGACATTTCAATCTTCACTGATATTAAACAAACAAGTGTTTTGCTATTACTCATTCAGTAAATAATAATTAAACACTGGTGACTGGCTGTGTTTTTTCAGGTGCTGCATCAGGGAGCAGTGTATTCACTTTTATACTTTGGGGTATTCAGGCCAACAGATGCTATCTGCCTTTTCAGCAAGTCCTACTGGGATCCCTTTAGTGAGGAACCATGATTTTTGTTTTTTTTTCTATTGTCTAGCCATGGACATCAGATGAGAAAGCAGCTGGTGCATTCCTTTGCTGTTGGCGTGTGCCTGGCTCAGTAGAAAGCCTGTACAGACAGCTCACTTCTGTTTGCTTTCCATGGCTTCCAGCTTGCCCTTGGTACTTCCATCTTACTGCTCCGAGATCATGGACTTAGGTGAAATTGGTGTAGGTGTCTCATGAGTTTAAACTCTGTTATTCAGTCAGGGCAGAGTGACAGGGAGTGATATGTTCAGTGCCCAAGTTATTAGTGAATACTGCACAGTGTACATGCTGGTCATAGAGTGAAGGAAAAATAATGTGAAAATTGACTTCACAGCTAATTTTCAAAATACTCTTATGCTTGAAAGTTCATAAAAAACCAATTATCTAAAATTCTCTTGTTTTTTGGAGAAGTTGCTCCTTCGGAAAGTTAGATTTCTTTTTTTCTAGTTTTTGATAAAGCTTAAAGTGGAAGTAAGATAGATAATGGAGTATGAAGCAAGTTCTGTGCTTTAGGGAGCTCTTTATTTCATATAGCAATGGAATTGCAGGAAGATTACGAAAACACAATGTAAATCAAAAGTAAGTACCAAATCAGAAGGTAGAAAAAACTTTTCTTAATAGAAAAAACTTACCAGGAGCCAAATAAATTGACTTCTTGAAGACAGCTAGTCTCTTTATTCTGTATCTAACTGAAGATGTTTCAGACTAGACTTTACATAAGCATGTTCTAATTGCAGAAACAATTAATACACCCGTGTGAGTTATAATTGGAACACTTGCACTATTCTCACAGCTTTTAAAGTGCAATTTGGATAAAATCTCTTACTTTAATTTAGCTGTAAATCAGGTGTTGGTCTTCACAGTTTTAGTTCTTATACAATCTCCTGGGTTGGGATTTAGACTATTTTAATTCTGTACTGCAAGGAGTTTAAGCAATTGTAAATGTCATATTTATTTCTGGAGTACTCACTCCTGTAGCAGTTTAAATCCTCAAAATGTGTTTAGAAGGAATTAATGTACTCAAATTTCAATCTTATCAGAGCTACCAATAGAGTATAGGAAGTGTTCTCTCTTTTTCACCCTACAACTTTTCTCTGCTTATAATGAATTTTGGCATTTTTGGGTAGATCACATAAGAATTTTTCACCTGGGTTTATTCAAAGAACAGTGTGCATTATTACACAGGTTCAGTAACATGGGGTAATAGGTTGAAAGGGCTTGGGCTGTGTTCTAGTATCCTTCTATACTTCTAGTATAGAAGTATAGTGTTCTAGTATACCATACTTCTTTGAGTATACTTCTCATATACTCAAAGCCATGTTGCTCAGGACTGTGTCCAGTTGAGTTTTGCAAACCTCAAAGCATGGACGCTCTACAACTCCTTTGGCAACCTGTTCGATTGCTCAATGGTACTTGCAGTAAATCAATTTTTTTTCTTACACGTAAATGTAATTTCTTGGTTTTCTTTTTTTTTCCCATTTCTTTCCCAGTTTATGCTCAGAGGCTCTTGTCTTGTCAAGGGCACCACAGAGAAGAGTCTAGCTTCATCTTTTTTAATACCCACCATCAGGGATTTATACACGCTGGTAGGATCCCCTGTGAGACTCCAGGTTAAACAACTCCAGCTCCCTCTCTCTGACCCTGTGTATCAGATGATCTGATGACTTACATGCTTTTGTGTCACTTCACTTGTTTCAGTCCACTAATATCAAGCTGTTTTCTGAGAATGACATGGGATTTAGATGATCCTTCTGAAGTGACATAATTCTCCTTTTTTGCTTATCTTTTGAAAAGTAGGAGACATGAAAGTAAAATATATAAAAGCAAACAGTGTTGCAAGAGGAAAAGACAGCCTGCCAAAATAGGTTCTCTAATGCTACTTTAGGTAAATATCAGTCATCAATCAGAGTGAAAACTATTGTGTGAGGAGGAGGATGTTGAACTTCCCTCCTTTCCTGGTCCCTTAGTCATTTATCAAGGTTTAGATCCTACAAAGACTTACCATCTATGTATATCTGGAGATACTTTCAAAGCAGATGCACCAAAGATGTATGCCTGTAAATTTTCTTACCATGGAAGAAATCAATCAAACCCTGACATTCTTAAGGTCAATAGCAAAAATCTTGGTAAACTGCAAGTAGCCAGGACTTTCTGTTGTTTTCTCCTTTACTGAACCAGCTATTCTCAGTAACTACTAAAAACAATGTTGCTTCCTTTTACTTCTCTGAGTGCCCATTTATATACCCCAAATTTCATTGCCGTTCACTGTTGACATCACTAACCTTTCAGGTTACCATTATTTTTTTCTGAGTTTCTATCCTTGCAGAGCATGATATCACCACTGGAATTTCTAGTCAACAGATAGGAAACTGGGAAGAAATTTTTGTCTTTCCCAGAATATGACAGAATATGATGGAAGCTTGGTAACTGGAGAGCTTATTCAGCTCAATGACAAAGCTGCATAGCTCCACAGTCAAGGGGATGGGGGTAAGGCATCTGGAAATCATTTGTCTTATTTATATCAAAGCTTTTTATGGAGTCAGCATTGTGCTGTAGAGCATCCAGATACTGTAGAGTCAGCATTCCAACATAAGACTCTTCTAGTAAAACATTTTCATCTGAATCTACCACCTCATTGCATTGAGATAGAATTATTACAGAAGTCTATTTCATGAACTGTACAGTTCATGAGCAATGACATTTTATTCCAGCTGTACAGTAATTTTGAGAATTGTGAGGATTTCTTCTTAACTTTACATCCCTGCCACCCTGAATCCTGGCACATATGCCTATGGAGAGAGACCGATTAGATTTAATATTAGCTGACAGGGGAAGATGTGAGAATAAGAGGAACAAAGTTAGCTAATCGGGAAGTTTAGGTATTAAACCAAAGCTTTCAATGTTCTTATCCCTTACTCTGAGAAAGAGAAAATTGTACATTGTGCACACAGCTTGAATACACTAATCGACAGTTTTCTAGTTGAGAATTGCACTAATGAAAATAAATTTCAAGTGACATATTAGCTGGAAACCTCAGTGTATGTGTCCAGGCCAGACAAATTCATTGAAAATGTAGGCAATGGGAACAAATGTGGGCATTGGCCTCAAGCTGTGCCAGGGGAGGTTTAGGTTAGATATTAGAAAGAAATTCTTTACAGAGAGGGTAATCCGCCATTGGAATGGGCTGCCCAGGGAAGTGGTGGATTCTCCGTCTCTGGAGGTTTTTAAGACAAGGCTGGACATGGCACTTAGTGCCATGGTCTAGCAACTGTGGTGGTAGTGGATCAAGAGTTGGACTCGATGATCTCAGAGGCCCTTTCCAACCTGTATGATTCTATGATTCTATGATTCTATGAAATACAAGTTGTATCTCCAGCCATGCATAAAAAGCTAAATAAATGGCTTGCTAGGGATTTCCAAGATGTCTGTGAGCATCACCTGTTTTGATTCAAGGAGGTAGCTTTCAAGTCATGGCGTTCTCCAGATGACTTACTGAGTACCAGCAGGTGCCCAAAGCACATCCTCGGTGCTCGTAGTTGTGTTGTCACGGGCAAAATGACCATTTTTAACAGAGTGAGCAGCACAACAGTTTTTAAGATGAATCTGGAAACCTGCCCAGATTATACACTTGTTTGTATGACTTTCACCTCAAAGGGAAAGTAAAGAGATTTTAAAACTCCTATATGGTTTTTCTTGAGCATATGCAATTATAATCAGTAATTGTGACGTTTTTCCTAGCTCTCCACTTCTCCAGAAATCCACCTCCCACGTCCTTTATCAAGCTAACATCAAGTTCAGCTGAGGACTGGTTGACGTTACACATATGTACGTGAGTGGAAGAGCTGTAGAATGTTTGATGTACTGGCAAACAGCAGTTCTACTGACTCAGCTGTAGACTCAGTTGTTTGCTGTAAGTGGGTGGAGACAAAGGGGAAAGCCCAGGGTTAGCTTCTCAATCAATATATTACTGTCTATTCCTGCAGCCCAACTTAGATATCTTCTTGCTACTGTTCTATATTCTTTTCCAAATCTATCAGGTTTTTTTCCCTCACTCATCTATTTGTTCTCTTTTTTTTTTCCTTTTGAATGCTGAATTTTAAGGTGTGGTTAATACTTTTTGCCAGAGGTATTTTTCCTTCCTATCTTGATTGTACAAATGTTGGCAGTGCCAAGTTTTTTTGTGTTTCAGGTATTAACATCAAAAATATAAGTGTAGGTTTATAAGTAGGTCAGCTAGGGGATGCATTGGTGCTTATTGATAATTCCTGATGAACTGCAGGAATTCTGCAGATCCTGTCTTTTCCCTAAGTATCTCCATGTCTGCAAAAGATGGCCTTTAAAAGTGCCAATTTAAAGCCTTGCATTCCTTTAACTTCTAGATACAAATGATGCTACTTTTCAAGTTTTTGGGAATCTCATGGAACTGAGAGAGACAGTTGGGAAAGGTGGGGCTGCTCATGGTTCTACTCAAAGCAGCACTCATTTCAGAAGTGTTTCATTTGGATTTTTTATGGGGAACCTAGCCTTTATGTCCCAGTTTTTCATGCCCCTATAAATTTTACTTACACAAGGAATCCCCCTGCGTTTGCAGGATCATGTGAATTTGTGTGTGTGTGCAAACCAGACCCCAGTCAGGGCATATCTGAGCTTATATTCAACTGCCTAAAATTGGTCTACTGGATTAAGTTATCCAAAAGTATGGGACAGTGATTCTGTTGTAAGCTGTGATGGTTTGAACCAGGCTGGATATCAGATGCCCACCAAAGCTGCTCTATCCCTCCCCTCCTCGGCTGGGCAGGGGAGAAAAAATATGGTTGTATTTATGCTTTTGCAATTTATAAATTCATCTCTTTCATCTCTAAAGAGAAGAGTTTCTTTGATTCAGCAGCCTGTGTAGTTACAGACTAGGAAATCTGTGACAGGGAAAAAGGCAAATTTTATTTCCAGGAGACATTCCCTATGTAGATCTTATAATCAGAAAAAACCTGTCCTGAATTGTGGGGTGTGTCTGGAGAATGTTATTTTAGAAATATTCATTACTTTGTCTTCTAGGGATTTGTCAATTCCTTTTTAAACTCAATTTTTGTGTTTGGACTCCACGTTCCATAGGAGTGTGCATTGCAGTTACCCTTCCTTTTGATGGAAAAGAAATTCTGTTAGTTTGATTTAAACTTGCTATGTGATGATTTCATTGTTCTCTATGTGATGATTTCACATGTCCTTGTCTTGGAAGAAACAGCAAAAATCATTCCTGGCTTAGTTTCTCCATATCATTAAATGCTTTTAAAAATTCTAACATATTCCTCTTTTTCTAAAAAAATTTTTTTCAGAACTAAATTGTGTAGTTTTCCACACACCTGATCACTCTTATATTTTCACTCTTTACCATCTAGAAGAGAGATGGTTCTTTTACATAGTCTTTGTACATGGTTATCAGAATTAGGCATATCATGGCTTCAACAGTATTAGATTGACACTTGTGACTGCTATATCTTTTTAAACAATTGTAAATGTTCTATTTGCCCTTCTTTTGTGGAACTTTGAATTTTCAAAGGGCTCAGAATGACAAGATATCTTTTTAAATCAGTATCAGTAGAGTAGATCACTGTGGCTGTTAATGTTATTTTTCCATATGTCTTATATGCACTTTTCTATATTAAATTTAACCTGCTCCTGCTTTTATCTCTGCATTTTCTCTCAGCCCCACTGGTAGTGCTTTATCTTTCAATGATCCTGAATAATTTCTATCTTCACAAGTCCTCCCTTTTCCCAGATCATATATAAAGATGTTGAGGTGAGCAGGCTCATATGTGGTCCTCCTGGAAATGGCCCTTCTTTCTCCACAGAGAGAAGTAGTTATATAATTTTACCCTGCAATCATTTTTTAAAATAAATTAAATTAAAAGAGGCCTTTGCTTTATCCCCAGACAGCTAACATTTTAAAGGAAAGTTAGTGGCTTGAATTTTAAAGTTTTATGAAAGCTCAAGTACAGAATATCTGTTGATTTTTTATAAATGATGCTTAATGAAGTTTTCTCAGCACCCTACTTCAAGATTGAAGAAAAAGGCCTAGAATATACTTGGTGAATCCATTACTGGACATCTGGATATGTGTCCTGAAGAATTTGGAAACACTGCTTCTATGGAAGAATCTCAGTTGTAGCATATTGTTGAGGATTGAACTATCAGTACCCAGTGCAACCCCTTGTAAATTTACTGGTACTGGTGTACCCTCAGAGCTATACCTATAAAAGATTTTAGTCTAAATGACACCTGTCTTTAGGTGTGGAAGAAAATGTAATTTGATCTCCCATTTATTGATAGTGTCATGAGTCAATCTCAAGTCAATGAGTCAATGAGTCAAGCTCAAAACCGATCTTATGACCTGTAGCTGGAAAATAATAATTGAGGGATAGCAAAAGTTATGTCATCTATAAACCGTTACTCTTTGGAGAAGAGCTGTGCCCTAGAGTCCTAGTTCCAAAATTACCAAAGCTTTTTTTTTATACTGGATGCTTTGTGTGTGTGTGTGATATTCCTGGGAAAACAGAGGGCTGTATTTATGCATATGTGACAGAGATGGATCATGTTAATGCATTATCAGTTCAAGATCAGGTACTGGTGAGAGCAAGGTCTTGGGGCATTTTGTGTTTTCTAAGCATGATCAAGTTTTGCAGCCAGACGTTTCTGGTTATTTGGCATATTTGGCATTTTTGGCATTTTTGGCATTAGGTTACTCAAATAATGACCATAGTTTTAACTTTATTAGTCATTGCTCATTTAAGACCTCGGTAATAATGCAAACATAATATAAATTGGACACTCCTTAGGTTCTCCTCACCTTTTAGGGAAGGAATTTTTTTTTTTTTTTGCTCTGTAGGGTGCTTTGTTGCTGATTAACATGCAATGAGAACAAATGGCTTGCAACTGGTACTGGTGTTTGCTTAACTGAGCCTCACAACTGTCCTGCAGTGCTAAGGTG
Source organism: Vireo altiloquus (assembly GCA_013396875.1). Classification (NCBI taxonomy): domain Eukaryota; kingdom Metazoa; phylum Chordata; class Aves; order Passeriformes; family Vireonidae; genus Vireo; species Vireo altiloquus. The sequence continues at coordinate 394,554 of VZRF01009559.1, read as the reverse complement.
CCAAGCATATGGCAGTCAACTGCTAATTAAGCAAAGCACTTTGATTAATATGTATCTTTTCCAACATGCTGCACAATGTACTTGATCTCTACTAACTGAAACAAAGGAGTTTATTCAAATGTCTACAATTTTCACTGTCAGTTTTGCAACCTTTCAGCCTGCTTCCTGCACTAGCAATTTATTTTGTGGTAGCAATCCTTCAGAGACAGCTGGGGTTGAAAGGTGCTGCCTTTCCTTTATGTAAGTTCTTCTTAAGTCAGGATTTAAAGACTAAAATCACAAGATGCTTCTGATGGACAAGTAAGGAATTCAGAGACGTATAGAACCCTCAGTGTAAATGACCACCTTTCCATTAAATTGATATTAGATGCAGTACAAAAAAACCCAAAAAACACAAACAACAACCCACCTCTAGATTTCCCTCATCTTATTTTTGACTCAATGGAAATATCCAGCTTAGAAACGTAGTGGCCATACACAGCCTTTGTAGTTAATTAGTAGAGGGAGAATCACCTCCCTTTGACAGGGTGTCATGTGAATGTGCACACAATGATATTGTTGTTGGTTTCTTTGTCTAGCCAAAATTTTGTTTTAAATTAGTATGAAATTGAGCTTGTAGGGTATTATAATGTCTAACCTGTGATTTTTTTGTCATAGATATTCTTAAATTTACCATCAGTACTTAAATTTACCATCAGTACTGACTTTGGAAGCCTGCAGTTTTAATACTTGATGATTAAGCTAAAACACACTCGAGTCAGTATAAGCCTTTATTCACTATTATATGTTTTATGTTTCACTTGCTAAGGTGCAAGATCTTGCAGTCTTCCTTTGTAAAATTAAGTCAAAAATTTTACTGCTTCATTACTGAAAGCCTGCCTTTCAGTTTTAAATTTCTTATGCATTATTACTGAGTTTTAGTTCTTTGTCTTTTAGTAGATACCGTCCCTAAAAAAAGTAAGTTGTTTAAGAAAATTTACCTCCATTGTCTAAGAAAGAATGCAGTTGCTTCAGTGAAAACCTTTATTGCAGTCCACTTTAGAAAAGGAATACAGAATCAGATGTCCTCAAAATGAATGCTTGAATGAAAATTACAGTTTTATTGCTTTTTTATTTTAATTCTTTAATCTGTGGAAAATTGTAAAGAATGTCTTGATTTCACTTATTGCCTATATCTGCGTGTGGAAAGAAATCAGGAAAAAGATGCAAGCATCCCACTGAGCAAGGCTGTGAATAGTGTTAAAAAGGCAATTTCAGCTGGGCAGCAGGCATGCTGACAAATGCCACACGTTCTTAAAATAACTAGCCAGTCCTAACATGGTTTTTTCTGACTTTGTTGGACTGGGGAAACAAAAAATATTAAAATACATAAAAAAACTTCTGAAAGAAACAGGCTAGTATAATGGCAGACAGAATATTAAAAAAACCCAGATTTTGTTTAATTATGAGAAAGCTTTTTAAAGATCCAGGCTTTAACCATCATGAATGAATATGAAACATATGAGAACATCTAGTCTCAATGAAACTTAGGAGGCAATAAGGATCCCATTTTTTGTGGGGACAAGTCCACGTGTCTGTCACGTCCTTCATTTTGTGAAGTGCATGGTTTTTTTTGTTCCCAGCTATAGTTAATTTTCTTCTGATTCTATATTATTGTTATAGATGCTAACCACTATTCCATATAGAGTCTTGCTCCACAGACAGCAGGTGAAGGCAATAATTTTAATTTTCAATGAGGAAATGGGACTCATACAGCAAGCTTGGCTGGAAGAATCTTTTGATTTTTTTTCTCTGCCCTGTCTTATATTTGATAGCATACTTTGGAATGATGGTCTGTTGAAATAAATGGTTCCATACGGAAGACCCAATAAGAATGTGATATAAGAAAGCATGAAATTTGATGTTAATACTTTTTTTTAATTTGTAAAAAGTTATTGAAAAATAAAAGGAATACAGTGATTACCATTGATTTTTAAAGTTTTTTCTTCTATCAAACTACCTGAGGCTATTTACTGAGTGAGATTTGGATGTTAGCAGGATGATGGGGAGAAGAGGGAGACTATGAAATACCACAAACTCATCCTTCCACTGACCCAAGAACTTGTGAGGAGAGTTTGTAGATAGAATACATAGCCTGGGTTTCATTTGATATTAGTACTGATCTCCTGAAGGCAAGCTGAGTATATTTAGGCTTTTTTTAAAGATTGTGGATCAGCAGATCATTTTCTATGTACCTCAGAAAATCTGCATGGAGCTTGGGGTTTGGCGCATCCTGCGATGAAAGCTAGTGAAGAACAGGATACCTTTTTCTTTTATTTACACAAGGCACAGCAACCTGCATTTCATAATTTTAAATTACAATCATATTAAAAGTGTGATTGTTAAGGTTGTAGAATTCTTCTAAATAACCATTTCTTGACGACATCATGTAGCAGGCACCTTTTAGTTTTGTGTCATATTAATGGCATGGGCTTTTGCTGACAATGTTTATGATTCCTTCCTGTAGGTGAGGGTCAGACTAGGTTATAATAATGTCTCTTTCTGTCCTTAAGATATATAAATCTGTCAATCCCTTTATGCTCTAGTCATATATGATCTAGGGTTTCTGCTGAGTGGAAACGCTTAGAGCACAGCCAGATGTGTTATAGGTGATTTAAAGGAAAATGAGAAATCTCATCAGAAGCTGTCAAGGGACCTTTATGGCTTTGGTGTCACAGGATTGAATTGCAAGAATTATGTACTTTTTGTGGGTGCATTCAAAATCTTCTAACCTTTCAGGAAGCCTCTCATCATTGGTTTCACTTTAGACCTGCTATGTTTAGAAACATAGTCTCCTTTCTGTAGGCAGTTCAGTATACGGCTATTATGAATTTTGGAGATATGTTGTTTGGCACTTTTAGTGTTAGGAAATCTTCTGCAAGATGTGCTCATCCCCCACTTCATCTTTTAGAGTCCTTCCTAGCTGAATCTGTCTGAAGCCCAAATTGAGATCAGTCATGGTGTGCACATCCAAAACCTATTGAAGGCAAAAGCTTCCTGAGAAAAGTTTGTTCTGTTCATGATGGCCCCCAGGCATGTTCTTCCTGTGCATGTCTGTACCCCAGAAGCCTTTTATAATGTTTAGCATGAATCAGTCTTGCAGTGCTTTAAATCCATAATTCATTGTTCACAGGCACAGAGAAAAGATTTTTCTGTTCTTTACAGCTGCCTTTTGTATTTGAAGCTGTAATCACTGTCCCTCCTTGTATTTCCTTTAGTCCCAACCCATTCTTTCAGGTTTTCTTTCCTAACTGCCTGTTTATGCACCTGAATAGGACATTTATCTTTTCTTCACGCTATTGTTGATTTTTTTTTTGGAAGGTGATCCCAGATCTATAGTTTCGTGACTGATTATTCCTCTCTCAACTAAGTACTCACTTTCTCTTATCCTAAAACAAATCTCCCAGAAAATCTGCTCAGTGCATCTTTTAGTTTTCACAGGCAAGCAGACTCCAAGTTGTGTTTACTACTGAGCTTTGCAATGACTCTCTAGTAGTTTCACCAGGATTATATTTCCCTATTTAGGTTATGAGAATACCAACCAAGAGCAGCAACAAAAAATCCTTTATTTGGTCAATGTGTCTTCCTTACCAAAAAGTCATTATATTTTATTCTAAAGAGATACATTTTTGTTGCTCACAGTATCCAATGCTATTTCAGATGTAAAATGAACTACAAAGCAGGGAGGCAAAAGGTAAAAATAAGAAAAAGAGAAGGTGTGGAGGGCTGGCTTGGTATATTAAGGAAATGTGTAAGTATCACATTGTCCCTTTTCTTACTCAGTGAAGAAAGGTTTTGACACTGGCATGGATTTTTAGACAAATTGTTTTCTCTCTTTTACTGCATTCTCTAAAGCAAATGCTTGCATGTGAATAATTTCCTTGCCATCACAGGGTTTTCTACATACCTTAATACCAGCAAATTTCCTTTTCAGCATTTTTTGGATACACTGTTCTATGTAATATACACACCTATTTGGCATTTGTCATTTTCTTTCAGACGGCACTAAGCAGTAGCCCAGTTAAGAGTTCTCGAACCATCATAACAAATAAACATTGCACAATATAGTGTATTTCACCATGTCATGAGATTTCCCAACAGACTCTGTCATTTAAAGTGAGCTGTATTACCATGCTCTGTAACACTAGTTGGTTAAAGAAGTATCTGTATGCTTTGTCTAAGGAAAACAATAAAATAAACTAGGACAGCCCTAGCTAAACAGATTATAATTCCAGTAGTAACCCACTTTTTCGTATCCAAGTCATATTAATTATTTTCTGGAAGAATTCACTCAAATATTTTTAATGCAATAGTTGAATAGAGAATTGAGGGGGTTTATTACATGGTCAGTGACACATTATCTCGTTGAGACACAGAATGGCTTGGCCTGTGCAGAACAGCACATGCAATATTAAGGTGATACAAATCTGGTTTCCACAGAGTTGTTTCTTGCCTATTTACACAATTTAAGCACAGAACATAAATCTTGAGGTCTCTTTAACCAACTGAATGCCAAATTAACTTTCTTCCAACGATTTTGACTCCGAACACGAGGTAGCTCATATGCTAAGGATTTTGTTGCTTCCTTTGAGATAGCTTTTGCTACAAAACTGTACCACGTTCCAAAACATGTTTATGTAGACAACATTCATGTCTTGAAGGTACACATTGCTTCAGTGGGTATTTCATTCAAGAATTTTCAAAATTGGTTTAGAAAATGTTTCTCTTGCAGATAACAGTTAAAATAGTATTTTTTCTCTCTCAAACAAATCTGATGCTGCTAAATTTCTTTCTCATGTGAAAGAGGAAGAAGCTGTTGACAGTCATGTAAATGATGAAATAGATACTTCAGTGACTACCATTATGATTCAAAATAGTAAAAGGAAATTTTTCCACGTAGGCTTGAAGGAGTACCCATCTCATTTTCCTGAATGGATGACCAAATTAGTTAAACATCTTTTGGCACTGTTAGCCTCTGCATGAGAGGAATGTCAGCTCTTTATGGCATTAGCATCAACACTGAAAATTAGTTGCTCCAGAAATTCAGGAAGGACAGGATGAGGTTTTCCATACATGTAACGTACACAATGCATCACAGACTGTCCTTTTCTTTGCATGAAAGGCAACAATGGTGTTAACAATGTGTTTATTTCAATAAGGATTTGGCATATTTGCAGTGATTGAAGGAGGAAAAGGCTATTACAGCTACATTACTTAGTAACTGGAAAGTGTTAATTACAGTGGTAGTCCTTTCTTCCAATTTGATATTTAATAATTTTGCTAAATAACCCTTATAAAAAAAATTAAAAAAAAATCATTTGCATTCCTACATGCCAATTTTAAATTCTCTAGTAATGCACATATGTAAAGTTCTTAAGATGGAGTTTAATCTAATTATACATCCAATTTAAAGTCTTTTTATGAACAATTGAATGGGGAGAATATCCTGGAAATTCTCTGTAAGAATTTAGTTGGAAATCATGTCAGGTTTAACTAAGATGATAGCCTCTAATTTGCTTGCAAGTTACTGTATTTTCCTTCTGCTTCTTCTCAGTGGTTTGTAATGCAGATTGCTTAAATCTGTGTTATGGCCTTTGTGAAACTGACAGGGAGGAATAGTAAATACAATATTTAGGTAACTTAAGCTTCTATCACTCCTGAGACATGAGGCACTGTTGTGTTACTCTACAGTGTTGATTCCTATCTGGCTTTTTAAGATGATGCTCTTTCTGTATAAATTTGATTGCACCTCAGATGTCTTTCAGCTTGAAAGATCAACTTTATCATTATTTCCATTCTAATTAATCTCTAGGTGTTTGAGTCTTTTGTAGCTGGCACTAATCTCCTGAAGTGGGGAACTTAGTTTTCTTAATGTGACGTGTTAATGCCAATATAATAACACTAACAGTAGGGAGCCCAGATTCATGTTCTCATAGTGATTAACAAGGATTTAAAGTACTTTTTCTTAAAAGAGATAATTATTACCATTTACAATGTTCTTTTAGATCTTAATTGTTTGGCAAAGGACCTTAGGTACCATTGAGGCATCTCGCAGTGTTTGCAGTAAATCCTCCGAGTGAGACTTCATGCATAATATCTCCAAAAGAAATAAACCAAAATATGTTTCAACTCTAGTAACCAGGTCTTTCATACCTCCCTGGCAGAGTAGTGTCGTGGCCTGGAAGTGGACATAATGTTTGCTGTAAATCCTTGTTGGGCTGACCAAAGGCACCAGTCCCCGTGTCAGGGAATTCTTACGCTTTTTGTATAAATTAACTCCAGCAACTAACCTGTTATTTAGTTGTAGAAGTATTGTATTTAGCTTGAATAACAAGCTCCCAGATTTTATAAAGAACTTTAACAAGCTCCCAACTCTACAATAAACTCCAGGGATGAAGCAAGGGGTACAATATGATAGTTGCACTTTCCAGGATAAAATGAAGGAGGAGAGGAATAAAGGTAGAAAAGAGAGAAGGAAAAGGATCACCAGCCCTTAAATCCTGCATTCTTCCTGCTCCTGTGGGTGATCTCAGCCTGGTGTGGACAAAAGGTAGAGAGCAAGAGATTGATCCAATTCCTTTTATATTTTACCTGATATACTCCTCTTACGTAAAAGAAATTTTTCAAATCCTTTGTTTGCTATTTTTTGCTAGTTCACAGTCATCCCCCTAGAGCCCTCCCAGGAACAAGCTGGAGGAAGCTGGGGGTCTGTGGTGGCTCCGGACACCCTTTTACTGAAGTGCCTGGGGTTCCATCCTTCTCTTGGCACAGGCACACGGAAACAGGAGCATCAAGACAGATGCATGAGCCTAGAAACTGAGAAGGAAGTTGCCTCAGAACAGCTCTATCCCACCTCCATGGGGCTTTCTCTTCCCTTCACAACTTTCCTGTTGCAGCAGTTGGAATGTTTCAGACAAAAGGTGCTCGTGCCTGGTCCTCCACAACTAGCTAGGAAGTCAATAACCTGCACAGCTCTGATGTTGACCAGGGTAAGTACCTACCAGATCACTATTTATTTGTTCTAAACTGCATACCTCTTTCACTGACAGATACGGTGTTTATGGTGGTTTTCAGTCCTATTTCTGTGAGTTCATCCTTACAGTTTTTAGTTTCAGTGTCCAGAGAAAGTAAATACCTGTGTTTCAGAGAGATGTGTTACATAGCAAAAAAATGCTTATGTGCAGCAAATACACCTTCTCCCTCTGTCATTGTTCACAGTGTAGTGTCATTCTCAAAAGGCACTTTTTATGCTATAAAAATGAGAATTTATTTTCTTACTGCAAGACTGCTTGCATGTATTCCTACTCATTGAGGCCTTCCTCAGTGGCACAAAGTGTGTAGGACCAAACGAGTGGGAAAGCATCTGGGTTCGCCCCATGGAAGGCAGACGAGCACTACTGCTGCGTGCTAGTATGAACATTACTTCAGCTCCTCCTGAAGCCAAAGGAACTCATTCAAGAAGAGAGAAGGTACTAATACATTTTGCTGGCTCAGGGCCTTTATGTGGGTATGTGACTGCCCTGCTGACCACATCTTGTCAGTCCTGCAGGTGTGTATTTGCTAAGAGGGAAAGGATTCCTCCTGCCCCTGTCTATACCACTTTCTCCAGAGTGGCAGGCACTGCAGAAACGCATGAAGAGGGAAAATTCCTAGCTCCTAAGTACTGAATTGTTCAGATATATGCTTTATTTTTCTTGTACACTGTCACTTGTAGGTTTATAACTGTTTGAGTGCCAATTTATTTCACACATACAACTAACTTTTGAAATACAGGGATGTATTTGTAAGGAACCTTCATTTGAGGTACTCCTCAAACCCAAGATATATGATACTGCATCTGTCAAATCCAAGAGCTCAAAAATTATTAAAAAGGTTTAAACTATCCCCTCCTGCTTTGAGGTTACTATAATAACAAGAATGATAAATCATTTCTATGGAGGGGTCTCTTTTATTTTTGAGTTCTATTTTACAGGATACCTTCTTCTTGCCTTAGAGTGTAATTTTCTTTATTTGTTCTTAAAGTTTGTTTCCTTTTGGAGATTAAAAAAAACCCCAAACTATTTCATGATGTTGGATAGATTTAAGTCTGGACAATATTTCTTATCCAGGTAGATGCTGAAAAATATCACTTGTTAATATTTATCCTGAGAATCTTGCATAGATTTTTAAGAACCTTGAGAAACCTCAGGGAATTTAGCATAAGAACTAAGTTTTTCATACAATTTTAACAAGAATTGCCAGTATGAACACCTAGTTCTACAATAGTGGTAGAAGCTAGCCAGTATGTGCATGCTGTCCTGAATTCTGCATTTCTGTAGGATTTGAAAGCAAGGTCCTTGTACAAGTCTAATATATATATTTTTGTCAAGCAATTTGAGCACAAAATTTAGTATGTGGTGATGTAAACTTATGCGCTTGTGTTTTTTTAACTGAAAAGATGGAAATTATTTGGGAAAAACTTTCTTATTTTTTTTTTGTTAACCCTGACATCTTTTAGTTCTTACTACTGTGTAAACAAGCAATCCCATATATTATAAAAAATATTTTATTTTAGTAACAAGTATCAAAAGCTATCAACATTTGTATCTGTATCTGTCAACTTCCTTAATTGGTTTAATGTGATTTGTCATAGGAAAACTGTATTACTGCACATTTACACCATTACAAAAATGGACACCATCTATGTTTAAATTTCAATTGGAACACCTGGAATGCAACCTTGAAATACAGCATGAAACTGGAAACATTTGCCTTGAAGACTTGTTAAACATATTTCTTAGGCAAGATAATTTAAAAAAATGAAATAAAAAGATTGGGGGGTAAGTATATACTACAATTCCAATGCAAAACACTTAAAGAGGTTATCCTGTCTAGCTGAGAAGTTATTCCTTTGTGACCACATGAAGAAAATATGGCTTCTAAAGAGAGTAATTTCAGCTTTTAGGAAGCTTATGAGTTAACAAGTTTCAAAACTGCTAGTACTTAAATAGTGGAAGTTTGAGGTTTGAATTTTTTACAAGAAAGCCTTCAGAGATGGGGAGGGGGTTTCATGTGGTTGCTGATAGGGTCTCTAGGAGTAAAAGAAACAGAGAGTCTATATTACAACACCTGTTTCCAACAGTAGAGTCTATATTACAACACCTGTTTCCAAACCCACAGATTTTTCTATTGCCTTGCCTATTCTTTAGGGTTTTTTTAAGTCTGTTCTTGTAGTAGGACATCCCTCCTAAGAATAGGAGGTGAAATATTACCCTTTCTTTTCTCTTAGAAAAATAAATCTTGAACTACCCATGATATCTAGTAGCATTTATAAAATCTGTTGGACCGTGCTTTAAAACATTTGTATCCTAGCTCATTACTTAGAAAATGCAGATTCTGGTTGGAAGGAACAGGCAGAAGCACTTTCTAAAGAGATTCTGAGGAGTTCATGGGGATGTGATAATATCAAGGGAGGTGGTTTTATTTATGAACTGATGAGCATGTCCCAGTTTTTAGTGGAGTTTCCTATATCTCAAAAAAAGAAAAAGTACATTTCAAGACATCATTTTTTTAGTTCTAACATTAGTTATGTTTGTCTCTAAAAGCTCTTAATTAGAGAATCTTAATCCTTTGTTATTTGATGACAACTAGCAATTTAGTTGTTTATGAAACTTTTAAAACAGTTACATGTTTTTCAGAGAACTGCTTCTATTTGATGAGTGTGTTTAAATGTTTTATAAAAGCATATCTCAGACTTTTCAGACAGCATATTTTGCACTTTAATATTTAAAAGATATGAATTAACTGTGAAGTCAATGATTTTTAAGTTGTGCTTTAGCCTGCTGTCAAAAGACATATGCTTTCTTGTTGATAAAAATCTTATTAAACTTTACAGTAGTAACACAAAAACATCTCTATTATCATTGATTTTTGTAAAATCCCTAATGGTTAGGTGATTAATTAATATTTTTATTTTTATTTGATTTAATTTTTACTACAGCACTCCATTTTAGGGTTGTAGCTGCCTCCTAGCTACAATTCTGGCAACAAAAAAAAGGAGCAAATGTCTGCCACTAATCAAAAACCTGTTAATTAATAAATCATAATTGTCAAGAAATTACTCTCTTGAGATAATAGAGAAAAACTAATTGCATGTAAAGTACATGCTAGAGATGAATTTTAGTGGAAGCCAACCTCATTCTGTGTCAGGGTTTCTCAGTTTTTGTTGTGCTGTTGCATCACCTGTGTGTGTCTGTCAGTAACACATTGTGTTTTAAGTCACACGGAGCATGATCCAGCTTCAAAAATCCTTTTACCTGAGTTGTATGTCCTGTTAATGGCACTTCTTGTAAATTTCTCCTGCTACATGTCTGTGCTTTCTCAGGAATATTCATTCTGTGGTCTTGTAAAAAAAAAAAAAAAAGCAGATCTATCAGAAAAACTTGCACAGTGGTTTGTGCAGCATGAATCCCACAACCTTGTAAGATTTTTGAGAAATTTCTGAGCAAGTATTTTTTTGCAGATAAAGGTACCTGATGATGCTCAAAGCAGAAAAATATGTCCCTGCTTTATAACAGTACAGAATATTTTTGGGATATTTTTTGACCTGAGCATTCTGTAGAACTTAAGAGATTACTGAGTGCCAGTTATTAACATGTTAATATACATAAATAGGATATTTACTGATTTTTGATATTGTCATAGGATTTTCATCCAGAGTATAAGGAAGTTTAATTTTTTTGGTGATATTGAGGTTTCTTAGAATTCTTTCCACCAGAACAGATGGAAAGGCCTCTCAAAGGTGCAATACCTATCTAGACCAGACCTTTGTTAATTGACCTGATGGAAATGGAGTAGAGCTATGTCTGTGACGACTTTAATGCACAATAAGTCATGAATTTAAAGCACTAGGTGGTAAAACGATAAAGCAGGAGGGCATGCTAATTTCTAAGTTTGGAATTTGTTAGTGTTTCTTAGGTTGGGGGAGATGAATATAAACTATTTACAAGCTGAAGTGTTTGAAATTTTATACCATTTATGAGATAACTGGATGTCTTGGAGTGACAAGTTCAAACAATGTTCATAAGTTAGGAAAATTCATTAAATAAATGTGTGTTTAAAGAATGAAAAAAGTACCACAAAATTATGCTGCATCATATTTATTTGTAAGTAATTATTTTTGTGAAAGTGTATCTGTGATGTTAGGACACATCAATGAATATCTCTTGATCATCTTGTCATGTCAGGTAAAGAGGTTTTAAACGTGAAAGGGATAATAAAGAATCACCAAGCATTTTCTCTGTAACCATGCTTGTTTGATTATAGTAATAATGAATGTTTGCTTTCCTTCATAATTTCTGCTTAGCTAAATCTATGATTAAAAAAACAAACACAAATTAGTGCTGTTGGTCAGAAGCAAACCAAGCAGAGTTTAAATACATTAAATCTAATCTCTATCGCGCCTATGATCAGCAGAGAGGCCTATGAGCAGAGACATACTTTTTCCTCCCAGTTCCTACAGAATTTCTTCACTTCTGAGGAATTCTCTGGAAGCAGTTCTCCTTTCAGATTCCTCTGAAACTACCAGCCCTTCTCAAGGCTTTCTCCTACACTGATGTTTTCAATCTGTAGGGGAAAATTTTGTTGTTAGGATTTGGAGTGACATTAAAAGTAGGTACACTAAAATTGGTGTGAATGGTGAATGAAGAGGAGTATCTGAATGTGGAAGCAAGAGAAGGAAGGAAAGAAAGGCATAGGTGACACTAGGTTACCTGTGTTTTCAAGATCACAGAACACTAACTTCTGTGTTTTTGCTGGCAAGGTGAAAAAGCATTTTTGGCTTTAAGCATCAGGTTAAGAAAGCACAAAAGGTCCTGATTATTTTCATCTACATTCAGGAAAACAGTTATTATGAGTCAAAATTTCAGTATCTTAAAAGGCTTGATTATAGTAATTTGCTGGCCAGTCTTCGCGTACGAAGATCCGGGGGAGGCCTCTTTTTCCTTTCAGGCCTCCCAGCCTGCGCACTGGATTTTTTAGGTGAGGCACAGGGCGCGCAGATCTGAGCCCACCCTTTAATCCCGAGGTTCAATCTGCCGGGCCAAAGCGATTCTGGACAGTGGCAGCTGAGGTCCTCCTCAGGACGTAGGCAGATTGCCCCCTTGCAGGGCTAACGAGCACTGCCGGCCCGGGGAGCAGCCTGGTCAGGATCGAACCCTCGAACCCTGAGCCTCGGCAACTTGCTATGCCGTGTGCTTAACCACTACACCACCAGGGCTCCCGATTATAGTAATAATAATCTCAGGGCTGATTCTCAGGGCACCCAATCTGGAAAAGTGGAGAAGAAGCTAAGAAAGGAGAGCCAACTCCCAGAGCAGAACAGCCTCAGGCCATTAAGAAATAATGACAAAAAGAAAGAGAACAGAGTTGGAGACTTAACATACACCAGGAGACTAAAATAAATGCACAGAAATTAAAGAAGAACAGATGCATCAATTTTCTTAACTGCTATTAGATCAAAACAAGCACACAGTCTCCTGTCTAAGAAAAAAACAACTTGTAATGAAGGCTTGATTAACACTCTGTCTTGCCATCCTATGTCATTGCATGAGATTCTGGCCAAACCACGGGGTACATATAACTTGGATCAGTAGGCTGAACAGTCTGCTTGGATGTAACCATCTCAGGGAATATGTAGGCTTGGCTGTATGGGCAACACTGATTTCCTTTTAAAATAAAATGGATTTCTCCTCTCACAATTGACTGCAATGAAATATTGCTATATGGTTGCACAAATTTTGCAGCATGTTTTCCTTCACTGTGGAAGTGATTTTTATCTCTTTTAGTGTTTGTCAATCATTGCTTGGAACAGAAAATTTGTAGGATAGAATCCCGAAGACAGGGTGCATGCAGTGTATTTCACCACATAGGATGGGTCACACAAGACACCTCTGCAAGATGCTGGTCATGTGGAGGAGAAAGTGAATCATTGGGAATGCATCTAAAGGAGTAAGCCAAGGAATTAACACTTGCATATATCCACCTGGTAGAAAAAGTGTGTAGATAAAATGAAGCAATATAATGAATGATAAAATCTGAGTATTTTAAGTATAGATTTCAGAACAAGTTTAGAAAATCCTTATTTTCCAGCATTCCTTTAACCAAAGGGGTATAGCAGGAATCTTTACCTTAAGCTGGTTGTGGAGGTTTTTGTCCCTAAGTAAAACCCAGTTGTGAAGCCTAGAGCATTGTGGGTTTTCAAAGGGAAACTTGACTAAAACAAGAAATAATGTTTTCTTTAAAAGAAAGAGTGAATAATAGAACTATAACTCTGTTTTAGGAGGAGAGGGAAAAAGGTATTTAGTCCTCATATGAAAATCGTTAATCTTCTGACACCATAGCTATGAGGCCCCACTGTGCATAAAGAAAGTATAAATTCCTGTTGTGGTGCATCAGCTTGGGAGAATACAGAGGGACTTTGCCTTTAGAAGATGAGAGATGAAATAGGGCCTTAAAGAGGCAAACTTTTTCTGTGAACAACATCTAGATCCTTCCATCACACACATCTCCAATAGAGCTCCTAAATCATCTCAGAAGTCAATGATTAGTGAAATTACCTAAGATCTTCTCTTCACTTTATTTCTGTTTCATAAGTTTATGGAAAGGCACTTATGCACACTTTTACAAATAATCTTTCATATGACAAAGCTTTAAGGGCTGTGTTGTGTGGGTATTTTTAAAACCCATGTAGGCTTTCGAAAATATTTAAACTTACTAGATTTTATAAAGCACAGATTCTCTCTTCTATAGGCACCAAAGTATGCTCATATTAAAAAATATTTTTCCATTCCAAGAAAAATGCTTATGCACAAATTTATTCTTAAACATATGAAGTAATATATTTAAAATTAAGGGTGTGTTGAAGTGTTTTTTGGTTTGACACATATTGTAGTCAAGTCAGGTACAACATGTATTTCAGTGATGACAAGAAGAGTGAAGCTATGTTAGAAATAGTATTAAACAATAGTCCTGTGAGCACCAGGACTAGCAGCCTGATTGTCTGCAATTTCATATGTTATGAATGTGCAGCAATGCTACACTGGGAATAAGCAGCAATGCCAGATCATTGTCTCCCTTGTTATTTGTGCTGTGTTTACTGCATACATCTCCTGGTTCAGTTTTCCTCCCAAAGTATGTTCTCAGAAAAACAACTGACAAGTAAATTGAATTACTTTATTGTAAGCAATACAGTCATTGCTACCCTATGAATGGGATTTTCCTCTATTTCTCTAGATACTGCTCTGTACATGGAGAGAGGAGATAAAGATCACACCATAAATCATTTCTGCATAAGCAAGGACAAGCAAATGGTAATTAACGCTGAATAGAACTGCTGTGTCCTCTGTGCATCTATCTATCTATCTATCTATGTATCTATCTATCTATCTATCTATCTATCTGTGTGTGTGTGTGCATGTCTGTAAGAGACTAAAAACCTGCCGTAGGCATAGAGGCAGACAACATAACTGCCCAGTTAATTTAGAGGAGTTTTTAAGATCTATGCTAAACAAGTTCAGTTAGATTTACTAAAGTCAACTCTTTTATGTCAAGGGAACTTACTCACAAAAGAGTGATACTCTAGTTGAGGAGCACATTCCTGGTAGGGACAGAAGTATGATTATCATTAAAATAAGTTATATCCTCCAAGCCTTTTAAGATACTTAAAGAAATTTAATAAAGAAAGAAAGAAAGATAATTAAGAAATTTTGACCATAATAACTGTTTTCCTGAATGTAGATGAAAATAATCAGGACCTTTTGTGCTTTCTTAACCTGATGCTTAAAGCCAAAAATGCTTTTTCACCTCGCCGACAAAACTTTGTTTAGAATACACACGATTGGGATCTTCACTTTTATTTTGCTATGCCACGTTTTATAAGAAACAGTGTTCTCCATTTCCACATATGTTCTAGAACTACTGGTACGTTTATGGTCTGTACCTTTGCTAAAAACATCATTGTGAAGAAATAGACAAAGAAACGGTGGTGAACAGAGATGAATGGGTATAGAATCTTATTAAGAATGGATATTAGTGATTTTTATATCAACTTTACTTATCAGTTTTAAGTATATGCTTTAGTTTCTTTCATATAATTTTTGTGAGAAAATGAATGAGCATTTATGAGAAAAAATCTGAAATTAATCAGTGGCATTCAATATTAACCCTGAAACACTAAAACATCGGTGTTGTCTGGGTAAAAATTATTTATTGAGCTACTCCTGTGGAACCCTTTTCCTCATGGCTCACCTGGCTTAAAGCTCTGACCATTAAACTTTTGTGCTTTTACAGCCCAGGAACAGTCTGCCAGAAATACAAGGAAAATAACCCCATGCACCAGTACAGGATGGGGTATGACCTGCTGGGAAGCAGCTCCTTGGTAAAGGGCCTTTGTGTCCTGGTGGAATAAGCTGTCCATGAGCCAGCACTGTGCCCTTGTGGCCAAGAAGGCAAATAAGATCCTGAGGTCCATTAAGAAGAGTATTTCCAGTAGGTCTAGGGAGGTGATCCTACCCCTCTACACAGCCCTGGTGAGGCCACTTCTGGAGTGCTGTGTCCAGTTCTGGGCTCCTCAGTACAAGAGAGACACAGAGCTCCTGGAGCAGGTCTAGTGGAGAGCTACAAAGATAATTAAGGGACTGTAGCATCTCTCTAATGAGAAAAGGGAGCTGGTCCTGTTCATCCTTGAGAAGAGGAGAATGAGAGGGAACCTCACCACTGTCTGTCAGTATCTGAAGGGAGGGTGTCAAGAGGGTGGATCCAGGCTCTTCTCAGTTGAGCCAACGGGGCAAGAGGCAATGGCAGAAACGGATGCACAGGAAGCTCCGCTTGAATTTTTCTCAGTATGTCTGCTCTGAATTCTCTTGACTGGGCTCTCTACAGCAATTTTGGAGCAGCGTTTCACAGTCTAGAAGGCTAGGTTACCTCAGGCAAAGAAGACACTATCCTTGAGCAGCAAATTAAGGAAGCAGTATAATGAATCTCCTCTCCTATGTGGTGGAGGATAAAATGGGAAGTAGTTATGAGGATTTAATTCCCTTTTATATGTAAAAGAGCTTTGAACTCTTCAGCAGAAACCCCCCGGGCTGTGCAATTTTCTATACTGATGGTAAATGAATAGCAAAAAAAAAAAAATCTGTAGGCTTTAAGTCTGTTTCCTGTGCTTTATTCCCTGAGAGATTATGTTGCAGTGATGTTGGGGATACTAGGCAGCTTCACACTCAGAATAAGTGGCAGAAAGCCATCTACAGCTTGGTTTGTAGGATTGTGAATTTTATTCAGGGGAGTGGGAAAAGGAAAGAGGAAGGGTATGTGCTATATAAGATGCTCTATAATGAGATGCAACATGATTCTTTAGTTCCTTCTTTTCTGAGTCTGGGGTAAGTACAGGGTACATGAACTACCAGATTAGCCAGAGATGTTTAGTTAACTCCACTTCATTGGGTTTTACTCCAGCTGTGACTTATTCCTCACTGGCCATTCCTTCAAAGAAGTCCCTCCTGGACCTTCAGAGTGCGAAGAGTGTCTGTGCAAGATTATTGGAGACAGGAATCAGTGAACACTTGTACATCAGGATCTCTAACCAAGCCAGCATGCACAAAGTCTGGACAGATTTCTTTGCAAAAAGAAAGAATGACAGAAAACACATACCCTTCAGAGCAGCTGAGCCAACTGAGAAATGAGTGTCTATCTATGTCCTCCTTCATTCAGAGACTTTTCCTGAAACACCAGGGTATGGATTGTTCATCACTTTCTTCCTCTGTCAAGACACCGTTGCCCAAAATGGTTACGAACTGGGTTTTGGTACCCATCATTGTTACTGTGATGGGCACCAAGCGATTATTTTATTGTGTTTCTCAGAGATAAATGTCACACTTTGCTGTTTCCTGGTGCTAAATTGCATTATACATCAGTCAACTGGAAATCACCCCTAAGTGTCCAGTTTTGCTGGGATGCCTATAAACACTAGAATGGCAGCTGATTTGTTATTCCTAATTCTTCCTTAAATCTCCAGTGTCCCACCATTTGCTCTTTCCATATTTTTCTTTTCCAGGACGTCACACATTTTCATTTTAAACTGCCTGCTGTATATCATATATGGTACGTTTCTATTTCCATAATTTTATCCTGCCTGCTAGGGAACACAAGCTTCTTTACTGAAAAACATGTGAGTGAATTTCTGAGGCTTGTGAGTACTATTGGAATACATATAAATATTTTGTTGCATTATTTCATCAAACAAGAATTTGAATCTTTCTGAGGTGTTTTCCCTAGTGCTTTATTTCACACCATGACAAACATGAGAGACCCTGGTCTCTGATATGTTTCGAAGCAAACAATTACTTTTCCTTTCCTGTGTGTTTCCATAAATCTTTATGTAATACGTACTACCTATATGTAAAGATATATCCAAATGTTATCGCTGTCTTTAAATGCAGTTGGTTTTCTGTATTATTCATTCTAAAAAGTTACATCCTAGCTAGAAATGTTTTTATTGAAGAAATTTGCTCATTTCTTTCTTTCAACACTCATTTTTTTAACAAATGGCAAGGTGATACTACAGTGCAGACAGCTTGAGCTTCTTAGTGCAAGTCAAAACCTGTTGCGGATTTATGCATAGATTATCCCGAGCTGAACTAGAATATTTTTTCCCTTAAATTTTTAACTTGCTTTTGTTTAAGGCTACATTTTTTTTGTTTGTTTCTTCATTGGGGCTTTTTGAAACATGCTGTTTCCTAATTTTATTACTAGAAATAAAAGGAGAGTCAAAGATGATTACTTTTTAAAAAATCATTAATTTAGTTGATGTATCAAATTCAAAGGAGTGCATTAATTAAGTAAAAATAGTCTGTTGAAATAATTCTATCTTTTTATTGATAGCACCACATTCCTTGTCCTTTATCTCCTCTGTTAGCCTACTTAGTCTTGACCCTTCTGGCTTTGGTGTCCTTTTTTTTCTACTGTGGCTGAATAAATTTTTCCATAATTTTGAATATGTTTGAAAATTCTCTCTTTTCCCTATTTAAAACATTTCCCATCTCTTAATATAAATTCTTTTTGAAGGCAGGTCTTTCTCCTGAGGGTCAGAAATGTTCAATCATTGTATGTAGGTCATGGCCACTGTGTACATTAATAAAAGTAAAACAGAGTAAGGAGAGATGAATTGATAGGGTCTGGACAAGCCTCAGGGTTTGTCTCCTAAAAATGCAATTTCCTAAATTAAAGTTTCTTTCGCTTTAAAGAACCTGTGCTATAAATAAGAGGCATTGCAGAATATCCATCCGTTCACAATTCTGTGAAAAAGTGAGTGTGGATGCCTGCACTGATTTTGGAAAATGCTTTCAGTTGTTTGTGTCACAATAGAGAAATTTTGAGTGACTGGAAGAATTTAACTTTGCTTTTCCAGTGCAGGGAAGGAGGCAATGAAACTTTTTTGACATATGATTTAATTCTGATCATGAATTCTGGTTTAAAGTTGACCTGTTGGTGCATTGTCCTTATTTGCATGAATGTTTGTAGAACGTGGAAAGAACTCTGTCCTGCATAAATCCTGGTTACTTAAGCACTTTGAGTCAAATATTTTGTTTAGTTGCCTCACCATTAATTTAGCAGCTTGATTTTAAGTGCTGAAGTCAAAAAACCTGGATCTGAATTGTGCCCACATTAGGAATAGGGAAAGAGTAATCATAGGAAAATTTGATATTGATTTGAAATGTCTTTGCCCCTAAAACTATGGAGACATAAGTACCTTGAAAATTCATTTGGCCAATTTCCCTCCCTGATGTATATTTTTTAATACTACCATTATTTCTGACAAATGTATCTCTTTTGAAAGACCTTCCAATTTTAAACTATCTCCCAAGATAAGGTCAGCATATTTTTCAATCGATATTCCAGTATTTTAAGTAAAGAGTGAACCTTTAGCACTTGGAAGTCTTATCTAGTTTGAAGCCCCAGAAGGGTTTTGGGAATCTTTTTCACAGCAAGAAATTTTGAAAAATTTGGTTGAGTGTTAATTTGCAAATGGATCCAGCCTAAACTCTGTCAAAGCCATTTTTCACTTTTTTCCTCAGGATTTTATTGGACAGGACACCTGAAATATTACTTTTTATCATATAGGTAGTCCTATCTTAAAATAAAAAAATTTAGTATTTGAACTGTACTGAATTACGTTTTTCTTTGAAAGGATATCAGAAAAAGAAGAAACTAAATGCAATTTTTCAGACTTTCATTGAACATCATAAAAGTCTCACTGCAAAATCAATATGTAGACATGTCCCATGGTCTTGATTCAATCCCATATATGTTCTTGATAATGTGATGGGTTTTTCTTTAAGTGGTCATGTTTATGGTATGGCCGTTATAATTGGAAGTTTAAAAAGTTGCTCTCAGGAGGGGACATATATGCCACAATGTTTTGAGAGATTTCAGCTCTTATAAGAAAGGATTTTGGCAGATTATCAAGAAAGAAGAAAATAATTTCTTTGGTCTTTCCTCTGGGTATCTTCTGATGTTCTCACCACTAGTCTGACCAGTCTACTCTAAGTTATCTTTCGATCTTGGGTTTTATCAGCTAGAAAGTACGAAGTATATCAAAATTCTCTGGTTTCACTCAGTGGAGTTGTGAAAAGGTGTAGAAAGAGAAGAGTTACTCTTTTGGCTGGAAAATTGAATGTGTAGTGGAAGAGACTTTTATTTAAAACAGTTCCCTGGAAATGTTCAAGGCCAGGTTGAAGCGGGATTTCAGCAACTTGTTCTAGTAGAAGGTGTCGGTGCCCAAAAATAAACAAAAACCAAAAAAAATCTCCCAAAAGCATCAAAAAAGATTTGAATCAAATAGATAATGTCCACTGGGCACTGGATTGGTTAATACCATATTGAGACGATATAAGTAAGGAGCTGCACTATTTTAAAACTGAAAGAGAAGGTTTCCTTCTAGTTCTTGCACATTTTAATATCATTTCCCCTGAGAGACATGTTGGTACTCCTTAAAATATATTGTTCAATAAAATGTAGAACTATATAATGAAGATAATAATTTTGTGGGAGTTTATGTGAATTAGCAACAGAATCTTCTCTTATTCTAAAGGAAGAATGTTAATTTATTTGAAAGTACCAGAGATAAATAATTCTTTATCTTTACCTTGAATATTAGCCAGCTCCTAAATAAGATTCTTAAAGAAACCTGATTTTTTTTGTTCTTCTTGTTGTTGTAGTGCAATAAATGATCCAATATGGCAATGAACTGGCAGTGTTGCAATATTTCCATTGCATTTTTACAAAATCAGATGAAACAGTATTTCTGATTATCAGTTTAAAATTTCATGAATTTCTCTTGATTATATGTAAATTCCTTACAGTGTGGAAATTCAGCATCACTGACCTGACTCGTAGCTCTATGACTTTCAGTAATTTTGGAAATGAATTCTTGATTCGCTGTTATTTTATTTCACTCTTCCTTTTTAAACATTCTTTACATCAATGTTCAAATATGGCAATTGCTACCCTTTGAAAATGTGTTTCTCAGAAGCTTCATATCATCCTTATCCCACCATTTACAGCTATAAAGACATGCCACAAAATATCTTTCTACTATAAAATCATATTTGTTTGTAAAAGGTTTATAATTATATTAGAATGAGCTAAATTTAGAATACAGTACTAAATAAGCTTAAAAATTTTCACATGCATTTCCTTCTGTATTTTTATACCTTGCTGACATTTTCATCCCTGTGTGTACTGTTTTTCAAATAATATGATTAATCACATGTTAAAAAAATGTTATTTTGATTGTATTTGTTCTTATTTTAATACTAAAGTTCATATTAAATAATCATGAGGTTTCTACTGGATTTAACATTTATAACACTGTAACTGGTGGTATTATTGATTATCTCTCTTTTTTGCTACAACTGATATTTCTCATTCTTGATGGTTGGGGTTTTTTTCTTCTTTTTTTTTTTAATTAATTCAAAACTTTAAAAAAGCCTGTCTTGACTGAGAATAAATCTTATTGGCATTTAAAGGTTTAAAGACAGAACAATTTTTTAAAAAGCCACTATTTACCTGTTCTCTTTTTCATCTACCATTCCTTTTAAAAATACATGAATAGAAAAAAATAGTTTCATAAATTAGTTTATACCTCTTGTCAAAAAGGTAAATATTCAATTATGATTCAGGACAATACCCAAACATCCTAATGTACTTCATAGAAAGAGTCAGCATAGTTCCCTCCAATAGATGGTAATTAATGTGCTCATGAACATCCTTTCACATACATTATAGCTTCCTTTACTGCTCCCTCTTCCTAGCTTTCAGCTATCTAATTAATTTGATAATGTAAGACTAGACAGGTGGTTTTAATTTTCTGGACCACTGAGAGGGAGACATGAGATTGCAGTCAGGGAATAAAAATATCACCATGATATTTATTTTAATATGATTGTTTTGGTTGGTTTTCTTGAGAATATGTAAGGATATTTTACTGGCTTGGAACAAACAGGGACATGGGATTTAAGCTGTTCATAGTGCCAGCTTGTCTGAGCAGTAGGAGAAGACTGTGTTTTCCAAAAAATAATTCTCCTATGCACTTTTCCTCTCTTACGATTTTTGATGTAAAAATATTTTTCAATGGACAAATATCATGCTATAGGACTTTTTGATACAATAGCAAGAGTTTTGTAAGTTGGAGACCTTCTTTTAAAAGTTGTTTCTCTGGAAGGGGGGCTTAAGGACTTTAAAAATGATACCTAAATAGTAATGATGCCTAAACAGTTACAGAAATGCTAACAATTGGTTAAAATAAATGCTATTCTCTTTCCCATCCATGATAGTGTCATAACTTTTGCCTAATTGTCCTTGAATGTCTTACAGGGCTGGAATGAATAACTGGATAGTTCTTTCTATTTTGCTCTTACTGCTGCAATAGTGGATTGTCTTGCAGTTCTGGATGAATTGTTACTAAAATGTGCAGGAGAGGAAAGAAGTATTTCCTACTCGCTTATAGAAAATTGAGACATGGCATAGATCAAGTGGCATTCTTACAAAATGTAAATGCTGGGGGTAATAGAGGCAGTTTTTGGTGAAAGGACCCTAAAACCAGATTTCTTTAATTCTGATGTATTTCACTATCCACTAGAACCTTTTTCTTTACACACTAAAGCGTGATAGATTTTGTTCCATTTTGTATAACTTACAGAAACCTAGATTCAAAATTACTTGATAAGTGAATGTTTCTGAAGCACTTATCTGTGTTCCAGTCTTCTGTAAAGCACATGGTAAGCTATGTAGCTTCTGAATAAAATAAAAACTTAGAAGAGATAAACTACTTGACCAAAGCAGCAGAGTATTAAAAAGGAAAAAGAATGATGGAAACATTCATATAAGGTTTGAATTCATCAGCCTTGTCCCTTGGTTTGTGACCTGGTTACTTACCCACTGCTCATAGTTGTTTGAGTATCCCACCCTCAGATAACCTTGGGAACTCTTGGCCAGTCCTACACTTGCAAGTGAGGGAGGTAACAGTCCTGGAGCAAATTATTTTTTATGAACACTTAAGGACTCAATCAGGTGGAGGAGTGCAGCCTTGCTAAGCACTGCCACAAGAAAATTTAGTGGAAGTTCATTCTCCAAATTTCAGTCTTCTGTGTAGGTAAATAGGTTGGGAATATAAAAGATTATTTAGAGAATGTAAAATCAGCTTTTTCTGAGGGATTCCTTAAACAGAAGTTCCAGATCTTTTAGCTGACTCCTAGTGGAAAGATGATTATGCAATGGTGACCCTCCAAAGTCAATGGATGGTTGCACTGGCATCAAAACACCACGCTTCACAAAGGGCTGCAACATCTGAACAAGGAAATTATGTATAAAGTGATCATAAAATCCTTTAAAATCATCAAATCATCTAACATGGAATATACCTGTAAGATCATTGGGTGCAACCATTAACCTAACACTGCCAAGACCACCACTGAACCATGTCCCTCAATGCCACAGGTCTTTTAAATACATCGAGGGGTGATGGTTTAAACACTTCCCTGGGTAAGCTCTTCCAATGCCTGAGTACCCTTTCCATAAAGAAATCTTTCCTAATCTCCAATCTAAACCGCCCCTGGTGGAACTTGAGGCTGTTTCCTCTTGTCCTGTTGCTCTTGCTTACTTCTTGAAAAAGAGACTGACGGCAATCTTACTACTGCACCCTGTCAGGTGATTGTAGACAGTGGCAAGGTTCCCCCTCAGACTCCTCTTCTCTAAAGAGCCTTGATGCCTTAGGTTTTAAGTTTCATGTTTTTCAAATCCTGTACTGTTAGTGTAACTCTGAAGTTTCCTGTAGCTTGTTAAGTGCTGTTCTCTCATGCTAAGATAGACATAACAAAGCCTCTCCAGCTTGCTCTCCAAGGACACCCAGACTGTCCTAGGCCCAAAAACTGTAAACCTTCATCTTGGGGAGAGGGAGGCAAGCTTGGGGAAATTCCATCATTGGCTGGGTTCTGGTTGGTGAATTTATGCTGATATAAAGTGTGAAGAACTCGTGACCTGTTGTCCATTTTGGAATATACTGAGGCATGACCCTCTGGAGCCCAAAAGTGTACATCTGAAGGCCTTTAAAATAAATACCTCCTTTATTCCTTTATTCCTGTCTAGTCTCTGTTTCTAGGTAACCATTTAAGGCATCAGTCCAAGCTCCCTCAACCACTCAGACATTTTCTGTAGACCCTTCACCAGCTTTGTTGCTTTTTGGACACACTCCTGCACCTCAATGTAGGGAGCAGACCAAAACTTAACATGGGATTTGAGGTGTGGCCTCACCATGATGTCTGTTGTAGTTTGACTAAAGAGACAAGGAGAGCCTTTTTCCACTCTCCTAGATTCAATAGTCTGGATGGTAAAATACTGCTCTTGTTCTTCCACTCTAATCTGATAGCACATTAAATCTGGTATGACCATTCTGACCTAAGCTATCTTCCCAAATTAAAAATTCCTTGCCACTTCCCTGTGTGTTGGCTTTGGTTATGGGATAGTTTACCACTGCAATGCTTATAAGCAGCACAGTGAGGGTATCGCCTAGGGATCGACTACCTTTGAAAATTCACATTCTATTTGGAGTGTCTAAAATGAATTGAAGTCTAGGCAGTCAGATTTGAAAATTGAATGCATACTGAGTAAATGGGCAACATTTTCTGTATGAGACGCAAAAAAGCAAAGACAATATAAAAGAATGAATTGCAATAGATATTCAGTGAAACCAGATGATATTACATCCACACATGTTCATGAGTTTGTCTTAAACTAAAGTAGAAAACCCAAAAGCTTTGTCAAAAATGTCACCAGTATGTAAGGCCATGATCAACTTTTTACTGAGCTCAAGCAGGATAGAAGTGTTACTTCATTATTTATCCCTTTACCCTGCATTTGAATTCCAGCAACATACACAAAATGATAGAGGGACTCAGGAACTCATTTGCAAGATCACAGAAAGGGTCTGGTTTCCATGATTTTTTTTTTAATTAACACGGTTCTGTTTGTCATACTACCTGTTGCACTAGGTATTTTTCTTAAATATTAATATAGTATTAAATATTAGTCTGGAGAAAAATTGCAAACTGAATCACACATTTGATCAGTGACTCTGCATATGCTGCCACTGAATAATGTTTGAAATCGTGTTCAGGTCTATCAGATCAACTATCAGTTTCGTGTCCATTCTCACTTCCTTTCTTTCCTCTAAGTTTTCTAAAGAAGTGTTTTTGTGAAATTACTTGATGATAACTTTCCTTTTTAAAGGTCTGTCTGGCCTTGATGTACAATCTTAGGCATTTTGACTTTCTGTCATGAGAGCTTGGACAAGATTCCAGTCACTGTTTATCAGTGGCATAACTCTGTAGTGTCAGATCTGAATTAATCCCTTTAATGAAATATTCTTTAGGAGCAGGTAAATGTCTGTCTTTGTAAACTGAAGGCTGAGTGTCCTTCTAATCTCAAAAATCCCAGAATAACTCTATTTCTTGAAAGACAGAGAGAAATGTTTTTTCAGAGAGGAGGTGGCCAAGAGTGACTGACCTGAAAGTAAGTAGAAGAGAAATGGCTTCAGGAATTTCAAGAGTCTAAGGGGATCCTTAATAGTTCAGAAACAAAAAGCTAAGGAAAATCAGTATTCCTTGGAGCTCTTCCTTTCTGAGCTACAGTGAACAGCAGATAGAAAGAATACCGAGAGCCATGCAAAATTAGGCAGCTGCCTGTTAAAAGGGCTGCGTGTACAAACCAGAGCAGGCATTTTTCTCCTGGCACAGGATTGGATAGAAATAGCAGTTGCTTCTCTCCTGTTGAGAGGCAGCAGTGAAAATGCATGGAAAATGAAGCCAGTAAAGAGCTCTAAAATTTCCTAAATGTACACCTGGCAAAAGTATGCAATGCAGCTATTTGTTTGGGCCATCTGCTTTTGGACAAATAAAAATAGTTCACTAGAAACCATCATTAGATAATTCTTTACAAATGTCATCTCAAGATTCTGACTCCTCTAAGTTTGCTAAAACTTAGGACATTCTTAGGGAAAAATGTCATATATCTTTCCAGAGTAGAAGTCTAGTGATTCTTTTGTCTTCAGAATATCTGAATTGCTATAGTCTGTGAATATTAATGGTAATTTTTTTTTAAACAGTATCAACTATAACTTGACCATTCTGCAAAGTATTAGATTTGGCTAGTAAACAATATGTGATTAAACAATACAATTTTTTGACATGAACATAAAGTTAATTTTCTATGGCACAAATCTTACTGGTAGACAGGCAGGAGATCTCTTTGCAGTATGGGGCTACCTTAAGTGAAAAAATATGGCCAAGAGTGCAGAGTCAGAAGAGTTCCTGGGGCATTAAGAATAAGGAAAAATTACAGTGTCTCCTATTCAGAAATGACAATTTTTGATATGTTAATATAATTTAGGGATGTTTGATATGTTAATATAAGTTAGGAATAACTGTAAAAAATGCCATTATTGTAATCAAAGTTTGGAAAAAGATCAGTAATAGTTTCCGGTATTATTGTAACTCACAATTGACGTAAAGTCTCCTTGGAAGAATTTCCTTTACTTCCATGGCTTAGTATTTCTGCAAAACACAAAGGTCATGATGTGGAGAGATCAAAAATGTTGAGAAGACAGAATAGCTGTGGTTCAAAAGCAGCCTTGAGAAGGTGTGAGGAACTCATGCCATACAAGTTTGTGTCCAAGTTTGTGTCACAGTTTGGTGTTTTAATGCATGAGATACAACTGAGCCAGGTAATCTCATTCTCCTCTTCTTCTCATTGATTCCTCCTACTCACTTTTTTTCTAGCACCTCTGACTCTCACTATCTATTCTGTGGTTAGAGGTAAACCAGAAGCTTTGCTTTGTGGTGCTACATATATGAAAGCTTAAAACAGTGTGAAAGAAATGGATTCTAATTCTCAATTTTAAACTGAGAAGTAAATGAACACTAGGAAAACAGATAAGGGGGACTGCAAAAGAGGACAAAGAAATGACATAGAGCTTGTATGTTAAAATTTCCTGGCTGTCATGTAACTATCATCTATTGCACAATTTCTATTGGCAAATAGACATAGGAGGGGAAAAAAATTCAGGAATTTAAGATGTAAAAGGTGCATATATTTAATAACTATGCACATTCAATTGCACTAAGAATCTAACTAATTATCCCTAATTATAAAAATAGATTTACAATTTTTTACTACTAAAAGTATATAAATAATATTTTTCTTTTAAGACAATATTGACATGATAATCCTCTTAAAACTTAAATTGTAAAACGGATACATATTAGAGAAGCATGATTTTCACTAAACTCTTAATTTATTTCATCTTTTAATGACATAGTAGTTAATTAAGAATGGTAAAAAATGCCCTCTTAAGTCTAAAGATAAAAAGGAGTATTTTATACATTTATAAAGATAAATAGTAGTAGATGATACCTTCCATTGAGTTCTAAATAAACACATGTCCTCTTTAAAATATATCTTTGTTTCATAGATATTTCTAAATTGGATGGCATCCAAATAAAGAGACCTGAATTACAAAGAAACAAACAATAAAACTATAAAAGAGCAGTCTAATTGGGTTATAAATTTGCTTATAGGCTGGTTGGTCTTTCCTTGTCCCGTCCCCAACCATAAATTGGATGATGTTTTTTAAAAAATCCAGACACTTATTTTCACAGTGATGTGTATATAAAAAGAATCAACAAAGCTAAAACTATGCAGTTCAATTTAATCTCTTTCTTCCTACAGATGTTAATAAATACATTATCTTAATGGCTCACCTAATCAAAATAATGTGGATTTCTGATTTTGCCTGATGAAGATCTATTCACATCTTTTGTGAGACAATTATACTGAGGATGTCAGGGCAACCACATCTTTAATTTGAATTCTGTATATGTGGCTTAAGAACATAAAGCAAAATTGCAGTGCAATATATTGAAACCTGTAAAATATAACAATATTATTAAATCAGCCTCCTATCTTCAAGTAAACAGCCCCAAAGTGATACGAGAGTGCTCTTTTACCTTCATCAGAAAACGTACCTCCATTTTTGTATGAACTATAAGAAGGTTTGGGGAGCTGTTTGTTCTCCCTCTGCCTTTCTTTTGGTGCATGTACCCAAAAAAAGTCTGAAGTTTTGATTCAGGAAATATTTTCTGCTATGTGGATTTCTGTGAGAATGTCATAAATTGAGGATTTTCTGTGGAATCAAGAAAGTCATGACTGGTGGCTTTTACCAATAGATCTGACAACGTTGTATAAAGGGTTGTTTTTCCCCAAAGTGATGCACAGAGAAGAGGAGGTTACCAGTAGAGACCAAAGGCTGAAACAAAATTGTATTGAAGGTCCTGGTTCTTTGTACTGCTTTTTCTTCACTCAAAAACTCAGAAACAGAAAAGACCTTGCATTAAAGTGTTTACTTGCTCTCCACCTGCATTGACCGACCATAGAAACAGGCTCTACTGTTGGCTCTTTTGCCACCTGGAATGGCAAATGTTTTATGCTATAGGATGGTGAGGCATCTCTCTGAGAATAGGAAGAAAAGAGGTTTGAGCAGATACATTAGCTTCTGCTAGACGAGTGCATATTAATGGAGCAACAGTCCAGATCCCATATAGTGACTTCTTTTGCTCTGAAAGAGCTGCAGTCAGAAGCAGCAACAGAAGTGAAATCCAGCTTTTTTGTCACTAGCCAGATTTTTTGGCCTATAGAATACCTCCAAGATATAATCCTCAGTGAATAATTTCAGCTAGATTTAGACTGAGCAGTTAGCAAACAGAACTACTTTTCCTGCTCCCTTAATTCCCTGGTCAACCCTAACCTCCTGCGCTAAGTTTCAGCTCTCCCGTGGGAATGGAGGCAGGGGATGAAGGACAGCCCTGGTCAGGCCTCCTGCCTCGGAGAGCTGTAGTGCTGCTGGAAGGCATGGCTCACAGCAGGCGCTTGGAAGCATGCCAAAGCCCTGGAGTGGCTTGAGTCTCATTTCCTATTTAGCCTTTGCAGGAGGAGATGCCCACCTGCAGGGCAGGGTGCTTCTGCTGGGTGCTGTTTTTGCACACGCTCCTTGTGAGTTCAGAGAGGAACTGAAGTGGGGCAGGGAGCAGAAAATGGAGTTTCTGTCTTGTTCCTCTGTGTTTACAGCTCCTTATTTCTTATTTTTAAGGGTGCTATGCATGGCATACTTCAGCATGTGACATTCTTCTCTACCTAAAATAACATGTCAAATTGGTTTTTTGGATGCCTTAATATAGGCTTCCAGCAGCATTTCAAATGGCCTGACCTACAGATGTTTTTCCTATAGGGTACTGGTCTCTTGTAAGTTCTGTATGGTGACTGAAAACCTTGTGTCAATGTCTTGTAGGCTTTCGGATGTATTTCATTTGACATTCATATTTAGATACCAAAATTATTCTTTTCCTTTACTGCTAAGGGACCATTTTCTTATTTAAATATTACTTTCCTATACCAGCAATTTTTCAATGGAGTCAAAAAATTCAGTTTAAATGTGAACCCACTGCTGTGAAGCTTGTTATAAGAACATACAGCCAGGACCCTTAAGCAAGCACCCTTCCACAAGGTACCACGCTTAGAACTAAAGAGTGTTTAGCTGTGGGTGATTCTTCAAGTCTATCCTGACTGAACTAAGAGACAATTTTCTATTTTTGTCAGGGGGGAGGTGTTCTTCTCTGGACCCTGACATCTGGCCCGGCTGTGTTCCTTGTTTCAGTGTCCCATGTCCCGAAAAGATGAGATGAGGCTTCTTTCTGCTGTTTCAAAGCTTGTTTATTTTTTGTTCTTATCAAAGTTTCAGAGGCACAGACTGTGCTGTGACCTCCAGGAACACGAGGACAGAATGGCAATGGCTACCAGAAGCAGGTAGCTTTTATATCTATTATCAACCAGTTAGAAAACTTTACGTATCTTATTTTGTTCCCAAAGCCAGCGAATATCAACCTTATTGATATGTCTCCTCTACACTAAATTCTATCTACCAATTAACAAGTCACAGGAACTCATGTCAGAGAAAAAGGGAAGAGAAGGAGAAGAAAGAAGAAGATGAAGAAGAAGAAGCTGACACCCCAGAATCTCCATGTTGGCTCCATATAATATATGTAGCAAAACATAAAAACTACAACTACACATTTTGTGATACGCTAAACAACCATCTCCTCATTTCTTTGGCGTTCTCAGCTCTGGTGTTCTCAGAAGTGTGGGGCAAATGCTCCCACAAGCTTGGTTCGCAGGCCAAGCCTTTTTTGAGGAGCTCTGAGGGTAAAACAAACAACCAGAGGAGCAGGAAAAGTTCCCAAGCTTTTCCTAGACTCCAACAGTTTTTACGGTGGTGGTGATGAAGTTTGGAGGATAATCAAATTCTTTGTTTGTAAGACAACATATCAAAGGTCAGTCAGTTCCCCTTTATATTGGTTTCTTATTTTTGTAGATGTGTGTATTAAAAATTCAAGACCAAAATTGGTTGTACATTTTACCTGTGGGTTGACTTATGTAGGTTATTTACACTTTCTTAATTGTGCTCTGCGCTTGGTTACCTAATTTACATATCAAGAAATTTATTGGCAGCAGAAGCCTCTCCAACAGCAACAGCAGACAAGTGTTGCCTGGCTTACAGTGGATTCTAAATAATGTATACACCGGATTGTGCATAAGTAGCCTTGTTACATGTAAATCAGAATTGTGACAGGAGAAATGATCATTCTCCAAATGTTTGTGCAAACAAAAAGGGAATCTCCAATTTGAAAATGAAAGATGCAGCACTTCAGCTCTGGCTGCTTGATGTTGGCTGCTCAGTGTGTTTTCTTCTCATTCTGGATAGCTTTCATTGATTTGAGCTGCCTATATATTTTTGGCTCTGTTCTTCTTTTTTTTTTTTTTTTTTTTCCTCTTTCACTGGCTATCTTGAATTACTTTAATTGACTTTTTGGGTTATGTGTCTGACTGGCTGTTTTTTTCCCAGATATCTTATTTCAGTTTTGAAAGTTCCCTTGTAATATTTAATGGATATTAAAGAGATGTTATATCTAAGAGCTAATACAGTTCTCTCTGAGCCCCTATAGTGCTGTCTTTGCATTTAATCACTCATTTTGCCTTACATGGTGTCCTAGTATATTTTTTTTATTCTGGTGCAATTGAGTAAAGAACATGCAATTGTGATATGACAGTGTGTAAATCCTCCCAACCAATATCTGCTCTGGGAAAAAAAAAAAAGATTGGAATTTTTCAGAGGAGTTTGAATTGGTTTTCTTATTTCCTAGCTGAGGTTTACTAGGATTTCTGCATCAAGAACTACACTGTGTTCTCTGAAAATTCGTATAGAAATATTCCATGTAGATTTCTGACCCTCTGGAGTAGGTGAGCTTTAGCATTAGCCAGAAATTCACCGTGTGGGCAGCCACCACACAACACAAGTGAACATCCATCTATGCAAATATTTATTATTGTTAATAAATATTATCCTTTCACACCAGATAGTTAACACTAGCTAGCTGTTTGTTCTGAGAAATTTTCTAGGCTTTGCTGCTGCTCATTTCTCTTTGGTTTTCTGATCATGGCTGGAAGAAAATCTTAGAGAGGAGTGAGACTTCCCAGGGACTATCAGCTCCCTCAAGGAAGTGTGTGCAGAGGCAGACACAGAGGAAAAACATGAGCCTGAAGCATGATGCTGATACTTCACAGATGCAGCTTGTGCTTGTCTGGGGAAGCAGCTCTTGTCCACATGTCCAATATACAGAAAGACAAGTCAGCTTAAGTCCCCTATGGCCTGATTAGCTTGAAACTGAGAAGCAGGGTAACAGTAATCTCCGCTAGAAGGTCACAAACACCGTGCTTTGGTGTAGCTTAGTGCCCATAGAGGGTCAGAGGAATCTGAGTATTTATTCCCTAAGACAACTGTGTGAAAGCCAACTCTGTTTTCCTACAAACTGGAGCAGTAAAGTAGTTTTCACATAGTCCAGGTGGCTGCCAGGCAAGAAATTGCAGCTGCCTCAGCAAGCCATTTGGCTGTAATACCTCAGTTTTTAGTGTACTTTCTAATCTGGATACAGCAGTGGGGTGAAATCATTGCCTGAGCCAGCTCTTTGTGCTTTGGCCCAGTTCAAATCTACCATACAAACATACCCAGAAAATTGAACTATGAATGCAAAGATTTGCTTGACAGATCTGTGTTTCAAAAAATGAGAAAAGTAATTCTAAACAGATACTTTCAAAATTAATTGCCTTTTTTTTCCAAAATGATACCACTTCAATAAGCTCACCAGAGTAAAACATTTCTACTGAATTTTGAAACATCAGTGTTGCAATATCTGTTGTTAATTTGGCATATTCCTTTTTGATTTGTTTTCCTCCAGCTTTAATTGATAGAAAAATTTGTCAGAAATAATGCTTCATGTGCTATGCCTTTGCACTGCAAATTTTTTTGCTCTGTCTTGAAGTATTAAAAATGCATTACATCTAAAGTCAATGTCAACTTAAATGTGTACCAAATCCTAGAAAAAGATTTCAAATTTTCCGTGCACTCTCCTCTCTCTGGAAAAAATAAAGGTAACACTATTCAGTCTTTTCTGTTGCAATTGCATTAGGGATTAGGATAATGAGTGCTAGCATTGCAGACTGTAAAAATGTGTTAGTTTTGACTAGAGAAACAGTATGGGAAAACAAATTAAGCAGCAAAGGGAATGATTGCTGAAGTCAGGAAATGGAACTTCCTACTATTCAAATATGATTGATTTTTCTTTTTCTAATTAATTATAATAAACTAGCAACATCTTTATTTAAATACATAATTTAAAAAAAAAAATTGTTAATTTGTGGCTCTACCTGGTTTATACTCAGATGAGTCCAAGGACAGGATTTGGACTACAGCTGAAATATCTCTACATCTACCTCTCCTGTCTTCTAGTGAGCATAAATATTCTGCATGGAAGCTTTTCAAGCTGAGCTGCTTCAAACATCACAGCTGAAATGACAGGCATACTGACAGAGGTATTATCATTGCTGGAAACATATCCCTTCCTTCTGCTTTCTGCACCTACTTTATGCTGAGACCAAGAGCTTCACTGCTCCCTTGTGATGAGTGTGGACCTTTCAGGACACTTGGGGGGTGATGGATCTCTGCTTTATTTTGGTTGAGGATTGATACATTTAACCAAGTGTATCCTTAAATAACTCCTAGAATGAAAAGGAGTTTTAGCGCTTTTTTCTGTGGTTTTTTTTTTAAATATGATTCTAAACAAAAGATATGTTCACAGTTCTTCCCGAGTTGTTCCTTGACCTGAGTTCAGGTGTGTGAGAAGTCATTAGATTTCTGCTGAAAGCCTTTACCACTCAACAACTTCTCAATAGACAACTGCCCATGGTGCTCAGTCATGGAGAAGTACCAATAGCAAATGAGCAGATGATCAGAAGAAATCAAGGACAAGAAATGAGACTGGACTACAGAAAGTATTTGGCTGAGCTGTATTTTTGTGAATAATATGATTCAGTATTGATTAAAAATCAGTATTTCCAGAAGAATTATTATTTCTGTATAATTTAGGCCTTTTAACTTATTTTACAGAAAATAGCTCAAATATATCATAGGATTATAGAGTGGTTTGTGTTGGGAGGGACCTTAAATATTGTCTAGTTGCAATCCCTGCCATGGGCACGGACATTTTCCACTAGAACAGGTTGCTCAGGGCCCCCTCCAATCTGTCCTTAAACACTTGGAGAGATTTGGCATCTACAGTTTCTCTGGACAACCTGTTCCAATGTCTCAATACCCTCACAGCAAAGAATTTCTTCCTAACATCTAATCTAAATCTACCCTCTTTGAGTTCAAAGCCATTAGGCCTTGTCCTAGCACTACATCTTTGTAAAAAGTTCCTCTCCAGTTCTCTTGCAGGGCCCTTCTAGGTATTGGAAAGCGCTTTAAGGTCATATGAATCAATATTTTAGTCACCTATGGCCTATGGGGAGGAAAACAACAACGAGGACTTTCATGTGGAGATTTCAGCAAAAGCCATTTGCAACATTCAAAATGCCTCCAGTCTTGGCCATGGTTTGGTTCTCCTCCTGTGTAATCAGTTTATCTCTGGGAGCCAGAACTCACACCATGGTAAAGTAAAACATTTAAAAATCTTGTAATGTTTTGAGTGTCAGTAACCTTGCTTGATTTAGACAACTGTTCACCTTCTGAAATTCAATATCTCAAAAATTCATTAGCTGTTAATTAACTCAAGAGTTCTACTTTTACTAAACTACAATTCTTGATATAATAAAACAAAGAAAATGGTGTTAATCATTGAAATGTCCTATAAATTGATACTGTTGTATATTAAACACAGCAACTACATTTGGCTCAGGAGAGCTACTTCATAAATGTCTGCTCTAGCCTTTGGTTGCTGAAATCATAGATTGCCTATGTATTTGCATGAACTATTGATTTCAGAGTTATAGAAATCTTCCATAGGCTCACCATTTGTGCATATATTTTTCTCACAATCTCAAAAAAACTCTGGTTGAAACAGGACATTTCAGTCATACAACATAATATTTAATTCAATAAAACAACATGTAAGCTAGAAAGTTCTGGCAAATAACTGGTATGTCTTCTTTTTTACTCTTAAGTTCAGCAGAGGGTTCTCTTAATTGAAAGGGGTGAACAGGGCTCGCCTGGGTGAGTGTCTCCCTTTCTGGCACTGCACTGATTCCAGTAAATTGAGTTTTGTGGAGAGACTTTGGTGGGCTTCATTGAACTGGGTCTTGATGGACAAGATGATCTGTGCATCAACTATTCCACTATGATAGAAATATTCATACTTACAGGAGACATACCTTAGACAAACACTGTTTGCTCAAAATGATTTATCTCTCGTTGTTTTCTGTGCATGCAGACTATAAGTACTGCCAAAATTCAGGAAAAAGCTCTCTTATTTTGTCTAAAACACTTTTCATCAAACATCCTTAGTGTTTCTATCTTTTGGAAAAAAAAAAAAGGCAAAATAAACCCAAAGCAAACAAAAACAAAACCCAAATCAACTTTAAAGAATGTTTAAAAGAGTATTTCCATTCAAAATACTTTTTTACAGTTAAGTCCTTCTTAGATGTCAAAACATTCCAAGCTCAGATGTAATTACTTCTGTCTCTGCAAAAGCCTCACAGACTTTAATTTCTCTGTTTGGATGCTCTCCAGTGCTGTCTCAAAAGAAATTTGGGTTTTCCTTGCGTTTATTAGTATTCTAACAGTCTAAAGTGAAATTGTAATAAATAAAAAGAAATAAATGTCAGTCTGGCTGCTGCTCACATTTGCCATATGCAGAATGCCATACAGTCCCAGCTCATACTGCCATTTAAGGTAGCTCCTACCTTGAGGGAAGTTCTGCTCCAGGGCAAACTGAAAACTTTGCTGTAAATCCATGCCGAGAGCTCTGTTTCCTGATTTTCCAATTCTAATAAGGAAGCAAGCTCTATTAAGTGGAAAAAGCCAGACAATTATGCTGTGGAAGATTTTATACAGAATATTTTAGAAGGGGCTTAGGGAGTTGGGTGCTTAAGCTCCCTTAACCTGTCTCAGGATATTGCACGCACCACCACGTGCAAAGCAGAGAGCACCCTATCTGTTTGACACAACTTTAGTTTCCCCATTGAAATATGGAAATGTAGCATCCATTTCCAAGGATGCAGTAGCTATTTCCCTTTAAGTACACCAGAGTAGAGCACTGATGTGTAACAACTCTGAAAAAAGAAGTAGTTATGTTGCTTGCTTCTGGGGTTGCTAAGGCTGGATGGCATCAATTTTGAAAGTAGCTGCAGTTATCTGCAAATAAGTGCAATTCTTAGGTTTGAGCAGCACTGCAGGAGACCATTGACTGCGGTGGCCTTAGCAGTATTCACTATTATGGCCTTAATTTTGAGGCTGTAATGTTGGGATTTTTTTTAAGAATAGGAACATTTTTATTAATTATAATCCTGTTACCGGTTAATTTATAGTGCAATGAAGTCCACAGGAAACTACAATTTTGTCTTTATAAAGTTTTCATAAGAACTCGCAAATAATGTATTTACAGATTATGTTTCATCCAAAAAATACTGCGAAAAAAGTAGTATTTTTCTTAGCAATTTTTCAAAATAACATGAATATTAAACAAGAAAATTCTATTAAAGCACACAGTTTGCTTGACATTTTTCGCTTTGGTCAAACAAAAAATGTCACAAGCAAAAAAGAAAGCAAACTGTTGTGTTTCTCACATTTCCTCAAAAAAACAACTAACCAAATGAAACCCCCCCCCCCCCCAAATTTACAGTACCTGTAACCTTTCCTTTCTTCTCACTTTAAAAAATACAGATACAGGGGAAAAAAAAAAAAAAACCAACAGAGCAGGAATAAAAATGAGATATTTCTTTTTAATTTGGAGAAGATGGAAGTAAAAGTTGCAAGTGAATTTTGAAACATTGGAAGCAGTAGTTCTACACTTAGCCCATTAATATTTAGTATTGGGAATTTCCTGAAAAAATTAATATGAAATCTTTCCATTTACCAGTATTTGAACCATTTATAGTTTTGAGTAACTGTAGTGCAAAGAGGAATTCTAACTGTAGAAGGCAAAATGCAATGTATATATAGACTGTTGCAGAATATGTTTGTTAGAAGCTGCATTTCTCTTGTGGTAAAATGCAGCTCAAAATTGGTAAATAATTCTGGGTATTTTTAGGTTTTACTTCCACCTTTCATTGAATATTTATTTTAACTATATGAAGCTTAAATTACAACTTACATGGTGCTTGAAGTTAAATAATGTTCTGGTTTTGTCAACTAATGATTTTGCCATCTTTCAAGGGATCTGTATTGCTGGTGATTAATGCCAGGTTAGTTCCTTGATAATGACAATAAATTTCGGACGTAGATCTAGTTTTATTTCAGGCAGTCTATGTTAGCATATATACCTGTCTGTCTCCAAAAATCATTCTCAAAGACAAGTGCCTCAAATCCTGGTGTTTCCATATATCTTAACTCTTGCTCAGAAATATTCAAAAATTTCACTAGACTGCTTTCAATTCCATTCAAATCACAATTCCAAGATACCTGAAGTCAAAGTAATTTCTTGCCACTAATAACTGTGGAGATCTACTAGTTTCCAATGTGCAGATACAACACCAGAAGGAATACTTAATTCAGTAGCCCTACCTTCTTCATGCAGGAGTCTATTTTTAAGAGTCAACCTGGTACACTGAATCATTGTGCAGGAAATGTAATATTTCTGCTACATATTTTTGATGAAAGACTAAATTTTATATTCTGGTCTTATGCTGGGGTAGGATTCATCTTGTTGAGGCATAAGTTCATTGTTTTTTGTCTTTAAGTGTGATACATATGAATACATTCCTAAAGGTGTATCTACATATTGACGCCTAGTGAGGCAAGTTTCATTTTTCATTTGGACTTTGTGTGGGTTTTTTCCTCTCCTTTTTTTTCTTGGCAGCAATGTGACTAAAGCAAGGACTTGTATAGTCTCTCTTCATGCCCAGAACATACTCTGTGAAATTCAAGCTGCTACAAAACTTTAGTAAAGGTTTTTGGGGAGTCTGCAGAGATTTGACATATGCCTCTTAGGGTAAAAGCAGAAGTAGTACTTTACTCAGACCTTTGCACATTCTTCCATCATTTTTACTTCCTTTGGCTTCATTCTGGGGCCCTGTGGGGGAGCTATGGGATAGCTCAGGGAAATCAATGCTGCTATGAATAGTTTTAGTGGGGGCTATTGCAGAATTTATTTGGTATTACAAAAGCAGGCATATATACCTCAGGCACTGTTTCCCAGCTATGTAGAACTGAATGACTTTCTAACCTTTCTGGAAAACAGAAGCAAAAAGCCTGAGGACAATCTAACACAATATAAAGAAGAGTAAATTTAAATAATTGTTTCTTAGAATTTTCTTGTTTTGTTTTATATTTTGTAGCTGTTTTGCAGACTGTCACTTGGTGTCCAGTGAATAATCAGTGATTTATAGGCTAAAGATTAGGTTGGACTTTTATAACTTTTATACTACCAACCAAAAATATCAATCAGTTCTTGACAATGTTTTAACCGCGCCCTTGTGAAAGAAAAGGAAAGAAGCAGGTAGCTGTTTTGGGGGCTAAAAGATTCCTGAAGTAATTACTCTAGGCTGTAAATATCTACATGGTATCTGTGGTTAAACTCTCTTTGAACAAGTCCAATTCATGTGAATGAGTGGTAAAGAACCAAGATAAAAATGAACTGCTTTCCTTTTCTTTAATTGTTTTTTTAATGGAAAAATAGCCACTCAGTGAAAATGGACAAAATGCCAAACCAAAAGTAAGCTCAAAGGAATCTCTAAGGAAAATCCGAAAACTTTAATTAAATCTAGTCCTATAGTTCTGAGCTAGATTCTGCGTTTCTTCACAGTTCTTGACTCTGCTGATGTATGGGGAGAATTTGTCAGGTGCCTGAAAAGGTGAATGTTCTCTTTCTGCATTATCCTCATACAAGCTAGAAGGTGTCCCTGCCCACGGAAGGGTGGTGGAACCAGCTTAAGGTCACTTCCAACCTAAACCCTTCTCTGATTCTGTGTTTCTGTGAAGGTTAAGAGTGAAAGAGTGGATAGGCCACCTTTGACATCTGCTTTGCTGCCAAGGCCAGTAAAATAGCTCTGAATGAAAACATTCGTCTGTGAGCTTGAGCGAAGCCAAATCCAGTCAGACAAGAACTAGGTAGAAAACATAACTGCTATATTTGTGACCTTCCATATACATTTATATCCAAGCAGCAAATTCAGAAAAATGCTGTTTATTCATGCTGCATGCAAAAAGATGTCAAAAATTGTGTGCAATTATTTGTAAAAAGAGGTAAAACGGTGAGTCAGTCATTTGAACAAGAAACCTACCAGAAAGCAAGACTAAGGGTTTAGATACTAAGAAGATGTTTGCTAATTCATACTAACTTCTGCAGTGTCATCTAAGTCTGGAAGTGTGTTTATTTTCAGTTAAACAGAAGCAGAAGGAATTATGCAAATGCATCTTCCTTGGAATATGCATGATCAATTATGCCATCAAAGTATTTTTTTATAGAATATCTAAAGAGTTTTAAAGGTAAAAATTTTCATGTGTTGTCTTAATTCTTAATTACACTTTTTGTATAAATTTTTCTTCACATACAGTATCAGATGCAACAGGATATTTTGGTGCCTGCTCTCTTCCCTGCAACATACCTACTTTTCTGGCTGCTGCTCTTGCCTTCTGCTTCAAACTGCCTTTTCCAGCAAACCTCCCTGGACCACTGCAAAACAGGCAGTCACAGCCACAACTGCCTTCAATTAACTGCCTTCCTCAGAAATCCTTGGGCCTTGTTAGCCCTTTGCCAGCTCTTTGTTGTTATGGATTTTTTCTTCTAAAAGTAGTTTCTTTTATTAATGTCATAGAAGTTTCACTATATACATATAGGGAAATTATTATTTTTAAAGAGACCTAAGCTCCAACACAAATAGAGAAGTCTGGAGAGTATTTGTGACCAGATAATCTATGAATATACATGAATGAAAAAAACCTTCTCATACAAAATATGTAAAGACATAAACTCAGATTTCATGCTTTCAAATATTTCACAGGTATTGCCTAAGATTAAGAAAATTTAAAAAAAAACAAGTTACAATAAAATGTTGTGTTTTTTTCCGATAATACTGGTAATAATAATATTAACTGATAGTAATAGTATTGATTTTATATCCCATACGGCTCTCAAAATTGCATCTTTGTATTTTCTAAGAGGCAGAAAGAATGATTATAGCTTTGTCTGTGATGCAGGCTATTGTGAAACTTAACCAGTTATATGTACTTTCTCCTGTTCCTAATTTGCCACTTTTAGCCTCTGCTATTTGAAATTCTCACTGGATTTCTGATTGAGCCTTCTCATCCTAAATATACAAGGGTTGTCAGGTGTTCCAAAATGATCTTTTGGAACAATATCAAGATTATTTCCTGAAAAAAGATCATAATACCTGATGTCTGCATTTGTTTCATGTTTCTAGTTCATTTCTTGAGATTCAAAAATACATTCAAATTGACTTTTTTCCTTGATTTGCTCCTCTGGTTGGTTGGACACAAGGCAAGAATCCGGCAAACATCAGTGAAAACATCAGTGCAGAAAAGTGTTTGGGAAGAGTACAGCAATTTTGCCAGGTAGCACCTTCAATGAGGCACTGAGATTTAGGAAAAAGAGTCAGCCTTCTTGATCATGCCTCCATTTCTTTCATTACCTTTATTTTTTTCCTGTGAATGACAGACACATTTTCTTCTTCCTTCTTCTTTTCTTCTTCTTATATCCTCAGGGAGA
Source organism: Vireo altiloquus (assembly GCA_013396875.1). Classification (NCBI taxonomy): domain Eukaryota; kingdom Metazoa; phylum Chordata; class Aves; order Passeriformes; family Vireonidae; genus Vireo; species Vireo altiloquus. The sequence continues at coordinate 354,604 of VZRF01009559.1, read as the reverse complement.
ATCTGTGAAGAGAATCAGGTGTTTCCTTTCATCTCTGAAGGCCTCTCAAAATCATGTGGAGGAAAGATTTTTTCCTTTGGATGAGTGAATTTATTTACCATGATTAAAGATCATTCTCTATTAGAATCCTGCTTGGTACAGGGTGTTCAGTAAGGGTAAAGGAAGTACAAGAATAAACAGCAAAAAAATAACTGTGTTGGATTGCATCTGTAGCCTCTTTCTCACAGTTCTGAGGTGGATGTCTCAGTGGCTGATTCACTACATCCTAAGGCAGGTAATTGCTTTTCCCAAAAGTGATGCACTATTAGGAGTACTACTGGCTGCTTCTCTGAAAAAGCCTCATAAATGCAAACATAGAAGGAATAAGAAAAGAAGGCCTGCCTCCCTTCTAGCAAAATGCTGAATCTGTCTCATGAATTTTTACTCACTTGCTTGATATTGAGTGCTTCCTTGCCCTGTGAGTTCTTCAGTTCTTTTTCTCCTCACTGCTCACACCATGGTGTGCAATTCCTCTCTTTCTTCTCCTTTACTCAGTCTCAATGGACAGTTAAATGCTTAGTGTAGCTGTGGGAGAAAAAGTCTTGTCTGGAAGCAAGGATTCTCATAATTTATGACAACTGTCAAAACTTCAGACACAGTGGTTTCAAAAGCCTTTGCTGATAAAAGCTCCCACTTACAATAAAGTCTGACCTGTGTGAGTGGTACAGTGAATTTTTGAGCTTTGCTTCCATGCCTGAAGGGTACTGCAAATCGGAGGCCTCTGAGAATTTAAAGACATGATGACTTGTGCCAAGAGACTAGGTTTCTGCCACTTTTGGATAAAATTCAGCTTTTTGTAAAATGTCAAACCCCATAAAATGCCAGACAGAAAATATTTTGATGAAGTCAGTTGACATGTTAGGAAACTGAATGCTTCTTTGAACAGTTTTTTTTTCCTTTCTCAATAAGAACGTACTGTGAATGAATTGTGACTGTCATAAAATGTTTAGTAGGGAGTGTACAGAGATATCAGGTCAAAGGCAGATATGTTCATCTCATTTTGCTGGGATGATGGGAAGAGGCTGGTGGCAATGCCTTGCTGCTTTACTCTCTGCAGTTCCTTGCTTGCCTGAGCCCGAGTCCAGTGCAGTGGATCTCTTGGACACCAGCAGCCATGGGCATTTAGGACTGCCAGGTGCAGAAGAATTCTTCATAATTCACATGAAGAAGCACTTCCTCAAAATATATAAAGCATAATGTGTGAAAAAAAAAAAAATTTAAAAAAGATCATTTTCTAAAAGGTATTTCTTCTAGCAGTTCTTCTGGGGGGGGAGTGTCGCCAGCTTAATGATGGTCTGTGCCCTGAGTCATCTGCCAGTGGGCCCAAACAGACATGAAGGAAATTTGCTACACACTTCTGTTAAAGCTGAAACACTGTGTTTCTTGCATTTCATGATTGCAGTTGGCAGCCCCTAGGGTCTCTGGAATTAGTTGTAGATACCATCACACCTTTGGTGTAGTATTATTTACCCTTTTCATAATTCTTATACAGTTGGCTACAATTTTTCTGCTCCTATTTATGCTCCAATGGATGGCTGTATTCTGCAGTTTTCAATTGTGGTTCTGTAATTTTTGTCTCGATTCCAGAAGCCATCAAAAGTGAAAGATACATGCAGTGAATTAGATATCAGACCTTAAAACATAAACTTCAAAAGCTGCCTGACCTCTTAGTGTTTGGATGTAAATGTCAAGGCTAAAAAAACACCCAACAAAGCAATGCTGTTTCCCTCTTGAGAATAACTCAGGACTTGCATTGAGAGTTGTGAGATGGCTATGAATTTCCCCACCTACTTTTATCTATTGAGCCTAAAACAAAGAAGGGCAGGAATGTCCTCGGTTCATTCTTCCATGGCTAGAGAAGTCACCAGGAATACAGGGGACAGATAATGAAATGCCACAGGTGCTTGAGGGGACATAAAGATTGGGTCATGTTTTTTCACTATAGTGTCCTTAATTCCAAGTAATGTAGTATTTCATGGTTGGCACTCTCTCAGCTTCTGTTACTGAAACTATTGCAGGTCACATAATTTCATATTTATTTTCAGAGTGAAAATAGAATGAGTACTTTGGTAGTAAGAGTATGCTTATTCAATAATGAAGGAGACCTTGGTTTCTGTTCTCTGTTTCAGGTAATTTTAAATCTTTTTATAGAAAACATAGAGAAAACAGCTGGTGAGATGGAGGAATGGATCTCCATCTCCTGATAGTCTGCAGCCATGTGACTGGGCTTGAATGTTGGAGAAATAACCCATCATGAAAAAGAAAGCTTTGAAAGTAACTCAGAACTGTGGAAATTGCTTTAGCCACTAGGGCATTATTCCAAAGAACAACCCAAACCAATCAAACTGGTTTGTATATCTTGAGTGATGACACTTAACTGATGTCTTTGATGTTAAAAATCCTCTGTGCATACATAAAATATTTTGTTAATAAACAGAGCTGATAGCCATAAGGAAACATAGTCTTCAATTAATTTTGGTTTAGTGCAAAATTCTGTTTCCCAAGCTAGGAAATAGGGATGAAACCATGCATCCTCTTTTCCTCCTTCCTCAATTTTATTGAGAAAATTTTGAGCTGGACAAACAGCTTTACTGAGACACTAATGGCTGAATGTAGAGAGCAGCCTCATCCAGGCACACGAGTCTGCAGGTAGAGATAGGATGAGTTCCAGACACTGAAGATCTTAAAAGTGTCAGACTCTTGACAAGTGATTTCAGTGCCTGATCCTGCTGCCTGTGAAGTGATGCTTTAATTTGCAATTGAATGACAAAGTCCTCAAATCATCCTTATCTCCTGAGTAATTGAAGAAAGACTCTGCAGTGTAAAATCTCATTACAATTCTTCTGTATTGTTTTGCACCTTTTGAAAGGAATTTGTTATCATTACATCGCTCTCTGGCATATTTTTATTAGCACTGAGCTGGAAAATATGAGATGCACACCTAGATTTTGTGCTTGTATTTACAGATGAAATGGAAGATTAAAAAGAGAATTCATATTGCATCTGTGGTAATTCCGCAGAGCCTCTCTGCCATTGATCTTTACACTTTATAATAGTTTCTTTCAAGCTCTGATGAGAAAATAAAATATGGCCATTCTTTGTGTTATTTGTTGCTGTCCATACCAGAGGAAGAGATTACTTTATAGGCATTTTACAAGTAGAGATTAATCTAATGAAATAATTAGACTAAGTTAAAATGAAATCTCAGATGAGAATCTTTGAAATGGGAGACAGAATATTTTTTATTGTCTGCATCTCTGCATTTCCTGGAGCTGGAGAATTCTAATTTTTGAGCACTTTCTACCATGTAAGAATTTAAAAGCAGAGTCGGAAGCCTTGCAGAGAATGATTCCTTTCTTTTAGGAATTTGAGAAAGGGACACTGATAACTGAGACTTTTGTTTGTAGAATGTAGATTGGGAACTAGCTGGTGGCTCTTGCAGAATTATCTGTGCAGGCAGTGGGCTAGATCCATTGATAGGCTATGAGTACTTTGTGCCATTTTGGCTAAGCATGACTGCTTTTTTTTTTTTTTTCCTAGAGTATGTGAGAGAAAGTAAGACATACCAGCATATTCTCTGCATTATTTGTGATATAATTTTAGAAGTTACCATAGAAATGTAGCACAGGCAGAAATGAAATCCATAAGTATGGGGAAAAAGGTGAGAAAGCATCAGGGTCTGAAAGGATCTGAGGTCTTCTGGAAGGGAATTATAATTATAATGGTCTGATGTACCTCAGGTCTCAGCCTGTGGCTGGATACATCAAAGGATGAATTTAAAGGAGAATGTGTTAGCAGTGGAAGCATAGGAATGCTTTGTGATTCTCTGGATCATGACCTGGAACAGGTCCCAGGTTGAGTTGTGTAGCTTTGGGGCAAAATACGAACATATATTGGCTCTAAGGTATTTTATTCTCTTATTTTTTATCTCTTCCTTATTTTTATCTCTTTCTAGCTGTTATCCTGTCTCTGCACAAAGTGTTTGCACTGATCTCATCCCCATGACTGTTGAACTCCAAATATGTTCTGGATGAGTCCTATTTTCCTTTACTATCATTCTTCCTTGTAGATAAAGCAGTAGTAAGTCTTTATTTTAGTTTATAATGATGAATTATGTACAAAAATGAGTGCCTCCAGTTTTTCTGTTGCTTTTAACAGTTAACTGTGATAAATTTTCACCACATTTTGTTGCTTTGTAATCATAAAGCTGTCATGCAGTGGCTTCTCTGCATTCCATAGGGAATTTGGTCTACAAGTCATTCCAAGTTCTGGAAGTCCACGTGTAAAAGAAGTTTTGATTGCTTTAAAAGTGGGACTTGCTTCTTCGCAGGAACTTCTTCCTGGATGACAGCATTATTTCCATGTTTGTGCAGCATTGGTCTATTTACATTGGAACATAAAAGAATGAAACAAAAGTTAAAAATGTTGCAAGGTAGTTATTGGTTTGGGTCTTAAGGGTTTTACTTTTTAAAATTCATGACTACAAAGAGCCGGGCTGTGAGCATGCAGCATCTCCAAAATATTGCTCAGCACAGAAGGGAAGCATTGAAAGGGAACAGTAACCACTTTGTGATCCTAGCGATGTTTATACCCTTAATGTTTCAGATGTTAAGAGGCACGGGAATAAATTTTCTCTGTCAGTGAGTGAGACCTGTCAGTGAGTGAGACCTCAGGACTGAGGAAATTCTGCTTGGAAATACCCTGAAGCATGGCCAGTTCAGGAGCCTACCTATGGAAATGGATACCTTTGTAATGTGCCTTGTATGTACATTACCTGGAGATTCGGTTTTACCTATTTTGTGCGAGAAAATATTTGATATTTGGGGATTTGATAATCTAGTTGAGAACTGCACCTTTTAACTTGCTGTTTGAATTTGTGTTAATTTTCTTTTCATGCTGTATAATCAGTTTTATTGATTGGGAGTGGCAGGTTTAGCTGTACATTAAATTTGAAAATAATTCAGACTAAATCAAATCAAATCAATTTCTCAATTCTTTTTTGTTTGTCTGGTGGTAAGCAGTATAATATTTGCCTCATGGGAGTGATAGGTCTCTGCACAACTGCCACAACACATAGTCTTTTTGGTAAATATGAGTGGTTGGAAAGTGAATTAAACTTCAGTATATTGTTGAGCATGAGCACATAATCTTTTAGAATTAATAGTTTCTGAAACTTAAATGATGGGGACTTTGGAAAACTTCCATTGTTTAACCCCAGCCGGCAACTCAGCCTCACACAGCCACCTGCTCACTCCTTCCCAACTGGTTGAGGGAGAGAATTAGAATAACAAATAAAATAAAACTCCTGAGTTGAGGTAAAAGCAGCTCAATAGGTAGAGCTAAAGCCTATTGTGCCTAATGCACAGAAGCAAAGCAGAGAAAGAAATTAATTCACCACTTCCCATGGGCAGGTGGGTGTTCAATCAGTTCCAAGAAAGCAGGACTTCATCATCTGTAACAGTGGATTGGGAAGATAAACACCATCACTCCAAATGTCTCTCCTTCTTTCTTCTTTCTCCAGCTATATATGCTGAGCATGATGCCATATGGTATGGAATGTTCCTTGGGTCAGCTGGGATCAGCTGTCCCTGCTGTGTCGTCTCCCACTCTCTTGCACCACCCCAGCCTCCTTGCTGGTGGGGTGGAGAGAGAAAGAGAAAGGTCTTGACTCTGTGTCAGCAGTAAAACATCTTTGAATTACCAACAGCATTTCCAGCACAAATACAAAACCTGCTCCCATACCAGCTGCTGGGAGCCAAAGAGCACAAAACCAAATGACTTGTGCAATTGCACCCTTAAATTTGGAGAAAGTGCTGCACATATCTTTGTCTCATCAGTATAGAGCAGATATATGCCATCACCTTCAAATGATGGAGTCTTGAGAGGAATTGATTAAAATGTTACCACTGGTATAATGTTTTGTTCCCAAGGTAAGGGAGACAGGAGACACAGTCTCTCCCCTTTGGCACAGTGATAATGTGAGAAGGATGATAAGCAGCCCTTAGTTCAGAGATCACATTCCCTGTGACTATCCTGTGTTGTGTTTTCCACCCCACTTCAGGAAAACATGGGGGAAATGGTCATTCTGACCTGGATTCATACATTGCTGACAAGGTTAATAAAGCGGATGAAGTTTATATCTTTTTATTCCTTTGTCTTTGAACAGTCTTTGCCTTTCAGATGCGCAGTGATTTGGGTTGAATTTAAAGAAGATGGGCCAAATTAATGAATAAAATTAAAGAATCTGGCCTAATTACACAGCTGTCCTCAATCTGTGTGCTCTGCTAGAGCATTCTTGTCGCAAGTGATTCCCTGGGCAACTGCATCTCTGTGCAAGGCCCCCATGTTACATGCCTTATCTTGAATGATGTGACCACCTCTGCAAATGTGCTAGAAGGATTGCTGAGCATAACTGGAGGTACATATGCCCTGCATGGGTGAAAAAGATAGTTATTTCTATTTTTTTAAGCTCTTAATCCATCTTTTCACAGTTCTCTGAGACTGAGTTGCCTCATGCCTAATAGCTGCTGTGGTACAATAAATAGTAAGGAACTGTTGCTGCCGAAAGATTACAAAATTGTTATTCCTGAAAAGTTTTGAAAAATCAAGGGCCAGTGGAGATATAATACATAGATATTGATCATTTAATTCATTTTTATGAACATTTTTTCAGTCAGAGACAGTGACTTGAAAACTGCAAAACTGGTGAAATAGCTGTGTCTTGCTGTATTTCTAGATTTGTGTTTGTATATGAGGAGCATTGATTTATACTGAGAATTTCAGCCAGGCTCAGTCATGTTGTAGACTCTTCTTGTCATTCAGTAACGACTTTCTTATCACAGAGGACCAGAAGAGCCCTTGTCAGTATTTTTAGATAACAGTAGCCTCTGGTACGGTGGGTCACCAGCCAGCACTGCCTCTTCTGGGTGGTTCTGCTGTCAGCTAGGTTCTTCTGGAGTGTTTATCATCCGAACAGGTTGCAAATGCCTAAAACAATCAGGGAGTTCTCAGAGGCCCCTGCTCATGGGCAGTCGTCTTAGGGTCACTGATAGCCTCAATGCACTTAATTATTTTCATCAGTATTGCCATTTAAAGGTGTCTTACTAAAATTTGGTCCCTGATGCAGCTGATAATGGGCAGTGATGTTCCTCTCATGCTTTTTGTCACCGGAGCAGAACTGACAAGTTTCAGGTCTGTTCACTTGTGTTGTCAAAATCTAGGTCACTCAGAGGTGACAGGTCTGGCCAGTAGAAAGGCTGGGGAGAGAATGTTAAGGAAATAATTTCAGTATGATTCTCTGTATAGGGCAGTAACATGCACAAAGATACATAATTGAGATAGAAATTATTTTGCTTTGTGTGTGACAGTGTATTCAGAAGCCCATCTCTATGTAATGCATCAATATTTAATATTCCCTGTTATATTTTAAGGGGATTTCTCAAGAGTTGTTTAGCAATCTGTGCTGTTGCACACCTGCTGGGCTTGGCAATGGAGCTGAGAAAAGCAGGCATCTCCTGCATTGACCTCTGGCCTCCAAATGATTTTCTTCACAGCAGAACATCTACTATAGAAATCCAGGCTATTTCTTGAGTAGGAGAGGATGATACAAAGAGCATAGAGAAAAATAATGGTGTTTTCAAAAGGATCAAGATTTAATCTCAGTGAACTTAATGTCCATGTCTGGCGTTTCCCCTCTCAGGAAGACTTCTTGGCCCTCACTTATCATGTTATATATTCATTAGATGCTCACTAGCTTGACCTTAAGTCCAGACTCTAGCAACATTATTTTGTTGAACTACTTGAGTATTTGGCCATCTTGTCTGACATGCAGCAAATATTATAGAATAGATTCATAACATCATGGAATTATAATTATGCAGCCTGAGATGGAGATATGAGACTGCTGTGGATTAAGTGCTTGATTCCCTTTTTTGCTATCAGTATAATTATTCGTCATGTTAGATCTTCCATGTTGGTCAAGAGGTTAAGTAGCAGCTTGAGTCTCAGGTTGTCCTCATATTTGCAGTCAGTTGTCATAACTCTTGTCAAGTCCAAGGAACAGAGATTTAGGCTTAGACACGGGAGTTCTCAGTTTTACATCTGTCCTTGGTAGTGTCTTGGAAACTGAAATTATGGAACTAACCTTCTGTCTCTCTGGTTTCCCTTCCCTCCCTTCTTTATGTGCTTTGCAAGTTGCCTGTGGCTTTGCACTCTTTGCAGTGGCCATTTCTGACTGGCATAGGAGGTTCCCCCAGGGAAGGACCTCTGGATGTGATGGTGTGAGATGCCAGGGCTCAGGGGAAAGGCTGGTGGGGTGTGGCAGGAATGGCTCCCCTCCCAGCATGTGTTACATGCACGCAGCGTATAACAGAGATCTGATCCTGGCTGCTCGCACCTCCGAGGCACTAAGGTAATGCAAATAACAATCACAGGGTCTTTTCCTCTGAGAGCTTAAAAATGTGTTGCTTTAACACTGCAGAAGCTGACAAGAGTGTCTGCGTCTTTGTTCTTGTGGCTTTGGTGTGTTGGATGAGGTTTACTCCTGGGACTGAAAAGATGGTTGAAAAAGGTTTTTTTAAGGAGTTAGCTTCATAGGATTCTTTTAATCACAATGCAGCTTTTAAAATACACTGGTTGTATTTAGCATTTTGAATTATGTTTAATGATTTCTGTTTTTCTCCTGTGCATACTTATTTTTATCATGAGTTTTTCTCTGTATTTAAAGTGCCTGGGATGTTTTCACAGACAGGTGCTACATAAATAAAGTATATTATTATAAGCTCTAGCAGGGCAGCACTTAGAAAATTCCATATGTTCATATTATCTTTTTAATTGTTCATATTGACAGGATTTACCATTCAAGAAGAAAGGTAAAGTAGAAAGTAACTTCCTTGGGAGAAAGAGAACCTACCACCCTTTTCCATATGTATACTGAAGAAATATTTCCCCAAAGATATAAAAAGAGATGCAGAAGATTATACCTATATATATATATATGTATATCTCCAGTCTTTCTCTTCCTGTCTCTTGCAATATTGTGGAAAGGGAAAAGAGCAACAGCTAAATGTTTGGCTGATATGGGAGGCTTCAGGACTCTGGTGAGACCAGTTTTTTGATGGCAGTACAGCCATGCAGGAAAACATTTTGAGCTGTGCTCAAAATGTTTGTCATAAGTGTATAGGCAGGAGTGTTTCCATTGTGCCTTGCATCAAACACCTGAATCAAACAATTCTGAAGGGTCAGAAATGTTCTGTTAGCTGATATTCTTCTGGTTATTTGTTATGGCTGCAAACTTCTGTACTTCCAAAAGCAAGCTTTGACAAGGTCTTGAAAGAAAAAATATCAAAATAAGGAAGAGTTGGAACCCGATGGCCTTTAAGGCCCCTTGCAACCCAAATAATTCTATGACTCTATGAATACTTAAAAGATGAGAAAAAATCCCTCACAAAGTCCTGTTTCCTGCTGGAATGCCAGAAATCTCCTGAGAAATTCTGGTTTTCTGTGATTTCCAGCGATAAGTAGAAAGTTGTAGTGGTACAAAGCTGCAGGTGTCAGACTGCAGGAGCAGCCACTTCGCCAGAACCTCAGCTAAATGTCCTGGGGTCGACTCTCGGCTCTGCAGTGTCTGGCAGTGCTGGCACACCTCCAGCAACCACTTCAGTGCTGCTCTCTCTTTTTATTCTCAGGCCACAGACTGATCCTGAGTGTATACTTTTATGAGTGTATAGTAGAAAGTAGTCAAGATATAAACTGATGTCTGAGCTCAACCACAATTCAAATAATCACTCAGATATTTAACTATTGTAGACAATATCCATAAAGATGTTTTCTGGAGACAATTCCTATATTGAGTTTCTGACNTTTTTTTTTTTTTAACTTACACTGCTATATTCAGACCACATCTTGGTACTTTGGACACAGTACTTCTATTTTGCACATTGTGAAAAAATTAATAGAGCTACTTAAATTTTATCAAAATCTATGTCTTTGGAGATCGTAATTTGAAAACCAGGCAACTTTTTACATGTAGCTTCTAGTGTAGTAAAACATGCATATAGGCACTCCCACGCAGCAATTCTGTACTACAAGAGAACGTATTTTATTTCCACTGGAACTCTTTCCTTGCAGTTTTACTTCTAGGCTTTCTTCTCTCTTCTTTTTTTCACCCATCAGAATTTTTTGCATTAACTGTGTAATGTTTACAGTTTAAAAGACGCCTAAGGCATTTTGTTGTTTTTGCAAACTGAGATATGTATTTTCACCAGAGAACAAGATTTCTTTTACTTGCTGGAAGATAGACTCCTGCTTGGAGACATTAGTCTCCTGCAGAAGGAGGTCAGCCCTGTCTGCCTGTTGATGACAGTCTGGCTGACCACAAAGGAAGAAAATGCATTGGTCTGTTAATGCTGGGACCAGCAGTGATATATCATAGCTGTCTCCCAGCACTGGGGCCTGGTTTCCTTGATTAAACTCACCTTAACGTCTCTCAAACATGGCAGAAAGATAGGAAATACAGGGTCCCACAGGAGTGTGTCATACGGCTTTTCAGTAAAATTTACAAGCAGACTGAATGAAGGGTAGAACTCAGAATTTGAGTAGCACAGTCTTATACCACAAAATTTGGTTTGTGAAATACAGGATTTTGGTAGTTGTTTAAAACACTGGGTTAATTTATGTTGATTGTTTTGGTTTCCTTAAGTTTAGAAAATATAGGAAGACCGAATAGTTCTTGTCACTATTATAAACCATTTTTTTAGAGATACAAAACTTCTCTTCGCTCCACGCCTTTGGAACTAATTGTTTGTATTATATTTCTGCCTAGATGCATTTTAAACACATAATGGTTTAACTCTGTCTCTTGTTGTCCCAACAATCTGGATATGATACACCTCACATATCAAAATATTGTATCTTATTGTTGGCTGGAGAAGTTGTCCAAATGCAGAACAAGAATAAAAAATGTTCATCACCCTGAGATTGAATTTGAGAGAAAGGTACAACTGGCAGGTGCAGGTAGATGGGAAATGCAAGTGACTGTGTTAGTTAAGATGATAGTCAGGACCCTCAGCATAGCAGAAGTGTGACTGTCATTGTGTTATACAGGCATTGGGAAAGGCAGTGCTCTAAGGAGATTTGGAAAACAGCAATAAAAGAGGTTGCAGATGTTTCTGAGATATTAGAAAGGGGAATGCATTGGAGCACAAAGGTGGTTGTTTTAAAATTGAAGGAGAGTTCAATGGGGCTGGCAGGAGTTCAGTACTACCCAGCCATCCTATTCATTTTTGATGATGCAGAATGGGAGAAACTTGTTATCCAAAGGACCAGTTGCTATGCTTTCTCCTTCTGCAGCCTCCAGATGCTGTCTAAATTGTATCACTTTATAACAAACATCTGTAGGACATATAGAATACCTTTTACCCTGAGGAGAAGTAGGAAAAAAAAGGCAGTAAAAGCAAATTAGCCAAGAAACACACTGTATCATCTTCAGAGTTTTGGAGGGGACAGAGGTGGAGAAGGTAGAGGTGAGGGAGCAGAAATTAAAAGAAAAGTTGTTGTTACACAATTACATTGTATCTAGCTAAGTAAGCTTAATTAATATAATTTGTTCCCTGCACTTCCTAGGGCTCCCTTGGCTGCATTTTATGGAAGATGTCTGTTTTGCAGCAGCACAGCATCTTATGGATCATTCCAGTGCTGTCCTCTCTGGGACAAAAGTTTTGCTGTGTCTCAGCTATCTATTTTTTCTCTATTTTTGCTTTTAATCAAATTAAAACTAATTTGCTTTGCTTTGAAAGGATGGACTTTTTCTTGCAAGTGGAAAAACAATATTATATGTTATACTTTCCTTAGGCACCTGTATGCACAAGGCTCATCTGGCAGTGGTACCTTATTCAGCATATCCCAGGGATGAGCAGTTACCTCCAGATGACAACGTGTTGTGCTCTTAGACAAACAGTATTTTGTCCTGGAAGCTTCGGAAGCCAAATTTAGCAGTTTTCCAGGCAATTTACGAAATGTAACTATAGCAAACTAGATCTTCATCTCCAGATGATTAGAAAGTCTTTGTTTTAAGAGAGATCAAAAACCCCTACAAAATCTTCCTTTCTTTGTTCCATGCCTGCACATGCTGCACACTGCATTGCTGCTAGCTGGCTATTTGCGTTTTTAGTTTGTTTTTTTTTTTTTTTTTTAACTATGAAAGGCGAATAGGTGCAGCTACATTAGAAAAAGTTTTGGGCCTTTTCGTAATAATTTTGCCTCGCCAGCATTATCTGTTTCCCCGCAGCTGTTGTTGGGGTTGCAGCCACGTTTAATTCCTGTTTCCCGGGTGCCACACGGTGGTGCTCCTGGCTCCGCATTGCTCGGAGGCCGGAGCTGGCTGAGAGCAGTTCCAGACCCTGTGTGCCTACCAAAGTTGATTTGGAGGGGAAGGGCTGCACACAGCCGTGCAATGAGATGAATCATGCCATGGGATGGGGGATGTACTTTTCTCCCAGGGTTCAGCTACCTAATCGGACGTGGGAAGGAGATGAATAATGTCAGCTGATAAAAATCTTCAGCCTGGTGCATATATACACATATAAACATATATTCAACTTCTTTTACACTTTATTACTGTATGAATTTTGCATGCTGGCTTTGTTTTGGTAGTTCCATGCCTTCCCATTGTCTGTCTGCTCAATAGAAGGCTCCTGCAGGTTCACAGCTCAGTGTCCTCCTGGCAGCAAGAATGACATCCTTTTCTCTGCATCTGTGATAAAAACGGCAGGGAAGCAAGGCAGAGAGAGAGGAGCTGTGCCTCCTTCTCCATCTAAGGAGGGACCAGTGTAGAATTAGGAGCTGCCTCGATGGCCCCAGGGAGGATCCCAAATTGGATCTTTCGATTGAAAGATCCCTTTTCTCACAGAAAAACTCCATATCTAAGTAGACATCATCATCTTTAGCAAGCCTACAGCTCACTAAAATCGACAGGAATAATTTCACTGACTTGCATACGCTTTGGATCTGGTCCTGTGAACCACAGTGATCTGTCAGCTAAAATTTAGCTCTGTGAATTTAGGAGTTAACCTCCTATTGATAGTTTCTGATAGTTTTATGAAAACTTGGATCAGGCACTTACATATTCATGTGAATCTAACTTTTAAATTGTGTGATGTCATGTCTTTGATTAATACCTTTATTAATTAATTATAGCTACCTATAAAAACAATTGAATGTGCAGCCTACAAGAATAATTACTTGTGTTCACCTATTAATAATTTGCAAAAGTTTCATTAGATTTGAACAGGGTACTGCACTAGTAGGTAACCTAAAAGAGGATTTCTAATAATGTCTGTGTACATTCTACAGTATAAACTTTTTGAGACTGGCAATCAGGTCATCTGTATAAATACTGTATTCTGTAATGTATTACTATTAGCATAAATTTTTAAAAGTTTATTTTTTCTGTATTTGCATCTCATTGGATTATTTATATAATACATGTATCTCTTCCATAAAGCCAAAACCTGGTTATTTAAAAATAACTAACTTTATTTAAGTTAGTCTTCAGTTTATGGGCAAATTCAATAGTCTTATATGATGGGATCACCTGAATCTGGGGAAGCATGATTAGTTTCTGACATTACCATTTCCTTAGTTGTCTATTGTGTGGTCTCTATAAAGAGTTAATGCTAAAGGGAATTCTTTATTTTACTTACTAAATATAATTGTAAATGATTCTCCAAACATCAGTAAGTGAAGGCTGCAGATGGCAGCTGGCCTTTCCTAAAAACTGAGACATGACTAGACATCCCCAGGAGGCACCTCTCTGCATTATATAAATGGACACAGAGACCAAGGCAGGCAGCATTAACCCTGTCCATGTCGACCAGTGACAATTTTGCATTTCTAGTGCAGCCTTGCTTATCAAAGACAAACATTAAAATAATAAAATGCCATTAATACGAAAACTACACTTTGATATTTTGAGTGAGTTCGTTATGAGAAGGAAGAAATAACCAGGGTTGCATTTGCAATGAATAATGTCTCTGATGGGTGGTGGGTATAGAGAGGAGAAAAGCCTCAACTGAGATAAAAGCCTGAAGTAAGTCCAGCTGTGCAGGGTGCAGGTGCCTATAGAACAAAGCTGCTTGTTTTCTAACAGGATTGAAAATTATCCTGCCACTTAGCCTTGTTTCTTATCTTTGTTAACTGAACAATCCACACAGAAAGAGATGCCATTAAAATAGTCATAAAAATGGGACATATTATGATTTTTAATCAGTCATTTCACTGCATCATTTTCCGAGTGGAAGTGCAAGCTGATGTGTCAAAACAGAGCCAGCTATTTGCCTCCTCACAGGCTGATAATTTGCTATGGTTGATATTTTGTGAAATGCTGAATTGAATTTGTTCTCACTGGAAAGAAATCCTGAGTGGAATTTTCTCCTTGAGAGGACATGAAATGGAATCACCCAGACATATCTAGAGACCTCTTTGTTGTCTTTATACAGTAATTATGAAAACTTCACTAAAAAATCAGATCCTAATGAATACGTTAAAACATAAGCTTGATGCCTAGGAAAGATGTAAATTGTATGTTTCTATACATGTAGACCTGTAGAGACTTGGAGGATTTATTTCCCTTGTTTCTCTCCTCAGAATGGATTAAAAGATTAGTACTTTACTGATCCTATATCAGCAAATACGGTGGAGGATCCAGATAAACTTCAAATATTGAACTAGTCCCAAAAAGATGAATTCTAGAAGTCATTATAATGCATATCTATGTAAGTGCAGCACAAATTCCCGAAAAAACCCAAACCCACTCCTGCCAACCTGTCCTGATGCTATCAGCACTCTTTTCTGCCCTGGTTTTCAATGCCATTTTAAGAGATCAGTGAAAATTCTTACCCAGACCTTTGGTGTCATTCCCTCTCAGGCAAGAACTACATGTTTATGCATGCCTGAGTGCACTCCTAAGAAGCACTAAGACCAACACTTCCCCCTTATAGCCTGGCAGGGTGTACCCTTAGCTCCTTCTGGAGCACAGCTCAGTCTCTTTGCCCATAGCACTTTGTGCTCATCCCCCTGCTGCCATGGGGACAGCACGTCCAAAAGTTTCCTGATTTCACCACATCTGCTGGCAAGAGAGAGCTTGAACAATAAAACATGCAGATTGTTTTGCTTACATGAAGATAAAGTGCTGAAAACAAAAGGTTACAAATAAAACCATTTTAGTTTTTTTTTTTGTTTTTTTTTTCTCTATGCCTTTGCAGTTGTTCTTACATATTTCATTGAGATTGCAGTTCTTGGGGTTAGCAGCTGGAGGTCTGGCCACCCAGGTCTCTCACATATATTCTGTTCTCTGAGTACTGAATAATTTTCTCTCTTTTCCTCCTAGATATACTACACTCAGCTTCTCCTTGATTCACTGTAAACGAAGTATTGCAGGCTGGGAAAGAGGGGAGGGCAAAAGGGTAACAGAAGTATATACATTCTGGCTGCTTTCACTCTGGTCTATTGACACATCTGCCTCACTGGATGTCGTCGTGCTTCAGCTTATGATTTTTTTCATGCCTAGATGTTCTTGTGTACTTTCTTCCACTGTATGGTTTTCCTTTTTTTTTTGTTTTGTTTTTGTTTGTTTGTTTGTTTTTGTAAGGTATTAAAAGAGTACAGGTAGAAAACATCTATTGTCCATAACATCTGATGATCTCCCATGCCATTCCCTAAAGAGAAGGCAAAGCTGGTATAACGAACCTATTTTGAAGAGACAAAGAACATTGAATGAATTTTTTAATTAATTTGTTAATTTGTAAAAGCCATATGTCTTTTTCTTGTATTTATTCTTGGGGTTTGTGGCCTAAATCAGTATTCTATCCTTGAGTCCCTTGTTCTTATTTTACATACAAGGAATATTATACTAGATTGGATGATATTTGCAAAAATTGAGGAGTTTGTGTGTGTTTATATGTGTGATAATAGCATTAAAAGTGTGACAATATGAGAAGGAATAGAATTCCTTCTGCATGGAATGAGGCATTGTCAGATAGTTGACAGATGACAGTCAATTATCGCATAGCTAAACTTTGCCTATCACATCCCATCTCCCTGCATTTCAGAGAAAATACCAACTACATTCATATAATGTACTTAAAACAGAAGCATACACAAAATATAACTATAAATCTTCTGGTCAGTTAGAGCATCCAGATGTTTCCTCTGTTCTGTTTGTCTAGATGTTTTCTGTATTCCCTGTATGGCTCCCAGTATCATGTACAGTGAGCAGGCAGGAAATGTCGATTGAGCTGTGGAAGCTGACTTAGAAGGCGATTCACTTCAATGGCAACAAAATTGCAAACGAGGAAAACTGAGAGCTGGGTGGGTAGAGGTTCCTACCTTTGAGGCGCCCATGTGGGCAGAGAAGTCACCATGAGGTGAGCCATACACTGTGAGAGGCTTGTTTTAAGATCTAGAAAGTATGAATTACTCCTTTTATTGTTGCAGCTGACAACTTAGGAAGTATTTTTTTTTTTTTCCACAAAAATGTGGTTTGAAAGGAAGCTAACCATGCACACCTAACCTCTGGGAAAAGTGTGGAAACTGAATGACTAAACTGGGGCTTTGAAGGCACACAAATGTACTTAGCTATCTCATCGGGGATCTCCAGGATTTTAATGTTTAGCCTATGTGACTACTGTATGAGCCAGATAAGAGCAGCATCAAGGGAAGTAAATAATGCAATCTGTCCCCAAACCACAATGCTAAGCAACTTTAGCTACAAGAACACATTTATTGTTTTCAGTGATAGGATTAGTGTATGTACTCCTTGCAAAGCAGTTATGTGTTGACAAACACTTTAAAATCTGGTGGTTCTGCAGTAAGCGGAACAGAGTTTTAAACATTTCGTCCTCATATGTGCACATGTATATGTGCATTATAGATATGCCTTTCTCTATGAAAATTTGGAAAAAAATCTCTATGTGTGTGTGTTTATGTATGTAACTGTATATACAGATGCACAGATCCATGCAAAGGGACATTTAAATGTTTTGGTCTATGAAGTGCATTTTTGAGTACTTGGTGACTAATAGTTATGTTTTAGGTTTGAATTGCCTTAAATATATTCTTTTCAGATGGAGGAGTTTATTACTCCATAAGAAGGTTGTGCCTCCAGCTCTCAAGTATCTTGACAGCTTCAGTTTGTGAGGGGATGTTATTCACAATCATATTGTCTTTTCTGGTAGAAGTTCAACATTACTCATGTAATGTGTAAACAAATCTTGAAGTTTTATCTTCCATTAATGAAGTTGAAATGAGTTAATATAAAGTAGAATGAGAAAGCCAGAACGAGCCAATATTAATTCTTTTTTTATTACTTCTGGAGCTGGAAAGAATGAAAATACCGATTATTATCAATTTGTTTTGATTCCCTTAACTTCCCTAGGAATGGTTAATTTTTTATCCAATAATTTTTTTAACATTGAAAATGTCTGTAGTTAGTACGAAAATACATGAAGGTGAGGTCAGGTTTAGGGGATTATAAGCATAATGTGGGGTTTTTTTCCAAAGAAAATATGAAGTGACCTAGTAGGTCAAAAGGCTATATTGGTATGATGGTGATTAACATTCCTGGGTTCAAAGCAAACACTAGTTTCTGCAAGTTTAATAGTAAATGTTCGTTGCCATTTAATATTCATGGCAGCTGATAAAAATGCTTGAAATAAATTGAGCCCATTAATGATAGGACATAAGTCAGTCTGGCTTCTGGTGTGAGGATTTTGTTAAAAAAGATTATTCTGAGTTCTTTATTTATCTCAGTACCAACCTTAAACGATGCACAGCTCTTTTTTTCTCTGCAAGTTCAACAACAGCCTCAAGCACCCCCTTGAGAGCATCCTTCTCTAGCACATTGTGGCAGGCTGGTCTGTCCAAAACACCCTGGCTTGTGGGAGGAATTCAAATTCTGTTGTGCTGCTGCTTTTGCAAAATGCCTGCAATGTCGTGTCCCACTCCTTCCGTAACGGGACACCTATTCCATCACACACAGGCTTAATTAACACCCCGTGTAAAGGCTCATTGCAATCCAGATGCTTGCAAATAACTCAGCTGTGAAAGTTTTTCACTCCATCCATTTTAAGCGAAGTGAAATGGCTGCAGTTAGATGTAGGAAGCTAAGTTTGTATTTTGTAAAGCCCTATCGGTTCAGGCAAGGTTTTGAAAAAAAAAAAAAAAAAAAGAATGGGACCTTGTCCTCATTTTTATTCAAGCAGAAAGGTCCAGAGAGGAATAAGAGAAGGAAGAAAAATCAAATAAAGGTGTTCATCTTTGGACTTAGTGAGAGTTATAGCTTTCATGAAATTCAATTTTAATAATTTGCTATAACAAGATTAAAAATATTGTTATTCTGTGAGAATTTTAGAGAAAATGCATATTTTAGAGAAGTTTTTAATCTCCCTGCATCTCTCTCTCCTTGATAATACCATAACCTTTTACCCTTTTCACTGGTATCTATGCTTTACAAATAACTTTTAGCTCATTCTTATTCTTATGGTGGTCAGCTCAGTGTCAGTATTTGGAGTCCCCATCATGAATACTGACCAGCTTCCTATCCATCTTGTTAATTCTGATGTTTCAGGGATCACAGGAGCATAGGAGGTTTTTTGTTTTGTTTTGTTTTGTTTTTTTTGTTTGTTTGTTTTTTTCTTAAATCAATAAATTACTGTTTATTGATGTATACCTTCCATGCAAATTGAGCAACCTCACTAAAAAACTGAGAAGCAGTGAGTGGAGAATTCCAAAATATTTGAGGTGAATGTCTCTGAAATGAATGCCTTGCCTAGTGGGAGAACGACATAGATGGGATGGAGTAGCTAGTTTTATGCGAATGCAGGAGAATAAATGATCTGCTTATACTAGTGGTATCTTTCTGGCAGGAACATATGTCATACCTAGTTTATAGAAACACACCTCCAACGTGTTTCACTCAAGGCTTGTTTGTGTCAGACAGCAGCAGTCAGAAAGCCAGGCTTTGGAGGAGCATGTGAAGAGCTGCCTGCTAGGCTGAGAGTTTTTAGAGATATGAAAGCTGACAGGTATGGCACAAGCACATGAAATTGAAAATAAACCAGTTATGTCTCATATGCAGACCCAGCAGGGTAAATACTTGGTATCTCTGCTGCATCTCATTTCTGTGAAAAACTGTAGGAGACAGTGGATGTGGTAATGCCTGAAATGCCTTCTGCTCATTGGATGATGGGAAGTACATTCAGTAACCTTCAAGTGAAGGAAGTGAAGACAGTACACCTTTGAGAGCTAGGGACATGCACAGTCCACTGAGGGGAAAGTCTGTGCAAAGGATGGTTTAGAAAGCTTTGTTCCTTTCTGCTACATAATCCTGAGATCATTCAGTATGGGTATTGATGCAGTAGAGTTAGGAGTCCTTCAGAGTCAGGGTCGCAGGTCAGGAGACAAGTGCAAGAAAATAACAACAACAACAATAGTGGTGATGATGATGATGATGATGATGATAATAATAATAATAATAATAATAATAACAACAAACCAAAAAACCAAACAACCAAGAAATGGGTGAAATTCTTAAGATCACTTCCTTCTTTGGAAGGAAAAAAAAAATTATGAAGAGTTTCAAATTAGAGGCAGTATTTTAAAAGTTATAAATAGATAAATAAACGAGCTTTGGAATAAAGAACAGCATGCCAATTGTTCCCTCTTGCACAGGGTAGTCCCTGTAGTTCTTTCAGTAAGTGCATGCATACACAAGATGACTTAGGCATAAAAGTGACAGACACAGCTTCTTTTTAGGAGATCTATATGAATACCTGAGTTATAGGAGTATTGAAAAAATTAATTTAAAATATTTTTTTCCTTTTTATTTGGTGGCAAGAAAATGAAGCACAAACAAAAAAGAATGAACCATGCAGTAAGGTAAGAACCTGTTTTCTTACTTGCATTAGGTTTTAGGGTTTTTTATTTGTGCTAATTACACAATTATTCCATTTGGCTTCCAAAACTGAGACAGTTAAAAAACCCAAAAGTGATGTCCCTTAGATATCTGATCAAAAATGGGACACATGGTAAATAGAATTTTACAAGTTGCTCTTGAAAGCATATGCTCAGAGAAACATTCTTAATTAAATAAATTAATTCAGAATTTACCATTACTAAATATTTCTCAAAAAAATATAAGACAAAACCCATCAAATTCACCCACTGCAAAGCATAAATAAATAAATTGCATAAGACGGGAATTTAAGAAGAATACTCGCTTGAATGTGCATTGGTGTGAATCAAACTTACTCCTTTATCACCGATGGGATTGCTCTAGATCTGAAGTTGAGGAGATTTTGACTGAGAATCTCAAAGGACCTGCATATTTTGTCTTCACAGCCTAGTGAGGAATTATGAACAAAGTAGGTTTTCAATGTGTCTCTCCTACATATATGTAGTTTACCACAAAGTGGAACGTGAGAAAATTAATAATCAGATTCCTAATGAAAAAAATAAAAAAAGCTTTGAAAAAATGAAAAAAAAAACCACGACAAAAGAAAAAAACCAAAACAAAAATGCCCCAAGAACCTGTGGGGGTTATAACCAAAACAAAATGGACTCAATTAATATTTTAACAAAATATTTCTCTGTTTTGCATCACTAACTGGAGTACTTGACGTTCTATTGTTTATGCTATTTTGGACTATATACTAGGCTGATATAAATTACTACCGAATATTTGCATCAGCTACAGATCTGCACTGTCATCTCTGCGAAAGAAATTGTCAAAAGTTACCAGGGAAGTGAATCAAGAAAGGAAGAAGAAATGAAGAGGAAAATTATAGACCTACAGGACAGTAAATTATATCCTCCTCAGTGCAAATGATCTGAAACCAAAATGAAAATGAAAATTGACCTTGTCTCAGATCTATACATGTTGCTATACATCACACGTAGAGACTCTCCTAAGATTTACAAACCAGCAGTTCTTTGCATTTCAACTGCATTCTGGAGATGCTGATATTCCTTCCCTCTCCATTCACAAAGTACATAGATAGATGATAGATAGCTCTTGGCCTGCTGATACTGTAAAAGAGCTTAGAAGTTTTCTTAATGGAATTCATAATTCTTATACAATTCAAAAGAAGAATTACAAAGACAGAGAAGCACAAAAAGTAAGTTACTATTAAATAACGTAGATGAGGAGAGTAAAATTTGAGAGCAATCAGTGGGTTCTCAACTAGAAATAGCCATCCTGCTAAAAAAACTCCATAATTCACCTATGATTTAAATGATAAGTGCTTCAAGACCACAGCATAAACTCCTTCTACTTTCAGGTAAAAAGTTTTCAGCTATATTCTGTGGGTACTCTATTAAATAAGAATGATTTGGGATAGCTATATGATTTCAGTGTGATGTATGATGTAGTATTTATGACTAAATTGTCATAATTGAAAGCATTTCAAAAAAAGAAACCTGGTAAGAAGTCCCACCCCAATTACTTCACCCTATCTGGGAGAGTCAGTGAATCTGACAAGCACGTGGACAGGTAGGATGTTTGTCAGTTTGGTTTGAATCATACTGGAAAGTTATTCTGCTGAAAAATATCTCCTAACAGTAGACCTGTGGGATTTCAGAATGAGAGGAATTTTTGGTGATTATATTCTGGCAAAATTGGTCACCACAAATAAATTCCAAATTTATAAAGTTATATACACTCTGTATTTGGCTATAAATTTCAACATTTCAAACCTCTCCGTTTTTATCTACAAGCACACAACATCCAAGGAAGAAAACAGGGGCGTAAACAGCTGCATGCAGGTGCTGTGGTGTGACACTGACGCCTGCTGAGTGACCTGCCAGCAACAGCTCCTTGCCTGTCAGCCCCCTGGGGAGAGGAGAGCACCAAGAATGCTGCAGGAAAGGCTGACAGTACTTGGTACTGATTTTAAAATATGTGTGTTCTCAAAATTTCAGGTGTTTCCTGAAGGGCTGAGTCGCTAACTTAAATCTTTACTGAGTAGTATGCTTCTGTGAAGAATGTATGTAAAATAACGGAGAAACTTAGCAAGGACTTACTGCTTTCTGGGGAAGCCCAGAAAACAACATGATCAGAGAACTGTTTAGGGCCCTGACAGACACCTGCTTCATGCAGTATTTGTTTTCTGTGCAGAGCAGCCCTCTTGCTAACACAGAGTGTGACACATAACTGAGATGGTTTATGACAGAGTTTTGCTCAAAGGTGCAATTCAATACATGTTTCTTTCCCATCCAAATATATAAATGACAAAAATAAACATAATTACATTTCAATTATTCATAGCCTATCTATTAGATATACTAAGTAGTTTTTATTTCCTGTGCTGTTGCTTTCACTATAGGCTAAGTTAAATTTCGTCATCTTACATTGTTAAGAGTATACAGAGCAGCATTTGCCACGATAACTTGACTGACTTTAAATATAAACAGCTCTCCTTCTTAACAACTGTTTATATTCTCATTGTGTTGACTGGATGGGATTATTGCAATAAAGGAAATAAAAATAAAAAAATAAAATATCTTTCAATCTACTTGTAACCTCTCTTACTTAAGGTTTCCTTTTTCTACACCACCCTTCAAAAATTTGAATGATATGCTGATTCCTCCACTAAGACCATCTACTGTGGTAGCTTAGGGCATTGGTTTAGGAGCAGCTGGGAAAGGTCTCTGCTTTTCCTCAGGTGTGACTAGAATTCATAATGGATATATGTTTTCTATGAGAGAGAGAAAAATAATCTCTGAACAAAAGCTGGTTGGGGTTTTTTCAGCTTTGTCAGCACCACACCAATACATGGACAATCATGGGCATTCATGTAATGTTCCTCATTCAATTTTTTTACCATTTCAAAGCTCTCTTTTACCAATAAGACATTTATGAAATATTTCAGGAGCTTCAGCTATGGAAAATAAACTACTTGAACTATAAATGTGTGTTCATTATCTGTGTACAGTGAACAAATAGAAGATTTTAATGCAAATGTAATGTAATGCCAGTACATTTTGTATGCTCATAAACAGTCTGATACATAACTAATTGCGTAAGTGTGACCATATCCCTCTTTTGAATGCATGAAGTAGGAATCTCAGTGTAGCATTGTTGTAATTAAGTCCCTGCTGGTCTAATTGTCAGCCAGCTCTCTGTGGAGCATCCTGGTGTTGCTTGGAACTGTTTGTCAGAACACAAAAAAGAAAAGGTATGGGATTGCAAAAGATAACCTGCTAGGAGTACAGTTCATTGCAGAATGCCATTACTGTCCTGACATACCCTGAAATCATGCAGCAAAACTCTCTTCAGTGTGTCGATTCAAGTTAAACCTGGCTGAGGCACACGCAGCTTTATGAATTCTTTAAAAGTCCACTAAGTTTGAACCCATTTGCAATTGAAATAAAGTGTTATTTGAAAGTCATTCTCTAAAAAGGGGAAAAAATTAAGAAAGAAGAGCTTTTCTGCTGAAGAGACTCAGGCAATTAATTAAACCTCTTCAGGAAATAGTATAAGGGCTTACAAATAAATAGCAGTTATTATCAGGAACAAGAGCAACGGTGGCAGGACAGCCACATTACTTTCCAGTGACAAATTAATTGATTTTCTGGGTTTTTTTTCAAAGCATAATAATATAACAGCACTAGATAGTTTAATAAGGAAGTAACAAAAATTGTTTCATTAGCAGAGGGAGGTTGTTACTGTACATTTATTCTTCCTTTGAGCTTCTTGAGTGGAAAGGCCACCTCTTGCCCTACTAGAAAGTAGAATTTTTCAAGCTTTCATTTTAAATGACTTTACAGGGAATTATTTCAGAAAAATGGATTCAGAACCCTGCTTACCTGAAGAGTTTAAGATGTAATACATATGGAAATATTCCTATTTTTTTCTGATTTGAGAATGTGGGGGGGACAAGCAATAAGTAGCAGAGCTGTTGAAAGTTACATGGGCTGTCAGTGATAAGAGCACTGAAGGAGGAACATTGAACAGATGGATTCTGTCACTGATTTTCAGTCCACTGAGGTAGAAGGTGTTTAATCAGTATTACATTTTACAGTGGCTGTGGATTATTTTTGCATCTCCCAATGCTTGCACTTTCATCACTTTAAATCAAAGTTGTCAAAAGTTTTGTGTCATTGAAACCAGTTCACAGTAGGATTCGTTACACTTTACCTATCTAATGAGTTAGATGTGTAATCCAATTTATTTATCCCTATGCTACAAAGGGAACCTTTGTCAATTCTACACTGCTGATAGACCTTTATACAAAGTAGGATGAATTGCTATGTGGAGATATCTCTTTCTCCTACTGCCTACAGAAAGCATCTGGACAATTAAATTAGACTAAGCATAATCAGTAAAGCACATGTGAGATGAACAGCATGCTCAGTGCAGGTGAAATAGCTATGATGTCCAGTATATTTGGAATTTATTTTGTTTTGTGGATGTAGGAAAAACTGTTCACTACAAACCAGACTTTCTGTATTCCCAGAGGTGAAGGTATATGCCTGCTCTGCACAGAGAAAATCTCTTTACCTGGGTTACTCTCAAGGTTTGAGATTTCACCTTGTGCTGGGAGAGTTTTTTTAATATTTTTGTGAGTTTTTGAGAGTTCACTGTGATGGTATGGAGAACGGACACCTGAAATGTAACAAAGAAAGGTTTTCTATAGAAAAAGAATTGTTTAGCTTATGAGTTTCCAGAGGCTGAGAGCTTTGCTGGCTCCAGAGCCATACTTCATTGTGGGGCTGACATTTAGCGGATCTTAGAGAAATCCAGCAGCAAGCCTGCAAAAGCACTGAGACCAGTTCAGTAAACACTCCATGTTCTCAGGAAGGTTTTTGATAAAGAATGTAAACATGAAAAAGATGTTTTGAAAAAGAGTGTTTGCTTGGCCAATTAAAATACTCGATCTTTGTTTGTTTTCATACTTTGTACTACACTGTTCTGTTCACGGACAGACAGAGACAGACAATCTCTCAGCTAACAGGGCTGCAGAGAGAGAAAAGCCTTTTGCTCTTTTGCTTTTGCACCTTGCTTGTTATGCTTGCTTGTTATGCTTGCATGAAACAATAAATCCTAACCCTTCTGAATTTGAAATCTATGGAGTCTTTTTGTGGATCAGGCCCCTAGATAGGATTCATCGCGACAACACTTCATCAGTAAAAATTGGTTTTATCTGTGAGATAAAACTTAGAAGGCTTTTTAGACAATCTGTCTGCTCCGTCAGAATTTACGTAGAAGCTTTATACCTTTTACTTTCCTAATAATGCAGCTCTTAACACTATCATTTCTGAGAAGGCCAAACTGTCTTTTAGGTGTAGTTTTTATTAAGTGTTGGCCCCTGTTTTCATTATCTTATATTAATTTTTAGTACACTTCTTTCATTTTATTGTATTTAAACGTTAAATCAATAAAAAACATAAAAGCTGCTTTGAGATTGGAGGAGCTGTCCAATTTTATTAGCCTCTTTGATGATATGATCTAAACCACAAGCTATTATTACCATTATAGCCATAAGAAAATTTTATTTTTTGTTTTTA
Organism: Vireo altiloquus; assembly: GCA_013396875.1. Taxonomy (NCBI): domain Eukaryota; kingdom Metazoa; phylum Chordata; class Aves; order Passeriformes; family Vireonidae; genus Vireo; species Vireo altiloquus. Next base: position 329,005 of record VZRF01009559.1, on the reverse strand, counting down.
TGGCGTGATATGTTTCTTTATTTGGAGAATGACTATTAAAAAATTCAATATGGCAATGTGGATTGACAAGCTTCATTTCGCAGTATTAAATTTAATTATATAAAACTGAATTTGCCCCATTAGAAGTCTAGGGATAATGTGAAGTACTTTTAACTTTGATGTCTGCTGTAACTCTTGATGAAACATAAAACTTAACAGTTTAAGTAGGCCTTTTATTTCTCTAAAGAAATACTACAGCTCAGAAGAGTTTTGTGAACTCTTTGTGTAAGCAGGAACAATTCTTAGCATTGCAGAAAAGAGCTGATATTTTATAAGAAAGAGTAAGTGAGATGTATGCTTTAACAAATAGATAACTGGTCCTTTTTTTTTGTTAAAATCAATCACAAGTTATTGCAAAAAAAAAAAAAGGTAAAAAAAAAAAAAGATTATGGAGCAGTTTATCAAAAAAAACTCTTGACACCACTAGAAATTCTTTCCCTGTTTCATTGTTTGGGTATATTTGAACAGTATTAATGAGAAATTAATTCAGTCAGGAAACAGGAATAACCATTTGGCAAATTTTTCACAATCCCATAGGAAGGAAAATGCTCTTTGCAGTATCAAATGTTTCCAGGGAAATTTATAGACAATTCTTTGGTGAAAAAATGGGAGGTGTTCTGTGGAGGAATGGGGAAATAACAAGCACTTTAGTGTCTCTAGTGCACTCTGTGTTTAGTTTGTCCTATTAAGCCATTTAATTAAATAACTTTAAAGAGAGTAGTCTTGGATTTCAGGTGCAAAACTCAAATCTGGACTTGAAGTAGAACATTACACAAGCTATGCAGTGTTTCAAGCAGGGATTTGGGTCTGGTCAGTGCCAGGAAGCAGAGTGCAGAGGTCTGAATACCATTTAAATCTTCCTCAGTTTGGGAATTTTGATGTCTCCATTTTATTTAAGGTCTGTCTGCATTGGACAGGTACTAACACAAATGCTTCCCAAGCAGAACAGGTGGAATCAAATGACAGAGGGCACCTCCAAAGCTGCAAAACCTATGCATATCTGCAAATATGGAGCTTGCTACAAGGATACACCTCTAGGTGACTCCGAGTCCCTAGATGACACTCAGAGTAGTTCAGTACTGTCTCTGAGTATTACAGCTGATAAAAGTGGTAGAGTTATTTAATAATTGAGACGTGTTACTAAAAAGCACAAAATATTAATGGTATTTGGCATCCTTCTGGAATGATTTTTGGGAGTCCCTCTCTAAGTAATCAAATGCCGAAAGACCTTTATTGGCCAGTAGTTTGCAAAAGTTGACAGACAGGAGTAAAGTGTGGTGGTCAAGATCTGCTTGCTCAGTTCATTCTCTTTGGCTTTGTAACTCAGCCATCACCATCATGAGCAAGGCATAAATTTACATATGGAAGGAAAAAAAGTATTTTTAGGCAGGAATATTCCTGTTGTTTTTAATTGACTGTGAGTAATAATCCTTGCTGTATACATGGCAAACTTTCACATGATAAACAACTATGCCACTCCAAGCTTTGCTTGCATTACAAGTTATTTTTTATTTTACTTATGAAGCAGCAAAATTATTTTATTCTGTATGACTTAAGAATCCTTATACTTAAGTTTTCCTTGCAGAAAAAGCAGTTTATATTTAATCTCGTAGAAAAGAAGTTCCTTACCATGTTTAGTTATTTCCCCCATATAGTGCAAAATAAAATATTACTTTAAAAATTTTATCGGAAAAAAAAATTGAGAGGGAGGAAATACTTTCTAATCAGGTCTAAACACATCTATATCTAAATCATTTGTCTTAGCTATTTTGTGATCCATATGGAAAGGGAAAAATCTGTTTGGCACACCCTGTGAAAAATGAGGATATAAGCTAAAGAGAAGATCTCAGATCTGTGACCAACCTCCTTTGTCCTCTTCTCAGCCTGAGAATATTCACTGGCTTGTGCACACTTGCTGTTGCTATTTTGGAATATTAGGCTGATGGCAACTTCATCTGCATTTGGTGACAAAATTTTGGCTTTCATGAACTCTATGCATGCAAGTTAATGGGGCTACTCCTCGGCTCCACATCTTCATAAACTGCTCGTAAGTTCCTGTCTACTCCCAGCTGAGAATATTGACACAGTGCTGCTGAGGGTATGAGCACACCAGCACACTGACACTGCAAATATCAGCAAGAGCTGCTTGGGTGGCCTTTTGCTGCACATCGTGATAGGAATCCAGCCTTGAGCAAGAGAGCTCAATTTTCAAGTAAGTGTTTCTTTAAAGGGTCTCAGACACTCAACTGTAGGAACTAAGCACATTGAGGTTTTGATTTAATAACAGCTGTCGTTCAATTTGGGTTTTAATTTGTTTTAAATTAAGAAAAGTGTGTTCGGTCACCAACAGTGCTACAGAGACAGTATTGATGGTTGCATATAAATAGCTGAGGTTTATTTGGTTGGCAGTTATGATTCTCTGAGTTATCCTTTGATGGATAGTCCTACTCTCCAATCACAAAATAGGTCAAGACCATGACACACAGGAACCTCCAGCCTTGAGTCTTACTACATTTTGAGTTACAAACACCTTTCTTTCTCACTTGCAAAATTAATATTTTTGTAGTAAAATGCTAATCCCAGCAAAAAGTGAAAATTTTCTCTATAGTAATGATACTAATACTTCCAGGGAGGAAAAAGAAGGGTCATAGATTATCAAATTAATTTTATGGTTTAATTCTTATTGAACAGATTGTATTCTTAATAGTAAAATGAGGTAATGACTTCTGATTACTCTCTTAATTCCTTTTTTTGATAAGGCAAGACTAAATGAGAACAGATTTGCATACTCCTAAAATTAATATTTCAAGTTGTCCTGGATAAATAAAAAGAAATAAATTTTTCTATCCATATAAAATATAAAAAAATAGTCTTGCACTGAGGTTTTTTTGAGCTTCCTTTTAGATCTGGGCTGTGTTCCCTGTAAGAAAACAAGGTTACCTTGATACACTGAAGGTGAACCCCTTGTATCAGCTGCAGTGAGACCTGAGTTGTGGTCAGCCATTTGAATACCATGGGATTGAGTCAGTTCTTTCATTATAAATGGCACATTTCCATAATGAATGCAGGACAAAATTTCTGAATCAGTAAAGGTGCAACGGAAGCCTCTTTTCCAGGAACTTCAATTAAGGTGTCCTTCCTCTGTCTCCATGGTCCTCTGCCTCCAGTGTCCCCCACAGCTGTCACTTTTTCACAAGCGGTTCTGGTTTTTCACTGCAGTTCCTCAGCGGAAATGCCATTGCAGGTAAATACTGTGTTCCTGTGCAGACATCTGAAGAGGTGACCTGCTTATTGTCTCCCTCTCCAACATTCAGCTGCTTTGCTGTACAACAGAAGAGCTTGCAAAGGTTGTGTTCCAGAAGCCTCTGGAAAGAAAAGGATTTACCCATTGACTTGAGGTGCCTGCTGCGGCTATGCTTCTGAAAATGTAACTAAGCTAAGTTTGAATTGCCATAATATTTACCTTTAATTTAAGAGATGTGCATTATCTGAGATGTGACTTTGTGCATGCAGTAAAGGTGCATTAATTTGTGCTCCCATGTGGTAATGGAGGAGGGAGTAGTTCAGGTGCCTTTTGTGCTGACTATGTGGCCCAAGGAAAGCAGAGTGTGGACTCCCAGTAAAACACTCTCTGTTGTTCATGTGTGCAGTATCAAAAGGTGTAGAGCATGGAGCCATCACCTGTGGCCCTGGGAAAAGCCCTGGTGCACAGGGAGAAACTGGGACAGATACTGCTGGGACTGCAATCTCTTCAGAGTTCAGTGGCAGGAGCTGCACATTGGTGACCTGTAACTTCCTCCTGGTGGCAACAACTGCTTTCAATTTCATTGTTATTCATTTTTTGTTCGAATAGAGTCGAGGAGTCCAGAGGATTGGCCTGGAACGAGAGGTTCCTTTTTTCTTGGGGGTCAGAGGGAGAAACTGCAAAAATCTCATCAGAGAGACCTACAGCTCAAATGCAGAACTTGGGTGTGCAAGGAGGCCCTGGTGGTAGGAATGGTCTGAGGACTGGGGGTTGGAGAAGAGCTTCCTACAGCTCAGAAAATGATTGAAATCACTAAAATTAAGAGTGAGAGCAATGTCTTCTTGAAGGACAGTGAAAAAAAGGAACAATGTATGCATCTTTTACATCTATTCAGTCTTTCTGTCACTTTGAACTTTCTCTACTTAAGAAGTTAAGTGTTCTAGTCCATACTCACATAAAAACTGGATTTTTTTTCAAGTTTGAAAGTCTTCTGATCTTTGAGGATTTGATTGATGTGAGCTCCTGTCATTCTGCTCTGTGAAATGAACATAAGATTTCAGGTGTGGTATTTGCAGCTAAAAATATTATTGCCCTTTGTAGCTATAGAGCACCAGAAAGTATTTGTCATAAGATGTTGCAAATTGGGGGTAGAAATATATTTGCTGCGTTGCTAATCATTACTGCATATTAAAAGTACACAGATGAGCAGGACAGACTTGGAATTCTGTTTTTTAAATCTCCACCACAGGGAATATATGAAAATAAATAAGAACATGTGGTTAAACTCCTAACAAGATTAAAGATATGAAAATATTAAGAAATTTATTTGTTTACTTCTGGAATTACACTTAAGTGAGATATCACTGATAGGCATTGGGGAAAAAATGTCATGTGGTAAGCTGGGGTGGCAAAGAGAAAATACCCTAACTGAGGTTTCTTGCTGGTGGGAGTGATGTATAATCATTCCTAACTATATTGCCAGCCTGAATCAACTGAGATTACAGATGGAATTTGATGACCAAAACATCACAGTTTCCTTGGTCTTACCTAGAAGAACAGTGTACAAATGTGGAGATGAAAGACCTGTCTATGAAGCAGATTAGTGCATTAAGCATTTGAAAAAGCACTTAGCAACATTTTTTTTAAACAACTATTAGAAACACATGGACCTGTGTGCTGTGTATTTCTCCCCTCTGCATTTAAATAAATATGAAAAAGAGAAAATATTTGTAAGTGGTTTATTGTAATAGTGCATAATACTGTTTCCAAAATATTTTCTGATATATCACCTGCCATTTAGAGTGATTGTTTTCCTGTATATGAATTGACGTACTTAAAAAAGTATGCAGGAAATAAAAATTATGTCTGACCTATTTGTCTGAGATATAAGTGTACAAAAAAAAAATATATGCATAGATAAGGCCATGGGTTCTCTTCTATTGTTGTTTTTCATATGCCTTTAGGTGATCTCAGCCAGCATATTTCCTTCTGAGTTATAACTCTGAACTGTGATTAAAGATAAATTGCACCAGCACATCTTTTAATGTGTGTGAATGAGAGGACAGTCAAATATGTGTTATGCAAGGTCTAGGGAATCTTTCTTCTGAAGTTTTTTTTGACATCTAGAACAGTAGCTGCTGACAAAAATGTTATACAGGAATAAATATACCTTCTGGTGTTTACCTGGGGTTAGTGTATGGATGTTTGTGAAGGGAAGGAAGTAAAGAAATGCTTCTAGAAGCATGCACAGCAAACAGAAGCAAGCAAAGTTTGCTCTGTTGTGGTTGCTGTGGGAGGAGGGAGAGATCCCTGTTGTGGTGTGAGGTCTGCTGCTCGCATGTAAGGGAGCTGACACACATACTCATGTGAGTCAGAGCAAGAGAGACACGTTTCAAGCTCTGTTACTCACTGATATAGAGTTTTTCATGTCCTGCCCCTAGGACTAAATTTCCACTTTCTTTAACTATGTGTGACTCAAAAGACTATGTTCACAAAAAGGTGAGCTTCATGAAACAAACAGATAAAAAAGTAAAAAAGAACCCTCTCTTTGCAGAGGAACTTTCCAGAAATATACAGACTGAAAGCAGACTGCAAGCAGACTGAAACATGGTAGTAATCTGGAAATAAGTGGGTTCAGAACCTCGGTGTTTTAGAGAGTTAATGTCAGTGACCTAAGTTATAGTACCCCAGTGGAGATCTAATTTTATTTGGGATGATGGCCCTGAAGAAGAGACCATGTTTTAACTCTGCATGTTGAAGTGGAAAATGTTTGCATTTGGGATCTCACATATTTACAAAGAATTATTTATCATCACATTGGATCTGTCTAGATTTTAATTTCTTGACCTGCTGAGGCAAGACTCTGATCCTCCTCTCTTATGGGACATTTAACTTAGATAAAAATGTCACCAAGATGGAAAACTAAGCTCCTAAAAAAATTCACTGTCTTTTTATTTCTCTTCTGGAAACTATTTAGCTCATTGCAAATAGCTGCAGAAAGATTTTATTGTAGATACTTTGAGAAATACAATTATTGGTTTCAATTTACTGTTTGTTAATTATTTTATCCAGACTCCTCTAATTAAAAGCTTCTGTCCTTTGGCACCTCTAGTGATTCAGAAAAAACAGATAACAATAAAATAAGTTTTAAGAAAATTTTAGAATTCAATAAGTCAAGTGTAGTTTACTACTAAAACAATGTGATAAAGACTAGCTTAGATAAACGTTCCCTGAGTTATCATTATGGTATGCCCAGAAGGAACAAAAAGATGAAACAACTCCATCTGTTTATAGATGAATTTTTTTTTATTAGAAAAAAATTGTGAGGACTTCAAGGTCACAATAAAAAGAGGCAACAAAGAAATGCTACAGTTTCCTCCTTCTGCTACTTCAGCTCCTTCAGAGCCGACAAAAAAGTACCCCTTATTTGTATCCTCTTACAGTGCAAACCTTTTCCATAGGATTGCAGTAATAATCTGCAATGTTGCAGAATGGGAAGTCCTCATTGTATCCCTTAGAAGGCACCAGGCAATTTAGTGCTCTCATAGGGCACTAAATGATAATGTATTCTCTCAGTCTGTTCTCCTCCTACCCCTCTTTTAAATAAGATGTAGATATGTAAGGAGCTCTGAAACTCCACAGATTCTCTCTAAATGTCCATGAATCAGGAATGCTTATGCTGAACTTGTAACCCAATGCTTGGTGTCTGTTTTCCTATTGCTTTTTTTTCTCTATTGACTAATAATGAACACATGAATTACAGTGATTTAGTCAGCACATAAATCCAATGGTGTAGATGAAACTGGCAGGTATTCCTAATGTAAAAACATGCAAGTGCCTGTAAGATCAAAAACTAAAACTTTGCATTATCCATACCTGGTTAAAGAAGGCACACATTTTTCTTCTTAATGAAGCATGTATTAACCTCCCTTTGAAATAAGGTCTGGCCAAGTTTCTAGTGGTAAATTCCAGGGAGAATACAGAACAAAAAATAACAGTGAGATTTATGCCTGTCTAAAAGCATCTATTGACACATAAGAAAACAATTGGAGAGTTGTCTTTTTTGTCTTTTTCATTCATGTAGGCTTTTCAGAACTTGTGTAGTTGTGTTCTACACTGAGGAGTGGTTTTTTTTCCCTTGATTCGAGCATTTCTTTGAGAACCATGTACATCCAGTGTTTTACCCTGTCTCACCCTATTCTAAGCAATAATTTACCTTTATATTTTTCAGAATGGGGCTGACCAAGTAAACTGCCTTAACAGGACTATTTTTTTTCTCATATTGAAACTGTGTGGAAGCTCAGTCAGTAATCCAAAGTAAATGACTCTGGGGGGTCTGGCTGGAATGGTGTTAACTTTCTTCGTAGCAGCTCCTACGGTGCTATGTTTTGAATTTGAGACTAAAGCAATTGGTCAATGTTTTAGCTATTTTTGAACAGTACAGCCACAGCATTTTCTCTTTTCCTCACTCTTCCCCACAGCAATTAGGGTGACAGAGGGCAAGAAGCAGGGAGGGTTCACTGCAGTGACAGGTGATGTCAACTGACCAGAGGGACATTCAAACCATATGATGTGCTCAGCCATAAAAGCTCAGGGAAAGGAGGAGTAAGGGAGGAATGCCTGTGGTTATGGCATTTATCTTCCCAAGTGACTGTTTCATGTGATGAAGCCCTCCCTTCCAGGAAGTGACTAAACAGAGGTTTATGCAATATCACAATGGGAAGTAGTGCATTAATAGCTCATTTTGCTTTGTTTTGCTTTGCCTCTGTGTGTGGCTTTTGCTTTACCTGTTGAACTGCCTTAATCTCAAGCCTTAAATTTCCTCACTCTTACACTCCCAGTTCTTTATCCCAGCCCACTGTGGGGAACTGAGCGAGTGAATACCAAGTTGTTTTCTGGGCTCATGCCGTCTCAATAGTCTGTACACATAGGATAGGTAACAGCCACTGGGGGCACACTGAAATGCTTCAACTAAGGTCAGTTAAAAGAAACAGTATCAAAACTACCTTTTACAGCATATCTTAAAATCTAAGAATACAAAACTCAAAGACCAAAGCAAATAAGGGATTTTGACAGCAAAGAACAATGTGGGTGGATTCAGTAAGTCTGTAATACAAAACTACAGTCCAGCAATTACCTTGCACTCATATCCTGCCCATGCTGCAGACATCTCTTTGATGTTCCCAAAAATTCTCTGGGTGGCTAGGGTGGAATTTCCTCCTACTCTGAGCAACAGAATTCAGCCTAAGATTAGTGTTCATGCAGAGATCTAGAGGTGCCTCTTTTGTAGGAAGACACAAATTAGACGCGAAGGATCTCCAAACCATTTGTAGAATCAGGCCTTTTTAGCTTACATTCTTCTTTAAACAGCAACAAGATTACTGCAAAGCAAAGGAAGTGGTGGGGTTTAACAGGTCCTTTCCTACAAATCCTGGAACAACTGTGCAGGAAATGAGGTACCTCAGTTCAAATAACACTGTGGCCTGAAGGAAGTCAAGCCTGTATTTCTCATATTCCCATAAAGTGCTAATTGAGATACAAATTAGTCTAGATTGAAATGAGAGATTGAGAAATGGAGGTAAGATTTCTTGGCGTTCAGCCTTTACCATATCCTGTCTCCTGCTGGTATTGCAACTGCTTATCTGATCTTTTATTTACCTTCAGTCACACTTGGTCTATAGTTATTCTTACTCTCAGCATATTCTTGAGAGAATTTCTATCTTCTGGTGCCTGGGTACTAAAGAATACATTCTTTTTATGTGCAGCACTGTCCTGAGACTCATTTCACTGGAACAGTTTGAATGTGCTTAGAAGAGAGGTGAAGGCTTTAGCCCTAGTGTCTGACACACCTGAGGGACTGTTTGATGTAAGAACCTGTGTCTCTCTCTTTCACATTTTTTTCTCAGTTGCTTTCTTGTTTTTGTCTTGAAGACTGGAGTGTGAGTGACTTGATTAATACATTATCACTTAATTTTGTTTGGGTTCAAGCCTTACCTGCTTTGTTTTCTCATGAGGAGCTGCCCTTTATTGTGTGACTTGCTCCCTTTATCATGGCACACATCTACACTGATGTGCTGAATATCCTTTGAAGGACTGAGAGTGAATTTTATAAGTCTTCATGAGTAGTTTGTTATTCATGGTTTCCTGTCCTTGAGTGTCCTTGTCAACCTCTCCACAGATTAACACTGCTGTAGCACATTTATTTTCAAAATGAGCACTCTTTGCTCAAGTTGTGCTGATGCAAAACCTTCACCCTGCTCCTGTCCTATGAGCAAAGTTCCAGGCCCTCTCTCTCATTAAAGGTATGCTCACATCACTCATGTAAAACAATTGGGCAGAGGGTTGTCAACACCTTGGTGCTCACAGGGTGGCTGGGTCATGGTCAGGTTGTTATGATCACACACAGATGAGGTAGGTAAGGACAAGTAGTCATGGAAAGTCCTAACATGTATCTGAGGCATTCGTTTTAAATTAGATGAGATAATCCGAAAGCCTTCATTAATCTCTGAAAAAGCTGAAGTAAGGTGTTGTACTGGTTTTATTGTTTTAGAATTTTAGTTAGGATATTTTGGAAATTAACAAACATGTCCTAATTGGTAAAGGCAGCTAGTCATAATTTCAGTTAATTTTTAATTTTTATGTAATTTTAGATTTTCATTTTAATGGTATTTTTTGTCATGTAAGAAAGGATGAGGACAATTCCCATGCCAGGGAGAAAAATTCAATCATAATCAAATATAAAACTCAAACCTAGTTTGAGCCCCCTCTGACATGGGCTGTGACAGCTTGCAGTAGGCAAGGTTGCTCCAAGCCCCATCCAACCTGGCCTTAAACACCCCTCCAGGGATGAGATAGCTACAGCTTCTCTGAACAACCTCTGTCAGTGTCTCACCATCTTCACAGTAAAGAATTGTTTCCTAATACCTAATCTAAATCTAGCCTCTTTCACTTTAAGGCAATTCCTCCTTGTCCTATCACTCCATCCTCTTTTAAAAAGTCCTTCTCCAGCCTTCTTGCATTCCCTCTTTAGAGACTGGATGTTCAGAAATATCCAACATTCTATTTTTAGAAAATTTGTGTGTACTACTTGAATTTTCTTTATATGTATTATGCCTGAAATTTTTAAAAATTAATATATATTAGCCTAGGGATTTTTTTGACACCCTGTCATAATAAAGTGGCTTAAATTGATTGTGAGCTTATTATTTTTACTTCTGTACAGTGAAAATTTCAGTTATTCAACTTGCAATGTATTCCCATTTCTATCTTGTCAGCATCCAGTCCTAACTACAACCTTTACAATGTCCATCTGCTGGGAGATTGGACATCAGTTTGCCTTTTTAATTGCAATTCCTCCTCCATACTTGTTTTTCCTTCCTTATTGGTTGTTTTTTTTTTTTTTCCTAATATTAAATGTTAGCAAGAGGCTAAATCATACGGGGTAATCAGGGTTTAATAATTAAAAAAAACCAGCATTCAATCTTGATTTCTCTTTCCCATCAATGTAAACATACCCTAAAAGAAAATTGCAATATACTTCTGTACTATAAACAACCTATTAGGAAGCTAAACATTATAGCATGCACTGTGCTGAGAACTTTTGGTTTTCAAAAGCAAAAAGTAGCTTTGATAAGCTTATCCAGGCTTTCCAAGCTGTGAAGCTGAGGACATAAATCAAGAAATTTTGCTTTAGTTTTTCCGATAATTGTGGAATAATGTAGAAGCACTTCAGTGCTTCTTCAGGTTTAACTTAGAAGCATAGTTTTTAGCAGACTGTGAATTAATCCTCAGCTGAAAAAAAGAGTCTACTCTCCCACAACAAAACTGAGAGCATATAACAAAGAAAAACTAGTCTTTGAAGTTCCTTTGATACATAGAGGACCAGAGTTTCTTAATTTTTACATCATCTTTCTGTCAGTTTCATATTAGAAGTTCATATAGCCTTTTTTTCCAGTTGTGGACAGAGTTTAATATATAATCAATTCAAATTGTAAAAAATAATCATGATGACAGTAAGAAGAATCTCTTTTATACTACAAACTGAACTCTCCAAAAATGTGGTTCTTGAACATAAAAGATTAATATCAGTTGTGGGATTACTTTCCAGACTAGCAATTTCTGTAAAAGTAATTTTGTAATTAAATTTAGCACTATCCAGCACTTTCACAGAGAGAAACTATAAATCTGTATACAGACAGGAATATATTATAATCAACTTAGAAATCCTTTAGCTCATCTCTCTCACACACTGTTGTCACATCCACAGAAATAATATGGGGAGTGAAGAGATTTAAATTTTTTTTTTCTACTTTCATCTAAGATCAGTTTTAATCAAGAAAATGATTGACAGGGCCAGGGTCAGAAGGGTTGTTCTGGAGGTGGAGAAAGGACAACTATCTTTCTTACAGTGAATTTCTACAAATGTGTTTGCAAAAAGTAGCTTAACAGAATATTTCCAAATGATACTTGGTCTGACATTTAAAATGCATAAGAGAATTACCTTATTAAGCTTAGAAGAACCTGCTTTGTTTGGATTTTGGTTTGTCTTTAGTTATGCTTAAATAGGGAACCTTCCAGTTATGCTTAAATAGGGAAATAGTATACACTATTCCCATTGAAGTGTTTCAAAGGAATTGAATTCCAGGTTCAGATCCTCTGTTCATATCTAACAGATGGGAAATATAACACTAACCTTTTCATAAAGTGCTTTGTGATCAGATGATTAAAGGAAAAAGCCAATATTAAAATTAAATATTACTTGCCGTGATGGGGACGCTAAAAAACATGACAGTAGCGAGGGACTGGGAAGTAATGTAGAATAGAAATTGTAGTAAAGAAAAAAAACCTGAAACAGAAGACACACCAGAAAGACCTTTAGATATGTCCCTGGTGACTTAAAAAACCCTCCTTGTTGTTTAACACTTGTGTTGTGAAAGTTGAGCAGGGCAGGAATTATTGTGGAGGCTGGGGAGAAGAGAGAGCCTTGCAGGCATCCGCACCCTAGAGCCCCAGGATTCATCTTGGTGGGAAAGGCTGTGCTTCAGGGGGAGTCGGAGGCAGAGGGAATTGCCAGGGGGAACGTTCAGGCAGCAGGCTGCTATCCCATGTCCAGAAAGGGCAGCTGCTGTGCTCCTCCTGAGTATTGTGTCTCGTCTGCTCAGTGGGGACTTGGTGCCTGAGGTTTGTTCCTGGCTGTGTCGAGCGGATGCCAAGTAGACCTCAGGGCTATGCAGCACTTTGTGCCATGAAGAAAACTTAGGGTTCTTTTGAGAAGGAAGTTATAGAGTTTTTCTAACTGGAAAAATGAGCAAATAATATATTCTTTGGCACTCTTAATGCCAGTATAGCTCAAAAAAAATTGTTTCATCACACAATTAATAGTTGCCTAATGGCTCCTCATTCTGTAACTTTATTTAAACTCCTTCCTGTTAAATATTAATAATTTGTCTAGTACTTAGGAGTTTATAATCAAGAAAACTCAATGACAGCCAAATATCATCTTATCCATCTCTGCTGAAGTGGCTAGTACAGGCAAAAACATCCAATGGAACAAGATCACTGGTTATGCAATGTCAACCCTCTGATTATTTTTCCTTTTAGAAGACTAAGATGCAAGTGCTCAGAATTTTCCCACTTTGTGATATGGACTGAAGAGTTTCTAATAGCAAAACTAATTTCATTGGAGGTAACAGCTCTGACCAGAAGGAAATAATTTTTAGGATAAAGTGCTGCTGGGTGAGTATGAGGAAAGATTGTGGCATCAACAACACAAGGAACATGTGAATTATGATAGTTCTCCTGAGACCATGTCTCAGGAAAGACAGAGCTGAACAAGTTAAAACAAAAACAGTTTACTTCTCTCTCAATCCTTGTCTCACTCCTGCACCCAATTCCTTCCCTTCAACTTGTCTTTTACTACACTGAGTGGCAGAACAGAGAGGTCTTCTTTTACAGATTAATATGGGATAAGAAGGATTTCTGGCTTCTTCTCACTCTGAGTGAAATCAGAATTTTCTTTCCTCACTCAAAAAACTTAAAAAAACCCATCAACAACACCCCACCCCCCCATTTGCCCAAAGCACTTTTGCTTTCCCTTTTCTGAGTCACAAAACAGTGCAGTTGTTTAGGACTCTTCTGTTGCACCTCAAAAAATGTGTGACTTCTAAAAGGAGAATGAAGTAAAATTATACAAGTCAACACAATATCTAAATGATAAGTAGCCTTTAAAACTTTTAACTCAGATAAATGCTGATAAAGGCCTCAATAAAAGTTAATGCTCCTGGTTGATTCTGATGGAAAAAAATTGTAAAATGTCAGCCTTGTAATAAATGCACTAAAGGGTGAATGCCACATTTAAATAAATAAAGTCTTGTGTCTGAAAAGCAAGAACACTAAAATACATGAGTACATAATAAGAATGTATTAACCTGATGAGCCTCATCTGCTTGCTCACAGGACTGTGAAACAGGAGTAAATCTGAAGAACTGGAGAGAGTTACACATGCATGAAATAATAAAAATGAAGTGAAATGACATATAGGAACCACAAGTTACTTGGACATCACCAACTGATTTTTTTTTTCCTCTCAACTGGAAAAGTCTCTGTATAACAACATTTCTTTCCTTATTTTCTGGCATGTTTAAACATATGCAGGAGGAAAATTTTTCAGCATTTTTCATATCAGTGAGAACATTAAGATTTTCAGTATAGCTATAACTTTTGCTAAGGTATGTGCACTCAGCTGAAGATGTAGAAAGTAGTTTATGTTAAAAGTTGGGTAGCTCCTTTGTACAGGGAGATCACAATCTGGTTGCAGAAATTACTTTGTGGTTAACAGTTATAAGGTTCATACATTTAGACAGACAAGTAATCAAATGGTATGACAAATATCACAAGTGTATTTTAAGATTGTATCTCAAAGTTTTGACATTTGAGAATATCCTGTTTGATACTCAGTTTATTACATGATGGTTCTCATTATTCAATGCAAATATCACCCTGCTGTGGTATATTTATTGTACAACTCATCGACTTGTAACAGTTTGACAGCAATTATTAATTTTATTTCCTTTTGGTTGTTCACATAAATTAATTTACTCTTCTCAGTCTTAACAGCATTTACTGCAAATAACTGAGGAATGAGAATGTCATAACAGAAATATATTTCCTAGTCTCAAGGAGGAAGTCATAATTTCTTCCCCTTTGACCAATGAAAATGCTTCTGCCATCATTTGGTGTGCTTTAATTGTATAGCTAGTGTCCAGTAGATGAGAGGTGTTCAGCTGTACCCCAAAGAAAATATCCTCCTCTTTTTTCAAGACAGGAGAGCCCCTCTTTCATTCAGACCCTCAGAACCTGCTGAAAGACTTCCATGCTCACTTAGCTAATGTGAAAGGACTTCTCTTTCAACTTTGCCCTGCAACACTCAGAGTGCCTCTTGTCCTTAGTTTTATGTGAGTGGGTAATGGTCTTCCAGAATACATTATTTCTGGGATAACACCTGCTGTAATTATTCTCAAATGCTCTTTTCCCCTACAATTCACCTGGTATCCTGTATGTGAGATGCTGCTCTCTCACTCCCCCCCACTCCTTGTTTCTCCCTGTTCTCTACCAAGGCTTTAACACTTAAGCCTTTGGGGAGATAGTGTAATTCCTTTTGAAAAAATCAGAGTGGAGATTAATAGAAAGCAAATAAATGTACTCCCATATATGATACAATATGTAAACACACAAATGTTTGTGTTTTGACAAGAATCCAGGAACAAAGCAGCTATACACGGAAGAAGGCAAAGAAAGAGTGTGACTCATGGATTTTTAGAGTTGGAATTTGGATACTATCTTAGAACCTTTTCCCTGAGTAGCAAGTGTTGACTGATCTGGCCTGTTTGCTGTGTCAGGCATTTCTGCTGTTCTGAGTGAAAGAAACTTGGACGCCTGAGAGATTGCTCTGCTTCCTCTTCCCTCTCCCCTACTTAACTCCTAATCTAATCTTTATGGCATTTGTTGACTTTCAACCTGTTGATTTGACACTGATGCTCATAAGGTAGAGAAGATTTATTGTATTACAATGTGATTTGTTGATGTGTTATTTTTCTTTCTATCAGTAGATTATTGAGATCATAAAATGAAAATCAGTTTTTCATTTCAACCTCCCACTTGTTCCCCTTTAATTTATTGAAAGAATCCTGCAGTAAAAGAGATCCATTTCCACTGTTTTTAAAACAGGAGAGCGGTCCTAAGGATAAGAAAAAGTGTTTTACAATAGAGATGAAAGAAAAGTTGAGAAAATGGGAAATTGAATGCCCTCACAGTGTTTTATTGAATATGTTCAACTTTGATGAAGCACAAAGGCATTGCTATATATTTTAAGTTGGCAGGTAATACATTCTGAGGGACAAAAGAAAATACAAATGAGAGTAGCTACTTTTTCCTTTTTCTGATCTGTTGATGAGAGAAACATGCAGTGGGTATCATTAAAAACCTGGCCATTATCTCTTCATAGTAAGTAAATCAACCATAGTGTTTATCTGATATCTTAGACTTGGAAATAACAGGAAGAGTGCAGTAAAAATAAATGCTTAATGGTGGTATTGTGTGCTTAAACAAAGAGTTTATACTGATGCCTTAAATGGCTCCCTAAAAACAGAGGCTAGACAGGAATAAGGGAACAAAGGAGGTATTTATTTGAAAGGCCTTCAGAAGTACACCCTGGGGGTCCAGAGGGTCCTGCCTCAGTGGATCCCAAGGTGGATGACAGGTCACGAGTTCTTCACACTTTTATGGGTTTGGTCCATCTGCATATCAGCATAAATTCACCAATTAAACCTTTAGCTAATGATGTAATTTCTCCAAGCTTGCCCCCCTTCTCAAGATGTTCTTTTACGTAGGACAGTCTGGGTGTCCTTGAAGAGCAAGCTAGAGAGGCTTTGTTATGTCTGTCTTAGCATAAGAGAGAGGCAGCTAACAAGCTGCAAGGAACTTCAGAGTTACACTAGGCAGTACAGAATTTGAAAAAATATAGAAGTTAAAACCTAAGGCATCAATACTGCAGCTAGAAATGACAGCTAATTATGTGACCATTAAATAGGAAATAACGATGCAAATGTGCTTTCACTTGGTCACCTTCTTTGTAATATAAAAGGTTTCATATATGAAGGTCCTCTTTCTGATGTTTCTATACGGATTTCTGTTGAGAGGTGACGTGATTTCTATCAATAGGCATCATATTCGTGGTTTTTTAAGTGAAAATGCAGATGGGAACAATTTGGGTGCAAGGGCTGTCATTCTAGTGCGTTTGTGAGATACCTGATGTAGCCAGGTAGTTATTTTGGCTGGAGGTACTGCTATAACTCTCATAAATATTGTCCAAGGGTGACCTACTGTTTTCTCTGTGTGTAGAAAATCTAAATGACAGAAAGAACATTGGGAAATTAAACAAGTCTTTTAATTTTTGGAAGTTAAATTAAAAAATGGTTCTGGTTAGAAGGCAAAGTGTCAAAGGAAAACTCAGATTGCTGCTAAAGTTTTTATTAGAAAAATATCTCCAAGAGATTTTGAAATGGAAACATTTCTGAAAGCATAGCCAGATGGAAGGAGCTGCATGATGCTGATGTCTGCAGGACCTGAAGGAGACAGATGGTCAGCAACTTAAAATGTTGAATACTTTCAAATATACATGGGACAAAAAAGAAAGGGAATAAGAATCCAATGAATAAATAATTACGATCATAAGTCTCCAACTTATTTGAAGTGTGTAGCCATCTGAAAGCACCCCCATTCAAACTAAAAACTTCCATGAGAGGATTCAAGGCTTACTGGACACCAAAGATGAATTGGAACCTCATCTGCTGCTCATAAAACTGTGCATTTGTAGATGAAGATGACAAGTTAAAACAGAATTTTAATAGGATCATACCTCAGAGACAGATGAAAACCTATTAACTGTAGATGGCCTGACCCTAGAGAAGGAAAATAGAACAGAATGAAAGCACAGCATGCCTTAGGAGCTAGTGAAAAGACTGGAAAATGCCTGTGAGAAGAACAAGCATCTGGATAGTCACAAACAAGAACATAAGTGACATAAATGCTAAGTCAATGATTTCATACTTTGGTAAGAATGAAAAAGAAGGAGCATGAAAAAGATGAAGAAATAGCTATACTGACTATGAATTATATGGCTTTAATCCCAAACATAGGACATATACGCACACCTAGGCACAATGGCTTTTTATTTAATTGTGGCACATCTGATAGCTACAAGATCTCATAACCAAGGGAGCATATACCGATGATAAAAAGTAAATTGGTAACTGAGTGTAGGGCACCAAAATTGGGCTTGACTCTGGTATAAGCCACAGAAACTGAGGTAACTGGTGCAGTCAGAATGAAGAAATCTAAGACAGCCAAAATACTTTGAAAAGATCCAGAGTATTTTGTTTTAATCATTTATATGGATGCTACCTGTAGTTAGATTACTGAGATGGAAAACATTAGCTCAGTGAACAGCAGTGGAAACACAGCCAAACAAGTCAGGACAATTTTGATGTTCTAGATAGTCACCAGGAATTTAACCAGCAATTTTGAAGGCCAAATTATAACTGTAAAGATGAATCAAAATCACTAGACTAAATTCTAAGTTTCCAAGTCACTGATTTTCAAAGTCCTCTGGCTGTTCTTGAAAAGACTGGAGTTGATATATAGATCATGAGGATTCGCACTGCACATCTTTTCTTCTGCAGCAATTGAGATTATGACAGATGTTTCCAGCCTCAGAATGTGAAGAAATGTTACAGGGACAAACCTGTTGTGCTAATTGGATGATTGGAGTGCTCTTCCCCTCGCAGTGCATTCCAGCTTGCAGAGTTTCAAACCAAAGCCTTTTGCAATGAGTTTGTCACCCACAATGAGCTCACTTTAAGGTGTGTCACCAAAATTGCACCAGGGGTCACTCACAGGTTGAGTAGTCAACAGAATAACTAATTCAGGTTCATTAAAAAGAGGCATGTCTTGTGACCCCTGAAATGTTTTATCAGCATTAGGCCTTCAAGGATGTAAGGAATATAAATGAATCAGTTGTTCTCAGCATAATGTTAGGCATTGTTATCCAAACTACGGTACCAGACTGAAGTGTCACTCGTGGGGTACCATCCCAATGAATCCACAAGAGATGTACAGTGAAAATTAGTAGATAATGACATCTTCAGATGAAAGGTGTTTGCTCATCTTCTTCTGGTTTCCATTTGTTTGGTGAGATATTCAAAATGCAAGTTTTGCAAATCTCAGTTTCATTGTTAAATGAAAAATATTTAAAAAGGAGACTGACATTTTCTGTGCAAGTACATGGTGTTCTTGTACATATTACTCTTGATCACTCACAAAAAACTGTAGGTAAAAGTTAAAATTGCACAGAAAAGGAAGAACAAGAAATATGCCATGATGAAAAGGAAATCTTGGGTCTGACACAGAATAACCACATGCATAATTTGACAGACTACTTAGTGGAGCATTGTCCTGTGAGGTGTTGGCTCTTCTTTCACTATCAAGTCTCATAGACTGATTTTTTAAGAAAAAAAAAAAAAAGATGGAAAATTAAGAGTATTCAGTCAGATCTTCTCCAACTAACTTGGTAGAAATCATCACCCATGAACACCATCTACTAACAAAATCCCCACTCAATAACACCACCCTTATTCAAATCATATATGGCTTGTTAAAACTATTTTTAGGATTTAACTTTTTTTGGAACCTACAAGAGCTGTTAAAACTACAGTGTAATTTTGTGAATTTCAGTGTTAATTACAGCTTTCAAATCTCTATTAAGTAATCTTCCATCTTTGCCAGCATATTGCTACATAAACAATTTTTAACTTTCACCTTCAGGGTTTAAAACTTTGAGACTTCATTCCCATTTACATTCATAACGCATTTTATTACTCAAAGAGAAGATCTATACTGTGGGTTTTTAAGAACTTGACTCTTCTGTGAGTCCCTCATCTTCCTAAAAAATCACAATGCATTAAACTTAGTAGTTTTGCTTTCCTTCCTCAGGATTTACATTGCAAACTGACTTAATGCCTTTAAATTAAAAAAAAAAAATACAAAACCGATTGTCAAGGCTTTTTCCAAGGCAATTATATGGATGCTAAAATTAATACCTCTAAGTAAATGGTTAATGGTTAAGTGGAAAATTCTACAATAAATTTTGTCTTGGTATTTAATTTTCTTAATTTTCAAGCTGCTATCACTTTTTCATGTGAACATCTATATTGCTGTCTGTCCTTGTACTGTTTTAAATTTCCCTGATTTCCCTGCCTTAAAAGTAGATAGCTCTTTCTATGACTTTTTAGACCTTATTCACTAGAGAACAGGATGCTTATAGTGGCAACAACTTCATTCTCTGAAATCTGCAAATATAGTCTCAGTCAGAAAGACTACCTTGGAGGTTTTCCATACACTTCTATAGTCTAAAAACACTTTCATGCTTAGTACTAAAGGCAGAGAAAATGTTAATTTAGTTGTGCTATTTTTTTCCCCAGACATGCCTGCTACATGTGATTAGGATAGTTCTTTTACGTTCTAATGTGTGTAGGTTCACATACTCTTTGCGAGGAGACTGACTGTAAGGTCCATATTCTATAGGGTTTCTTCAGTAATTTTCCACAAGTATTGGCAGAATGTTGTCTTTCATAAACATGCATATGAATATGATAACTTCTTCTCTTTGACAGGATCTGTTGCTTTGCCTAGAGTTTATTCCAGGACATCCAGCACACTCCTGAGAATTCCCTTTATTCACCTACAGGTACCAACTATATTATTGCTTATACAGAATCCAATTAGTTTTGGAAAATATGAGAATGGCTCACCAGCATCTTATCAGTCATAGATTCTTCATGCTTTATCCTTTTTCTTACTGATTAAACAGATCTTGTTAATTTAAAATTTATCTTGAGTGTAGTATTACACTTCTGTGATTTAGTCTCACTGCTGGGTTCCTCTCACTGTAAAAGCATAAACCATTTCACAGCCTGTGCCCCCGATTACTCACCTGTTCCCTGCACATACAGAGTGAGTTTTCTTTGTCCCATTACCAGAGTTTTAGCTTTATATTTCAACAATTAACGTTTCTTTTGATGGCTTGCCTTTGGGAATTACATAATGCTATAAACCACTCAGAGCCAAAGAGTCCAGAAGTTTGCTTCATTTGGTGTCTGAGTAATGGCTCAGACAAGTAAGTCTCAGAGTTCCATGAGGACGGTGTGACACAAACCTTTGCAGAACACAGTAGACTGAAGGCTTTAATAATGACAGCAAATCCTCAGCCTTTTTCTGAATATTTCTTAAAATAAAGCAGGGTTTTTTTAGTGAGTCACTTTGCAGAAAAAGGAGCTAAATAATAAAAAAACCCACAGCAAACTATTTGTAGTTTGTGTGTATGAGCATCTCTCATGCAATATATTGAAGTGCTTGTTTTGCTGGAGTAACTCTGCACTGTCTTAGGAAATATTGTTCTTGTTGATGGGATTGAGAAAGGACTTATAATACGTTTTTCAAGGAAAGAAATGTGCCTGACAGAAGCAGTAAATGAGATGATTACCATTGCATGGGAATTATTCCCTTTTTTCTCTTAAAACAAAGCAGATTGAACATAGTATTTAAGTGTGTATCATGGTACATCAGAGGAAAAACCACTTATTTCCTGCATAATTAATAAAACTTACAGCAGGTTTACATTTTTAAAAAAATCCTCAAGTATAACTTTATGTTCAGGTCAATTAACTTCAAGCCTACATTTGGAGTGCCTGGCAAAAAGACAAACAAAAATTTCTAAGAAAATTTGCTGAAGGGTAAAATGGGTCTGGTAGCTACCTTGCTTTTGTAAAAGCCTTGAGGCTTAACATGCACCAAAACCTTTCTGCTACTGCAAAACCCAAGTGGGAAAATAGCTGAGGGATGGTTGAAACACTGAGCAGGGAACTGCAGATGGTCATGTGATGTTAATTACAAGGGCTCCATGGACTGGTCTACAAAGGATTCAGGAAGCCTTGTAGTGGGAAACGTGATGTATACTATAGCAAGGAAGGAGGTGCATGAAGGAAAAGTGTTACTTCCACCAAACCTGACCTTTCTGTTAAATCAGTCGTACCTTTCTCCAGGGCAAGAGACATTTTGATTCACCTAGGAGGCAGAGGTGGAATAACTTAGAACTACAATACTCATTTCTATGGGATGAATACACTCATGATGTGTACCTCAGCACTGCTGTTCCATTTGGGAGTTCCTACATTCCACTCTGCACACTCTCTCTCTACACAGGCATTTGCAGGGTTCTCTTATCCTTTTAGGCGATACATTCTTCTTTGAAAACAGAATTTTCAATATCTACTGCTCAAACGCAGCTAGAGTGGTTCACAGTTGTTGCTCAACTCAGTATGTTAACTAAACATGGGCAAAGCAATGTCAGCACTGATGAAATGAATCAAGAGAACCCTCATGTTCTGCCATGCCTTTCATATGTTACATGATGTAATCAATGAAGAATTCCTTTGTACTTAGGAAAAAATGTGTTGGCTTAAGAATACCTTGTCTCCTCTGGTAGGAACCTTTTTTGCCTTAAGCTGCTGGATATATTCTTTAACCTCACACAGTGAATTTCAAGTCTCTGTAGAGCCATACTCTTACCAGCATTAAGTATTCCTTTCATTTTACAGTAAAAAATTGCCACTGTGGAATTTCGTACTTAGTCCCTTAATAATTTCCACTTCACAAATGTGAGCATATTTTATTTCCTCCTGCAAAGTAGGTTCTTCCAATCTTCTATGCTGCTACTAACAATAATTCAGCCCAAGAGATACAGAAAATACAGGATTGAAATAAAACCTGATAAAATCACCATGTTTAAGCATGCTTCAAATTTGGACGTGTGCAATACATTGGACATTTGCAAGTGTCATTTTCCTCAATGGCAGCTTTTGTACACCTCACGCCTGATCCATGCCTGATGAGGCTAATTAACCAAAAGACCTCCATTTCCTTTTCTGGGTTATGTGCCAGATTGCTCTGTGTGTATGAGTACAGATTTTAAAATCTCACTCTTACACTTGTGATTTTAATTTGCCACTCTTATATTTGGAGGTCAAGACAAAACGTGTCTTTCCCCTTAGAGAATGGTTACACCACACCCTTCACAGTCTCATTTTTATCAACTCAGGACTGATAAATCAACTTGGCAAAGTCCTTGTGAGAGATTAACAGAGTAAGCTGCCCTTGACCTGTACCTTCATTCTCTTTCAATTGATGCCTAACTGGTTCATTTGGTTTTAACAGAAGTTTGAAGCATCCAATTACTTAATCTATCATTGGAAATGTGTGAAGGAGCTTTTAGAAAAAGCTGTACAAAAGCATGTTTTAATGCTCAAAATTTTTAGAAAGAAAGTCTCTTTCGAGCATCTTGATTGATATATGTCCAAAGAGGACAATGTAATAGTTTATACTGGAGGAGAAAACAATAACACTGCATGTGACAAAAGCAGAAGATATAAGTAGGCTTCACCCAGGTTTGGGGACTCATGTAAGGAGGTATATCACTTAAAATAGGTGGTCTGAGGGAAAAAAAGGCTTGGGTTTTAGGCGTAGCTACAGCAGGAAGGAGGCAGAAGGTCTCAACATCATGAGACACCCTGGGTTACAGAAACAGACTTAAAAAAGAAATAAGGCTCTGTGAACATTGAAATTAAGCGGGAGACAGGACAGAGAAGATGAGGATCTAGTACTTCCTTACTGTACCTGCAGTACCTATGACTTTTAGGAAGCATAGTGAATTTTGCTCAAGAGAGGTATGTAATAGTGGGTGTCAAATCATGGAGAAAGGCTTCAGGACAAAATCAGCTGTTTCAGAGGAGAAAGAACATATTTATCCTGGGAAATACATACATAATGGGGAAGAAATGGACAAAGAGGTGTCTAGGTGAAACAGAAAGTGGAAAAGGGGAATAAGGGATCAAGGGGTGAATTTGAGAGGGGAGCTCTACAAGGAATAATGGATGATTTGGAAAGGAAGTAGTATTCAAGGAATGGATATCAGGGGATTTTCTGGACTGGGGAGATAAGGAAATGTACAAAAGATGGAAGATACAAGAATCTTATGGGAGAGTAGGAACACAAAAGAAGAAGATATATTTTAAAAGAAGTCTAAGAGAGAAAGGGTTGTGCCAACACAGGGAATAAGAGCAATATAAAAAGAGTAATAGGGAAGGAAAAACTATGGAAAACCGGTGGGTTGTAAACTACAAGCACTCAAAGTATCTCTTTCTGACTTGTGGCTGGAATAAGTAGGGAGCTGTGCTGCTCAGTGCTGGCTGAGCAGTTTTCCTTCACTCCTAGACCGCCAGTTTGGGAATGACTAAGGGTATCACTGCTCTGTCACACCGTGTTGCTCTGATATAACTGTATTTCATTCTCATGGAGCTTGAGTTGTTTAGAGTTTTCGTTCACTAAAGCTAACTCACCAGCTCAGGTAGACTATCACTACTTCACTAGCCTACAGTGCATTGATAACCCACCTCAGCTGCTCTGGCTGCAGTGATGCTTCTCTCTGAGCTTGCTCATTTAAAGAGTGTAAGTATTGTCACAATTTGCTTTAATTGTGTCAGATGAGAAGAAAGTACTGAAGATAGCTTTATTTTTCATTACATTTTAAAAATGTATGAGTTAGAGAAGAAGTTAAAAAACATAATTTACAAGAATTGCATAATAGTTTTAATTTAGACTGTTACAGCTAATGAAATAAATCTCTTTATTTTTAATCCAAACTTTCTCATGTTTGTATAAAAGGTCTGTTACTTTCTCCTTTAGAAGTATGTACTAGTTTGGAAGCAAACCAGTGGGAGATCGCAAGTCAGAATAATAATTTAATAGGAAAATTAAAATAAATGCAATAGTACAAGAACGCTGACAGAGTCAGGATACAACGTGACACCCTGTTAGTCATGGAAGTGTTAACAGTCCAGATGAAGTGGTTCTGTTGAAGCAGTTATCCTGTAGAAGGGTCTGGTCTTCACCTGAAAATCCAGTGGTAGCTCTTGTCCTGTTCCAAACTGCAGATTAATTCCAGGTAGGAATGCTTGGCTCCTCCCCCCCAGACAGAGCATCTCGCAGTGGGCTGATGTAATTCTATAAGTCATGTTGTGTGTCCCTGATTGTCCATTAAACAGAGATAGTTCCTGGAGGGAGTTATCAGGTATGAGTCATGGTAGGAGATAATGAACGCTGTCCCACCTGCTTTAACAGCTTGTGAAGGTGATAACAGAATACATACTGCTGGTTACATCTCACATTGTAACCTTGGACAAAGCAGCAGAACAAGATGGTTTGAATTCAGAGTGGCCTGAAGCTCTTCCCAAAACAGAGACATAGAACAATGGAGATTCAAAATATGGCCTTAAACCACCACACCTTTCCTCTCTGAANTCTGAAGCTCTTCCCAAAACAGAGACATAGAACAATGGAGATTCAAAATATGGCCTTAAACCACCACACCTTTCCTCCTTAAAAAAAAAAAGGTCAACATTCTAATTCGATGGTTTCTTCTCTGAGAAATGCTGTGTTTTGATTTGCTCAGCTCTGGAACAGCATTCTTAACAGGTCTTATCCTCTGCTGTATGGTTTTGTTTTGGTTTTGTTTACTTTTGGGTTTGTTTTCTTTTTTTCACAGAGAAAGACAAATAAATTATGTTCTCAGGATGGTGAAATGCCATCATACAAAGATGATGCTTTTGAGCCATGTTCAGTGTGTGAACATTTCAAGTGCTGCTCATTGTGCTCATCCTTTTTCTCTTTTACCTTTCTTCTTATACCACTGGACTGTAGTCCATATAGAGGTTAGTATCTTTTGGCTTTGTCCTGTGTAGATTTTCTCAGAAGCCTGAATGCACAACCTAAATGACACTTTAGAGAAAAGATGGGTATACAAATATTTGTATGAAAACGTAGATTTTAAAAATTGTTTTGTTTTTGTTGTTGTTTTCCTGGTTTATTTTTCTTCTGGTGATTAGAACTCTGGTTGGAGAATTAAGGAACTAATTTTTTTTCTTCCCAGGAAAACAAGCTGAGCTTTCTTCTGACAGTGTCAAGAAGTTCCACTTCTCACAGAGCCACTCTTCAATTTCTCCTTGGGATGTTTTTGTCCCTTTGCCTTTTTCAAAAATTACATCATCTCGAAAGCAATAAGAACATGGTCTTAGTTTTAATCCAATAACTTTTTAAAGTACCTTTTCCACAGTACTATTACAAATTGTATTTTTGACAGCTTCAGAATCATATTTACTTCATGAACTTGTTTAAGAGATTAGATCAGCACTGCAAGTTTTATTGTTTTGTTGATTTCTTTTCTGTGGTAATGTAATTGACAGGCGCTGATAAGCCTGTAAACTCAAAAATAAATATTGAGTGTACTTCCAAACTAATAGCCCATTCATCTTCATCTGCAGTGTTGTCTGTTGTCCCTGTGAAGAATTGCTCTGAGCTAGAGGTGTTGTTACTCCTGATATCAACCCTGTGCTTATACCTATGTACTTTTACAAAAGTATGTAAGCAATTGCTGTTGCATATTTTCCAAAGTATGGGCTTTCAAGCCCATCATGTTTTTATTGTCTACTTTACGAATGTTTCGGGCTCTGATTTTCAGAGAGTAACTTTCTGCCCCAATTGAGTGGCACAATACTATCTGCCTCTATTGTTTTTTGCCTGGTTATTCTGTCACTACTACTGAACCAAAGTTCACCCTGTAGACCTCCTCTAAATTTTCTTGTCCTAGATACCAACACAGTATCAAAGTAGTAAAGATGAATTTGTTTTCTATAATATATAAACTCTTTATGATTGTCATAAGTCATTAAGAAAATAAAAATCTTCCAGTTCTACTCAGAGTAGAAAATCCAACTCTATTTTTTTTTTAATTAAGCATATAACCCAGAACAATCTTCAAAGCTGTATTCCATCTTTCTTACTTTGATTCTTTATTGATAAAGCAGAAAGTAATGTTTGAATTTGTTTTAGTTACCACCTATGTTCCCTAGGAATTAGAGCCAAATGCCTTGCAGTCGAGTCCCTGCTTGACCCATCCTGCAAACCTAAGATTCTGTAAGGGCCCAACAAGGGATTATTCTCCCCTTCTGTTCGTGAGCCCAGCTAGTCTCAGTGTAGCAGCCATCTCTCCAGCTGCCTGCTTGTGTGCCTGACTGAAAAAGGATCTCCATCTCTTTTTATTATATTTCCTGTGTTATAGGAAACATGTTGCAGATATCTTAGTCATTGGCAAATTTGACAGGAATCTATCAATCACTTTTTAAAGGTTTGATCTGTTTTAGTGTGTTTTTCTTATGATCAAAGTCTAAATTAAACTAAAAACAGTGGAAGAAAATGGGAATGCTTCCCATAAGAATATAAACAAATATATCAGCAGTTGAGGATTTCAGAGTAAAAAGAAGCAGAAAAATTTACAATTGTTGCTTCACTATGAAAGATTCTCATAGACACTAAGCTGTTGGATAGTTACATCTTAATATATTTAACTCTCCTCTTTTTGTGCTGACTCTCATAGGGGCATGACTTTTGAAGATAGATTATAATGTAAATATGTTAAAATAATGACTGTATTCTCAGATACTGATTACCTGAAGGTAGCTTCTAGAAAATTGGACTGAAAGCAATTCTAGTTTATGAAAAGATCTCAGTGTTTATGATATTGCACAGTTGCAAAAGGAGGTTATCGTTGTACTTCAAACATTCATCATGGTAAGTACAGAAAATAAATCATCCTGACTGCAGAAATACTATTTTAAAGCTATAAATTATTAGACCGTAAATTACCTTCCTGGAAAACATACTTTTAGTCTGGAAATCTCTTACAAAGAATCTTTACGATCTCATTAGGTTTCCCCTTTGTGGCAGAAATTTAAATAATTTAGCTTTTGATTACTAATTCATATCAAAGTAGTTTGAGAATGTTTACATTTTATAAAGCTCATCCATTAAATTATTTATCATCTGATATAATTTCAATAGACATTTGTTCAATTTTTCATGCTTTACATATGATGCCATTAGCACAACAATACCCCACAGTTTAGATATTGCAGAGAAGCTCTTTATTTTTAAGCAGAAAGATGCGAATGAGTATTTTGAAGCAATATAATGTAACTTTGCTTGTCCCTTCTAATTCTACATCCCCACATACCTTGTTGATAATTTGTACTGCAACCTTGTACTTTCATTTAACACTACAAACTACTAGCAGTATGGAAAGAGAATAATATGTATAATACTTCCGACAACAGGGATTTATAGTGGCTGCTTAATCTTGTTTGCAGCAGCAGAACTTGCCTTGTTTCTAGTGAAAAGCTTGGAGAATCAGCTTAAAGGTGAAACATAATTTAATGAGGCAACACAGCAAACAACAAGGAAACTTGTTTCTTGTAGGTGGATATGAAGTCAAGGGACAAAGGGTGTATGTGTGTGATGGGGATTAGTACCTGTGTGATGGTAGAGGGCTGCACAGCCTTGCATTGGGTGAGATACAAGGGCAGAGCTTTTGTATAAGTGTGGTGTGATTGAGCAACAGCAGCAAAAAGTAATTTTGATTGCTTACTTATGTATTGCACTGAACAACATAGAATCCTTTCCTATGGGCATCTCTCGGTATATAATTATAAGAAAAGATGTTGTTCCACTAATGCAAACTAGAAGAGATTGTGTGTTCAGGTTCAGTGTCAGCATGTGTGGCAGAGCTTGGCCTGTGTTGATATTTGGGTTGACTGTGTATTTCCAGTTTGCTTTCATTCATTAAACTCCATCTTTGAATATGCAAGTTACTAGAAATGCTTCATTGAATTTGAAGCTAGGTCAAATAATAGTCATAGGATTGCTTGCTTAAAATCACACTGTAATTCATATCATTAGTGCTTATTGGCAAATAATGATAATGCTACAGGTAACTGTGTTGCAGATTACTTCTACTTATTGCTTGAATCTAAGACTTGGAAAAGCTACAAATTGAGAGATAAGAAACCTACAGAATTGTTTACTAATTTTTTTTTTCCACTTTAAGTCTCAAATGAGAAGCCCAGTGTGTAAACCTAGTCTACTCTAGTATAGAAAAACTCTGAAGGTTCAGTTTACCTTATGCGTGACCTTTACTGAAAGAGGAGGATAGACCTCAAGAGTCTGCTCCTGTGGGGCATGTTTAAGCTACAAGAAAGATTCTCTATTTGAGTGAAAAATTGTCAGGGAATTATGGCTCTTGTACTCCACAGCCTGAATTTGCAAATGTGTCAGATGTATTTCTATTAGTTGAATGTAGATCTTCCTCTGCATTCATTCAAGCAGATTTTAAATTAGTCCTATTTTTTTGTTCATTTAAAGAAACCCTGTGGTTGCTGTGAATTTTTTGTTTTCTTCTTTTGACTCATTAATACCTTATCATCTGCCTCCTGCCCTGCTTTCATGGAACCTAAGCATCCACACAGTAACTCGGGCTCATGCTTTCACTTTTTCTATGTACAATCTAGAAGAGTGATTTATTTGTGTACCAACAGAGCAAACATAAAATGTTCAAAGTGATAGTAGTTTATGCTGTTATGTCTAGAATTGGGCCAATGATATTTCAAGCAAGATGAATTACTTTGGAACTTGTTTGATGAACTCCTGTCTCAATGTTCTGTCTGCAATTTTTCTTGAAGCTGACTTAAATTCTGCCATCAGAATTATATGATAAATTAAGTAATTATTGTTCTCTGTCATAATTTTCAATGGTTCCTTGTAAGACAGTGGTATGTAGAGAAAAAGAAAGGAATTTGTCATTGGTTTTATGGTAGGTTGTTATTCCTGTTTTTATTTGGATGACTGTCTGTCATAGATGCATGAAATTCCCTTTCCCTTTCCCTTTCCCTTTCCCTTTCCCTTTCCCTTTCCCTTTCCCTTTCCTTAAAAAACACTTAAGAAAAATGTGAACACCCTGCAAAAACTTTTACTGGACATCTTAATGCTAGGTCAAGTATTTGCAACTTAAAAATTAACTTTATGTAATATTATGTTGTAATTGATATAACTTGCTCATACCTTCGGTGCACTTTCTGATACAGAATTTTCATTATTTACTTTCCAGAAAGCCGAAAAGAAAAGAAATCCAGACCATTAGATAAATTCTGATACTGAGCACAGAACTGAATTGAAGTACAACCAAAAGAAAGAAGAATAATTCCTGAGGCAGGGTTTTAGTATCTACAAATATGTTTGCTAGGGTAGTATCTAGGCTAGTGATAACAAGAAATTAACCACAAGAGTTTTACTGAAAAGATCAATTTAATTTTAATCATTTGAAGTTCAAGAAATCAAAGAGAAACCATATATGCTCATCAATCATTATGGATGATAATGTAGACTGGAAAAATTGCTTATTTTCCTTTAAAATTATGAACAGGTCATTTTCAGTAGTTCCCTGTGCTTTGGCAATCTTCATAAACTGCTTTATTTTCACATGAGTACTCCAGAATATGTTTCTTCTTTCATTCCTATACTCAAGAACTTCTAGTTTTTATTTGCTTTGTATTGAAGACAGAATCCTAAAGGACCAAGATGATAGGCTGTAGGTAGAGGTCTTACAGTGAGGAGTCTTGATCTGAGAGAAAGCTGGGTAATGGCAGAGGTCAGCTCTGCTGATTGGAGACCATAGAAGGTATAAAGACCAAATTAATAAGTTTGGGGCTGGACTTGTCTGAGATAAAACAGTCAGAGGTTGCCAGCTGGTTGTGTGCTGGTTTATTTTTTTTTAAAGGATGTGGGGAAGAACAAGGAGAGAAATACAAAGCTGACTTTCTGATTTCTAACATTCCTCTTCTCCACCAAAAATAGCTTGATAGACTATCTAATCTGTACCTACACGTGTATTTTTTCTTAAGAAGAACAAAGTCATATGATAAATTACAGACCATAGGATATGAAGTAAATAATAATCTCAAATTCTGTGGAGCACAAAAAAACCCCTGTTTGACATTCAAGAAATTGAAAACACTGAAAACATAGAAGGACCAATGGCAAGCCTACAATAAGCTCTTAAAATCTGTATTCACTATATAGAAATTTACTCCATATCCAGTGGCATTCTAGTGTTAGACTTCAGTGTGGGTCAGATTTCTGCATCTCAGAAGCAGAAAATGGTAACTGTAATTGTGCCATATTAATGTTCAGGTCACTTTTAAACAGGATAGCTGTGCATGTGACCCATGGGATCATTGTCATAGACTGGGGATAGGTTTGTTTATAATGAAAGATTGTGTATTTTAACAACTCTGACCTCAATCCTAACCCCTTACATATTGTAGGACTAATTCAAGAAAACACTAGTGAATTTGAAGCCTGGACTGACTTCAAAACTTCCACAGAGCTCCTGACCTCATAGATTACTGATAAGGATTTTAGCATGTAAATCCTGAGAGATTATCCCTCCCTTTTGCAGTATAATGATGCTATATTACAGGAAGTTTCATTCCTTAATTAAGTATAAAAGCAAAGGTTGGACCTTTTTAAAGCATTCAATACTTTCCTTTTTAGAGAAATGACTTCAATGTGAAAATATTTTTGTCCTCATTGCCATTGTTACTTTAGTGGTTATAAGGCCAGCTTTAACTGCCCTTATGAAGCATGATAGTCATAGCTGATCATGAAAGCTAAACCCTGCTTGCATATGTTATGGCCTTTGTGGCTTAACAGCCTCATCTGAACAAGATCATTCCAGACCAAATCCTTTTCCTTCATTGCTCTGATGCATTCACTTGTTAAAAATGTATGTTACGGGAAAACATGCTGCTGAACCAGTAATGCAATTGCAATTATTGGGAGACTTGAACAAAATATATTAAAAATGAAGTATTTCACATGGCATTTTACAGGAAGCATTGTAGACATTTTTCTACAGAACAATCAAGATTGTGTCATGAAGGACTCTGGCTTTTAACTCTTCTGTTCTGAGCATGAATCCTGGGTGAAGGACATTAAGTAAAGAAATTAAGTTATTTGCAAAAGGAACACCGAAAGGCAGTTATTCCTTATACAGCAAGTATTTCAAATTTTCCTCAAGATGCACTTGGAAATTTTTGGCTTTGGTCTTCAAAGATATCGAGGATGATTTAAATAACACATATACAAGTATGTGCATCTGGACCTAAGGCTTCAGTCCTGAAATACCCTGCTCTTACTTGAACTTCATATTGCAGGAAAATTTTTGGATCCAGATAACCTCATAAAATCAGGGTATAAGGAGGAAATTTGTGACTTTACCATTGCCCTTAGGAGTTTTACTCATTAAACTTAAACACTAGGGCACAGTGACAATGTTTTCTTCCAGCTTTCTAAACATACTGGAGACCTGTGTGCCATCTCTCTTTGTAGCCACAGTTGTCAAATTCACAGAAAACAATATATTAATACCTGCTTTCCCAGGGAGGAAAAAGTTATCAAATTTACTTAAAATAAAATAGAAAAGAAGTCTTTTATTTTCCAAATGCTCATAGCTCTGATTAATTTTAGCCATGTGAACATGCCTTTGTATCACTAAAAAAAAAAAAAGAATTTTGACTTAGATCTGTTGTAAAAATTTCTTGTCAAAATCTGTCCACAGAAGTCAGTTGAGTCACTCATTTACATAGATTTTGGATTTTCACTGGTTTTGATTTAAATGAGGTGATTACTTTTTTTTTTCTTTTCTTTTTTTTTTTTTTTTTTTTTTGCCACTTGTGTTATTTGTGTGAATAGGCAGAAGAGGGTTGCCCTGCAAATTGAAAAATATGATTGAGGGGATCTGTTTTTATGTTTTAATGAGCACTTAACAAGGTGACCTTTTGCTAAATAACAGAAGGATTGCTAAATAACATTGTCAAAAAAAGCTTTATTTTTGGGAATATTTACTTTTGAGGCACTAGTGGTATTCTGAGAATAGGTACAAGATGTGGAAAAAGCCCTTGAAAAGTGATGTTTGTGTCACTTACTTCCAATTAAAAATAAGAACTTTGCAAATAATTAAAAGCCAGAAAACTTATTCTAAGCTTGATCAAACCAAGATGAAGACATGAAAAGAAAATCCAAATATGACTACATTTTAAAGTGTTTGCTTTTCATATATATCTGTACAACTACCTTGTTCAGTGAGTTCTAGCTTTTCCAGTTATTGAATTGATTTTTACATGTGTACACAGAAATGTGTTGTCACAGCATATATGTGTAAAAAGAGTCTGATATTTATGTCTTTCCTGTTGAGAACGGTTTAAAAGGAGCCGTAGCATCACTACTCTCAACACATATTTCCCTGACATTATAGGTAATTCATCTTGGTACTTATGCTGTGAGGAGGCTGTTTTAATAGTGCTTCTAGTGCACTTGAAGTGGCAAGGCTGGCATGCTTTCTGAACACTCACCAATCCTGCCCAGTGGTTGCTCTTATGCAATATTGTGGGTAATGTTCTTTCTTGACTTCTAGTTACTTGTTTCATCCTGGAAATAAAGGGCTTAACATGCATCTCTTTCTCGAAAACCTTGAAAACGCAACTCATTTCTGTGGAGAATCTCTCTGGGAGCAAAGTTGCTGTTCTCCGCAGTGAATTAATCGTTTTCCAATGTCAATCATGATCTGAGAGTGCCTCCAGGATCTGTCCTCTCAGTGGAATGAGACTCATCTTTGCTAGGTTTTAGTACCTAGCAGCCCCAGATAGGAACATAACATTAAACATCTCTTAGGTTTAGGCACCCATTTAACCAGCCTGGGTTAACAGCTGACCATGCTACAATTTTCAGTTGGGCAAAAGAAATCTTCCAAGATGTCAGGATCTATGTGTCATCCATCATTACAGTACAAGTATTTAGTATGTACTGTGTGTACTCCAGGTGATGGGTTAGAAGGCAGGATTGCCTTTGTCTTTTTTTTTTTTTTCCAGGTGGTATTAATTGAAGTTCTTTGTGGCACTGCAGCTGTGGATGTGATAGAAAGGAGTCTTTTTGTAGTGACCCAGAGCAGAAGGCAGGGAATACATTCAATCTAAGAGCTACTATGAGTGTCTGGATTTGAAAGGCAGAGCGTGCTGGAAATGGGTTGTAGTTCAGATCATCAGCGTGTTTTTGAAGTTAACCTCCTGATGGTTCCCACTTACTGAAATTTGTCACTGGTTATGGAGTTTTCTCATACTCTCTGAACCAAATTCCTTTGAACACTCAAAACCAGAAGATTTTCTCCAAAAATAACTTGATATTTTACTTCTCCTAGTGAGTATTCAATGCATGACACCAAATTTGACCCAGTAATAAGTGCAAACTTCCTGAAATGCATACTGTGCATTTCCTGGCTCTTCAGCAGCAACAACCTCTTCATTCTGCATCTGCTGCCATTGAACCACACTTGATAATACAGTCAGCAGGAGAGGACCAATCCTGCCAGAAGAGAGGGCACATGAGAGGATTTTTTCCTGTTTTACCCAGATGATCTCAGAGTTTTCCCTCACAAGCACTCATTTCATCTAGAGATAAGAGAAACAAAGCTGCTATTGTTGTTAAAAGAAATTAGTTTTACAGAAGGAAAGCCATCACTGTGTCGAAGATTTGGATTAGATATTGGGTTAAACTGCTATGTCGAGAAGATAGAGCAGCACTGGACCAGGATCCTTCTATCCCATTGGATTTCCAAATCTTGATTAGAGGGCACCATGGATCTGATGCTGGCACTCATCTTGCTTTGAGTAGGTGTTTTTCACAGCTTTGACACTCATTTGGTATACAAGCTCGGGGACTGAGGAGAAGCATGAAATCCTGTCGTAGTTCCAGCTAGGCTGACCAGGTTAGAAGGAAGCTAATCAGTTATTCCTCTTATAAAACCAGTCTTCCATAATCTAACTTAATGCCTATGAACTATAGTTACATATTTGATTGCAGAGAAAATATGAAGGTTTCCTCTGTTTTTACAGTTAACTGGGGTGTGTTTTAGCCCAGGAAAAACAACCTAAAACTGAATTAAATTACATAAATGAGTTTTTTACATGTTCCACTTTATCAGTATTTCATATAGGATCTGTATTTGGATGTCTTTTCAATGCTCAGAGACAATACACCAATATTTTTCAGATGGTGGGAGGTACTGAGAATTTATGTGGAGGCATAAGTCCCATTCTTTAAGTATGTTTCCTAAAGTTTCTCAGTTTAGCCACTCCATGTGTTTAAAATTCAGCCCCTGAAACTTATTTAAATATACCTAATTATATTTGTTTTTTTCTTCTTTCCTTTGGAACTCGACTCATACCTTTTAAATATTTAGGTTTGGAAATAACTGTTTGTGGCAAAAGGCAATTTATGAGCTCAGTATGTTTTAAGGTTATGGAAAGCTTGCTAACTGTCTAAAAAGGTAACTAAGATTTCTTCTTTCATTTACTGTTTTCATTGTAAATTCATAGTTTGATGCCTCTTTCATCATCTTTGAGAAGGAAATTATGAGATAAGTTTTTTTAAGAAGCTGTTATTGGTTCATGTAATCCTTGAAAAGCTGAAGGATGTGGTTTGGCTGTTCCCTTTCTATCTGACCCCCTCCTTACCGGCAGTGAGGCAGTGATGCCTTCATGCAGAGGAGTCTGTTTTGCTTTTGTCCTATTAATTTTAACTATGCTAGAACAAAGTTATAATAGTCTAAAAGTTAGAACAGTGAAAATTTAATACTGTAATTACAACCTGCTGTTGCAAGGTTGTTGAAGTCCTATGCACACTTATTTAGTAGAAAGAAAATGTGCAATTGAATTCCAAATTTGAGTGATCATCTCTGACTAAAATAGTCTTACATCCCACCTAAAATAACAGCAGTTATTTAAATTAATAGTTCAGTGTTCTTTAAGGTGGTTTTCTTTTTTAAGTTGGTTTTCATAATTTTTCTTCTTTACAGATACAGACAGGAATAAGCAATTTAGAATGTTTCTGTTGACATGAGGTTTTTCATTTTAATACTGAAATATTTGCTTTCCATGCAGAGATAATTCATTTGGGTATGTATGCACATGGTAAGCAAAAATGCACTATTAAATTAAAAAAAAATACTTTGTTCTATTCAGCTGAATAAATTGTGTTGATAACTAGTAAAAGAAGGCCTAAAAGCTTACAAGTATTTTTCATTGGTTTTTGAAAGGGTCAAAAGTGAAATTATCCTTCATGTAAGACCCAGTCTTCACAAAAGTAATCTATTTAATTCTCTTAACTATTATCTGAGCAACTTGGGAAATACAGAACACAACAGTCTCCACCAGCCCTCCACCCCTGCTTTACTTTCATGTGACGTTTTATTGAATGAGTTAACAGACCTGAGCAACCTTAAAATGCGTAAGTATTTTAAGCTTCTCTGTATTTGATGATGATGATGCTTGATTGCTGAATGCGTGCAAGGTTATAATCATTTCCCTTGGCTTTTTTGTCATTCATAAGCTGCTTGAGCTGCTCTCTGCTGGCTTACAACAGTTCCAGGATCTCTCAAGTGGGTTGTAACCTTATGTGAGCTCACTGAATTCCAAGGACTGGTCCTTCTAAATGCTCTTTGATGAGATGCCCTTTTATTCCTCTGTTATTTAGAAAAAGGGTTTCATGCCATAAAGTTTGCTTCTCAAGGTCTTAAAATTCTCACAAATAAAGTGTCTGAATTGGAAATGAAAAGTAATTTAAAATCTCCAAGTTCTCTGTTTGCTGTTTAGAGATTTGATAGCAGTTTATATATTTAATGATAACCTAGCAATTGTGGCTTTAAAAATAGTTTTGGAAGCTTGGCCTGAAATATCGAAACTATTTTATTGTTTATGATAACCTCTATTTTCAAATGATACTCTGTTTTGTTATCAGAGCATTTTCAACAAAAAACCCAACGTGTATTGGACAAGACTGTCTGGGAACATGATTTCTCAATTCATATTGATTTTTTAATTTTCTCCTAGAAATCAATAGAGTATATTTTATTATCTGATGGAATACCACTATACAACCCTTAGGTATTACAAAGATATTCAATAATTTCTTTAATATTATTATTACAAGACACTTATTTTTGTTATTTGCAATATGAGAGCCAGCATTTTGAAAATAAAGTTAATTTATTTTACAATAGACAGCCCAGTCAGACAGGATGTGTTATCAGATCTGTTGGTCATACATGCAAGTGATCTGATTGGGGATGTCAAGACTGGGGGCAGCCTAGGCTGCATCAATGATACATTGGTGGAGTTTGGAGCCCTGAGATATATGGGTGATATAAGAAGTGAAATTAGGCCCCTGAACTTTAGAAAGCTGACTTCTAGCCCTTCAGGAAGATAGCCAGTGGCATTCCCTGGGAGACTGCTCTTGGGAACAGCAGAGGTAGGACAATGTTGGGAACAGAGCTGGAAAATAATTAAGGAAATCTTCCATAAAGCATAAGAGAAATAAAAAAAGAAGGCAAGAGACCTGCATGGTTGGCTAGAGAACTGCTGGTCAAACTAAAGGGAAAGAAACAAATGTACAGGCAGTGGAAACAAGGACTTCATTGGCAACCTCTCTTCCCACACCTCTTGAATTGGTGGACAGCAGGTGGATGGGGAAAGCAAAGTACTTCCCACTGTAAATAAAGATGAGGTTCATGACCACCTGAGGAACCTGAATGTACATAAGGCTATGGGGCCCAAAGAGATGAATCTTAGCATCCTCAGGGGCTTAGCTGATGTAGTTGCCAAGCTACTCTCCACGACATTTCAAGAGTCATGGCAGTTTGGTAAAGTCCCAGGTGACTGGAAAAAGAAAATATTGTACTCATCTTTAAAAAGTGTGGAAAGAACTACCGACCTGTCTGCCTCATCTCTGTGCTTGGAAAGATCATGGACCAGACCCTCCTAGAAGCTATGCTAAGGCACAGGGAGAACAGGGAGATAATTCAGGACAACCAGCTCAGCTTCATCAGGGGCAAGTCCTGCCTGACCACCTCAGGGGCTTTCTATGACGGAGTGACTACATCTCTGGCTAAGGGAAGGGTTGCAGCTGTCATTTATCTGGATTTCGGTAAAGCCTTTGATATGGTCCCCTGTTAAGATCCAGTTATTAGTAAGGTTCTTTGAAGTACTTGTGCCTGAATTAAGGTGAAAACGAGACCATATGTCAGTCAATAATAAGGGTTTTATTTGATGATAAGTATGATAGAGAGAGAGAAGAGAAAAGAAAAGGAGTAGGAAGTCAGTGGAGGGGATCAAAAAAGAGGGTGACAGGGACAGAATAATGAAAATATCACCACTGTGGATCCCAGCAATGTTCCATTGATCCTCTCCAGCTGCTCTTGGTGGTGATGGTCCCCCCGAAAGGCACAGAATCCCCTGGGTTTATATCCCCTCGAGCCAGGTGCCAATGTCCAGGCCTGTCCCCCTGGGGAGGGGACAGTCTCTTACAGCAGACTCTGGGTCTGTTGCATCTCATGCAGCCCTGTGGTGCAAGGCTGAGCACTTTGGGGGGTCTTTGATGGATTGTGACTCCCCCTCAGCTGCCTCTCACGTCAGAGTCCCATGGATGTGGCCTGTGGGGTTGGGGGTGCCACAGCTGGGCTGGTTTGTGTAAGGGAGGATTGGTGTCCAGTGCCTCTGGCCAGAGGTTATGCCACACACCCAAAACCTCCTCCTGCCCCC
Source organism: Vireo altiloquus (assembly GCA_013396875.1). NCBI lineage: Eukaryota > Metazoa > Chordata > Aves > Passeriformes > Vireonidae > Vireo > Vireo altiloquus. The sequence continues at coordinate 291,019 of VZRF01009559.1, read as the reverse complement.
TCAGCTTGGAGTCACTCAGGAGGGAGCCTGTGTAAACCTGGCCTCTGTGAGCTGTGCTCTGCCCCCACCCCAAACCTGGCTCCTGTGAGCTGTGCTCTGCCCCCACCCCAAACCTGGCTTCTGTGAGCTGTGCTCTGCCCTCACCCCAAACTCAGCAGAGGATGATCCTCAGCACAGCTGGTGGCTTTGGCCTTTTGGAGGATGCAAACCTTTCCTTCTGCCTGAGATGACTAAACTAAATGGTTTCCCTTTATCTAATCAGCAGTTTGACTTTCAGTTCAAAGTCCCAGGCTTCAGGGAAGTTTCTTGGTTGTAGCTTCTTTATGATGAGCAAAAGTTTATATCAATGTTTGAGGCATGAACTATTTTCAGTCTCTGACATCCCCTACAACATCCTTCTCTCTAAATTGGAAAGAGATGGATTTTATGAGTGGATTGTTAAATAGATAAGCAAGTTGTACAGTCACATCCAGAGGGTAGCAGTAAATGGCTCAGAGTCCTGATGGACATCAGTGATGAGGGGTGTCCCTCAGGTGTCCATATTGGGACCAGTGTTATTTAATATCTTCACTAGTTACATAAAAGGATTGAATACAGCCTCAGCAAATTTTCAGATGACACCAAGCTGAGCGGTGCAGTTGACATTCCTGTAGGAGAGGGACCCGGACAAGCTCAAAAATTTGGCCCATGGGAATCTTGTAAAGTTTTACAAGACCAAGTTCAAGGTGCTGCAGGTGGGTCAGGGAAAACCCCAATATCAACACAGGCTGGGGGATGAAGGCAGTGAGAGTAGTCCTGCTGAGAAGGACATGGGGGTGCTGCTGGTACCTCCAGAAGAAAACACTGGAACCTCCACCATAGAGTGGTGACTATCTTCTGCTTAATCTCTCTCTCCCCACACTTTTTTCCTATTCTTTCTATCTCTGTACCTCAAATTTACTGTTAAATAGAATCCATATTATTGACTTCAGCATATGATCTCATTTGCACCTTAATATGGGCAGAGGCATCTCTCAATAATCAGATTTTAACAGCAGTGTGGCCAGCAAGTTAAGGGAGGTGATTCTGCTTCTCTACTTCACTCTGGTGAGAGCTCACTGCACTGCTGCATTCAGCTCTGGGGTCCCAGCACAGAAAGGACATGGAGCTGTTGGAGTGAGCCCAGAGGAGGAACACCAAGACATTTAGAGGGATGGAGCACCTCTCCTATGAGGAAAGGCAGAGAGAACCGGGTTTGTTCGGCCTGGGAAAGAGAAAGGTTTGAGGTAACCTAATGGTGGTAATCTTTCAGTGCCTGAAGGAAGCCTCCAAGAAAGATGGAGAGAGGCTATTTACAAGGGCACGTAGTGACAGGACAAGGGGGAATGGCTTCAAACTGAAAGAGAGAAGGTTTAAAACAGATATTAGGAAAAAATTCTTTACTGTGAGGGTGATGAGGCACTGGATCAGATTGCCCAGAGAAGTTGTGGATGCCCCATCCCTGGAAGAAGTCAAGGTCAAGTTGGATAGTGCTCTGAGCCACCTGGGCTGGTGAAAGATGTCACTGTTCATGGTAGGGGGGTCAGAAATTGATGGTAAGGCCTGTTGAAACCCAGGCCATTCTATGATTCTATAATAGCAATAAAGCATTTGGTTAGAGTAGTTAAAATAGTGCTTAAAATTGTGGTTTTGAATGACTTGCTTATATCCTGGTGAGTGACATACAATGTGATATGAAAGGCTGTGTATGAAGGCAGTGTCTGTGCCCAGAAGGGAAGCTGGAAGCTTGTTTCACCTCGTAAAAACCATAGGAAATCACAAAGCGCCTCACGAGGAAAGATGGTTTGAATAGGCTGCAGAGAGTATGCAGTAGCAGATATAATTTGACAGTGTCTTCTGCACTGTTGGAAAGTCATGACCATGACCCGTCCTTGATTCACAAGCAGAATATTGCTCTCTCCAGGGACTGTTGTACATGTGAATGGTGCATATCCTCTGTTTCTTTCCTCTTCCCCTCCTTAGTTAGATCGGTTCCTTTAGACAACATCAAATGACATATATAATCTTATGATGAGGAATTTTGGTGACTTTTTTCTGCTGCCTGTCACTTTCAATTGGTCTTTTGTCTTGGCTATATGCCACTTCTTCCCAAGCAGCTTTGGATGTTAAATAGCAGTTACATTTAGCCTGTGACTTTAAAGGTCGGGTTGAATAAAAACATGTGGCAGTTGCATGAGGCAAATTACTTCTGCTGAGCTAATTAAAGATCACAGATCAAATCACTTCTTGTGTTAAGTGGGTGTAATTCCCTTGGATTTGACTCAAGTATGTGAGCAATGGACTTGCTTCTCTTTGTCTACTTAAACATCACTGTATTTAAATTGTCTATTTCTATTAAACATTTTTTTTTTTTAGTTCTTAAATTGCCTTTTCTCTTTAAAAGCTATATCCTTAATCTTCTCTATTGCTTTGTATTTATTTTGTGTTGTTTGATAAGGGATAGTATAATTTTGTACAAAGTCTGAAAGCCTTGTTCTCTGTCTCTTCTTTTCCCTTGAGATATTTCGGACGTATCTCAACCTGCAGGAGTTAAAAGAGTATTTGAAGCCATCATTCAGGAATGGGCAGACGCACTGAGGAAGAAAGACTACCTGCAAGGGAGAAGCTCCTCTTGAGTACTGAAATACTCTTTCCTAAAAAGACTTTGGATAATCATAATGAATTACTGATTTTAGTGGTCCCACTACATATGCAAAGGTCTTTGTTAAAATACTTCTAATAATTATACTTGATATCATCAAGGTTATATTTGTTCATGGAATTGAGTAATTTGGGTTTTTTCCCTGGTTTGAAAATTTGATTGTCAAGGTATGAGGGAGTGCTTTTCCTTAGTTTGGCAAAATGTGGCCGTTTGCACACCGTCTGACATACACTGGCTTTTGAATATTTGGCAGCCCTGAAAGGGTGCTAGAGGTCTGCCTCCCTGGTCACCGAGACTGGAAGGCTTCAGGACTCACTCCCAGCTCTACTGTAGCCTCTAGTAAACTAAATTTTCCTTAAGTTGAGTCTATTTTGCCTATGAATGTAATTTGTGAGTGATAATCACCACTTTTATCTGGACTCATGAGCATTTTTATTTAATCTTCTCCCTTTTCCTCTCCTGTCAGGGAAGGGGAAGGTCCAGAGCATTGCTGGGTTGGCAGCAGTCCAAGGCAAACCCACCACAGGTGGTAAGTGCATTTTTCAATTTCTTCAATAAATTTATCCTTATTTTTTATTATTATAACCTATGTTATTGATATCCTATATCAATTTATCACTCAGTTTTTTTAAAACGGAACTGGACCATACAGAGGTGCTGTAAATGCCTAGGCTTGCATCAAAATCCTTTTTTGTGCATCACCAGTTCTTTTGGGCTACTTAATATCACAGAACACAGCGTTTCTATGGATACCCATTACATAAGCAAGTGCCAAGGGCCATGTGATCTCCCTTCCCTCCCCCAAATACAATCGTGTCATGTTACATAAAAGTCTCTTCATATCAGTTTTTTTGCTTCACAGCACCATCAGGTTTAGACAGACAACTTTAAATCTGGATTGCCTGACAAAGTGTGATCTGAAACAGGCTGAGCTACTTGGACAGAATTATAAATAGATTTAAGACCGTTTCTGTGCCCATAAATTATTATGTAAACATAAAATTAGTTTGTCTGAAGAATAGTTTACATTTAAAATTCTGGCTCTTATTTTTGTTTTCTGAACAGTGACCATAAACCTTCCAGCTTAGAAGTCTTTGGGGGCAAAGGAAGGGTTCTATTGCTATCCCTGTCATTCTGTACAGGGAAAGGCTGGTGTTAGTAACTTGTGTCTTACAGAGAAACTTGTTCAAGGAGAGCACATATTAGCAATTCCAAATAGCTGCTGTGCATCCAGCAGTCAGGACATTTTAGATTTACATGCACATATTACTCTCCATGCATTGGTTGAAAGTTTTGCATCTAAAGCATTTTAAATCTGAGAGACTGAATATTTCTCTTTAGCAGTGGAAATGCACTGAATGTTCAAAGAAGTTAAAGTTTGTCTGTAACTATTGCTGTAATTGCTGCACTTTCGGAAGGCCTGTCACAAATGAAAGTATTCATTACAGGAAAAAAGTATCTTAAAATTCCACTCAAAGGACAATTAGGTGATGAACCTATTATCAGTTATACTCTGATGAAGAGAATGGTATGTGTTGAAAAATCTGCCTCGGGCTACTGAACAAGGTTGACTAATCTGATGACCCAACAAAAGGGACTGAATGAGGCTACCTCAGAAGTGGAACATGAACCATTTGGCCACTTAATGTTACATTAAGAATTAATTCTTGATGAATATTGCTTATTATGGAAAAAAAATAATGTGTGATAGGTCAAGAGAGACAGGGATTTTAAGTGTTTTGTTATATTGGCAAAAGATAGCTGTGGGGTAAGTAGGTAACAAAGGCTCCAGTGAAACTGAGACCGTATCTGAAAATAATATTTTTCTCTATTCAAATAGATATCATGAAAATAGTATTTTTCTCTATTCAAAGAGATATCACTAATGATTAGAGGAAACATCCTGATCTGGAAAAGAGCATAAATGATGAAGCAGGAAATAAGTGGAATTCGCCTTAAAATTTGCAGTTCCGAAAAGTCCCTTTACTATATAACTCTGTAGATCTCATCTCTACATATTTACCTTCAGGATTCTAAAAAGTGTAATATTCTACTTCTGTGTGTGTTCATGACACTTCTAATCTTGGCTAAACAGACTTACTTCCTCAGTGTCTTTCATCCACATCCACCTGTTGCAGTGGCCCAGCTTGGAGCTGAGGCCACCAGAGAGGCTGCATCCCCTGAACCAGCAAGCTGCTGGTGAGACAATTCACAAGTTTAAGACAACCTCCCCCCAGGTTGCGATGAGGAGAAGGCTTTCTCCATAAAGCTGTAAAGTTTCTACATGTAACTGGTACTAGAAGTTTCCCCCTTCCCCACATCCCCTTTCAGCCACTCCGCCCTTGTACTCCCATCAAGCTGTGTAGCCCAACCCCGCCTTTACTCCTTCCCCTCTTCCCTTGGGTTCCCACCCCTGGATAAAACCCCTGGACCTTCTTTGTTCCACGGTTCTTTGTGATTGGATTCCCCACAGAATAAAACCTCAGATTCTCCACACAAAGACCACCTCCCATCTCTTTGTCTCCGGTCGGTGCTGACCTCCTGAGCTATCCTGGCGTGTGTTCACGTGTTCCCACCTGCACGAGTGTGTCTGTGTGCTGCCAGCAGCCTGAGTGGCTGTGCTGGACCTTCTGGTGAAGGACACTGCCCGGGACAGGACACAGTGCCCAGCTCACTGACCACTGCGCTGTGTCACCAGCCATGACCTGGAAACTAGAATACAAACTTTCTCTGAGCATATCTACCGTGCGCTGACAGAATCAGGCTTTCTACAAAATGCATCAAGTATTGTTGTTTCTCTTTAAGAGAGGAGAAAGAAGAGGTGATGATGGGTTCTTTTGAAATTTTTTTAAAATTTTTTTTTTAATTAAGGAACAGCTGAGAAAACAAGCAGTTTCTCTTACTTAATTTCCCTCCCCTGACTGAAGAGAGTGAAATGAAAATATCTTCTTTCTGAGCATGTCTTGCTACCATGTTGTGACCAGAGGGTCTGCACTATTGTCAACCTTCATCTTCTACTGTTCAGAAAGTGTCTCTGAAATTATCACTGCAAAGAAAGGCAGAACATGGGGAAAGAACCATGTTTTACAGGATTAGGATGCGCATCCAGAAGGCAGTGCTGAGCTCTGGTCTTTGTTGCAAGAAGATCCTAAGCTGATGTAAAGGAGACAGTCATTGGAAATATTATCTTATAGCTTGGACTTTTCTGAAAGGTATAAAATAATTAGAAAGAAAGAATTTTTCTTGGCTTTTGTCCTTGTTGACTGGCTTTAATTCTTTAATCTCTTATGAAGTGCACTGTGCTGGGACAAGGCAAATTTATGTTTATCCCTCACTTCCAATCCTCTTAAGGAAAAAAAACAAAAGACATATCTCTCTGGAAGAAAGTTTATAGTCATCACTTGCTTAATCATTTTGTCTCCACTGAAATAATATTGAGTCCTTTATCTAATGCAGATTATGCAGCAGTTACTATTTATCGTGCTGGAGGTGCACTTCATGTGTGACTAACTCAGGACCTTGTGTTTCTTCAAGGAGATAAGGGATAACTCACCAGGATGCAAAAATCTGTTGGAAAAACAGGAAAACAGTAATTGCTTGATTGTTCAGCTTTGAATATTTGGTTTTACCAACCTTGCCCATTCGTTTCAATGCACATCAATGTTGACTTCTAAGATTACTGAGGGATAAATTAAGTGAAGCTGTTCCACAAGAACATTAATGTTAAAAACTTTCTTGCCTAATTTTCTGTTTATCACGGGTTGATATGAAGCACAATGTCAGGAAAACATTAATATTTTCAAGGGGAATTGCATTCTGATTTTTGGGCATGAGATGATTTCTCTGATAAAGACAGATGATTAGACCTGTTACAGTTCTTTCATTTATTGTCTGTGTTTGAAAGATGTTTTCTATTCTCTAACAGGGACTTCTTTACAATTCCTTACGCTCTCTCAAAGAAACACTTAAAAGATATGAAGAATTTTTTTCTCTTTAATTTAAATTTAAATGAGGGTCAGAGCTCAATCATCCCCAATGAACAGCAGAAATAATAAAAAACCTACCTCACGGAGTGTTCCTTTTAATAGTGCTGAATTAGAGCTGCTTCTGAACTGAGTAATGTTTTCTGAATAGACACGAGATTCCAAGTCACTAAAGGTTCTCATAAAGAAAGCTTATAAATTTGGTTCAGCTCAACGAGACTTAGTGCATATGTGAATAAAAATGTTTTTGTAAACGGGGATTGATTTTTCTTTCTCACTGATTGTTTTCTTAAGGTAACCTTTTGAATGCATTCTGCACTAGATACTGCAAGGCAAATAGAAAGACACTGGGTGTCACAGGAACCAACAGGAAAGAGCATGTTCTAGATCTTTGACTCTCATCGTGATACCTGTGATACCTTCTGCTTTTTCTCAGAGAGAGGCTGTTGCTAAGTCACCTTGTTCATTGGCCAAGAGTAGCTGCAGACCAGTCACGTGAAAGAACATTAGAATTTCCATACCAGTCCCAACATGAAAACCTTCTAATCTTTTGTACTGCTCTCCGTTAAGTCTCTCTGTACTAATTTTTGAGATGTTGTTGTAGTGGATTATCCTAGCATAAATAATTTCCTTATGCATTCAGATCTAGGATAATTGCAGGTCAGTTGAAAAATCCCTGTTGGTGTCAGTGGTATAGGATCATAGTTACTGTTTGATCCCACGAGTTTAAAAAATAAATGTCAGAGTAAAATTAACTTAACAAAAGAAATTGATTTGCAGTTAAACTTTGGAGACGCATTTTTCTGATTAGGTTCTGAAACATTTTCAGTTTTGCTTTTACAGAAAGGCAATATTATCATAGCTCTTTCATTTGGATTTAAGGAAGGAGCACTAGTCTATTTAGGTTTTAATACAGACTAAACCTAAATACGTATTTATGGGATGGACCTCAGTGGCCAGGTGTCTGATTCCCCCCCTTCCTCTCTAAATCTTATAATGCAGCTGCTAATTTTTGAGACTGCTAATTTTTAGTATGTGTTTTTTACTTACCTTTGTTGATGGCCTGAAGTGAAGTTTAAAAAAAAAATTAATTCCCTGCCCCCTACAAAAAGATTGCAAATAAACAAGAAAAGAATATGCATGTCAATAGTCCTGTATTTTATCAGTGTATGATCAACTATAATAAGGTGCAGGTGGCTATGCTTTCTTCTTCATGGTTGTGATTTTAATGTGCTCAGCACTCAGCTCCCCTTCTAGAGATTAAATGGAAGGACCAGGTTGTGAGGGCTCTTCCTCCTCCAGTGAAAGCAGGAAGAAGGTGTTGGATACAGACAGCTTTGAGTAACCACACTCGATCTGCCTCCTCAATTATCAGCTCATCTGCACAACTGCTTGTTTCCTGGGGCTTCCAGATAGGGTAGTACACAGAAAAGATATGGCTGTGCTGTAGCTTTGTACAGAAGTGTGTGCTGTAAGGGTTGAGTTCTGCCTGTTACACTCGGAGAATGAACCTTGCTCTCTCACACAAGATGACTGCCTTCCAAAGCAAATCCTTTTTAACGTGCCTTGTGCAAAATGGTGCAAGGAAGATTTGCCAGAAAGTGTTCATTTCTTTACCCACAGCAATCTTCTTTGTACTGTGTGTGTGGTTTCCTTTTATGATGGAAAACCAGTTATTTTATAGTGCTTGTGCTCACATTGAATATGAGCCATATGGTAATATTTAAATCAAATTAATTTTTTTTCCTTCTAGCTACACATGCCATAAGACACACTCTTGCCCTACTTAAAATCCTGGGTGTTATGCACTTATGATAAGCATTATATGTTTTAAAAGACAGTTCTTCTTTCTAGGCTGGAGAAATTATTTTCAGTTGGATGCAAAACAAATCAGATATTTTTCAGTTGTTTTTCAGACCTCTTATATGCAAATGCTGTATCTTGACTTTTTGTTTTGTTTTGTTTTGCAATTTCAAGGTGATATTCAAAAGGCAAAAGAAGAAAGCCAAGTTTTACAGCCAGCTTCTATGGAATTAACTACAGATGGAAGCAATAGGTCTAAAGGGTAATTTCTATAAAAGCACATATAAAACTTATATGGAATTATGCTATGGTGGGGATGGATGTTTTTAGAGCTGCAAGTGCAATAAAGAAATATTTATATAAGGCTGGATGAGGACATTAGAGTTTTGTGGAAACGGTTGCATGAAGGAAGAAAAAAGGGTTTGTTGGCTGTTTCAGCTGAAGGGTGTACAGCCTTCTGGGGGAATGGGAGGGGAGAACAGCTGACCCTAGGGCTTAGAACTGTCTGCTGCAGTGCTGACACTGAATGTACTCTTGGTTGTATCTGTGCCCATTAAAATTCAGTGGCCTTGGAAACCTTACAACTTTTCTACTAAACTGGTAACAGACACGAGGCTCTCCTTCTCAGGTTTAGACTTTTATGAACCTTATGTCAGGATTGTAATCTGCAAAGTCTTTTTGACTTTTAAATAATCTTAATATAATAATGAAGAAATGAAAGGTGTAATACTCAATGAGAAGGTTCTGGAGATAATTTTACACAAAATGAAATATTCTCCAAACAATTGAATTACATCTACATGGAAGAGAGAGATTTATATAGGGTGTTGACAGCTATTATGTTTTATGTTGAGTGGTGATACTGTGTTGCCATTTTAGCTTCTATTATTTCGTTGATATTGTAGAGCTGAACACAGCCCAGATCTGCAGTGCTGAACTATCAAAGAAATCTTTGTTCATGGAAACTCTTGGCCTCATGTAAAACAGTCTTTTAGTTCAAAAATAAATGTTTACAAATCTTCTGCCTTTCAAGTCAATACCATTACAATTATAGAAAATAGTAGCTAAAATGAGAATTAGCTTAATTTTTTTTTTTTTTATTTTGTGCTGCTAAGCATGGGGATTTTCTAGGGAGTGCTTTTTAAATCTGTGGGGTAGTGCAGATGTTGCTGAATAGTGCTAATTCTCTGAGTTAATATTTAAGTGAGAGAGAAAATAAGGGCCTTGCTTCTTAGTAATTGCTAAAAGAATGGAAGTTACTGCTCAAAGCAAAGATAACTTCCACTGATAGGCTTCTGAGAAATTTCCTTTATGACACTGAAAATGCAAGGGCTGTGCTCCTGATTCTTGACTGCACTGCAAATGTGGCAGAAGCAATCACTAAAGGCATGCAATTACTAGAAGTAAGTAAGGGGAGGAGTTTCTTTGAAGTTAAACTTTTAAGAGTAAAACTAAATTTTGAAGCTGAACAGGTAGTGTCCTTTTTTTTTTCCTCAGGAAACAGAGCTTAGTTTAGGTTTTCTGTAAAGAGGATTATAGTGACTCAATACCTCACTCAATACCTTCTAACTTTGTTTTCTTGTATTGAGGTAAGTTCTATCCAAGTTCAGTAGTAGGGCCTTGAGGCAATATGATTAAATACGTACTTTTCATTCTCATAGTGACTTAGTAGTTTTCCTTACTAGGGGAAAACCCAGCGTTCGTGAGACAGGGAAGCTTTGCTCACAGAAGCTGTTGGGATCCGTAGACAATAAATTAAAGAGTCCTGAACTCCCCTCTCTCTCTTTTCTTCCATTCCATCACGTGTCAAATATGTCCTTCCCCTGCTACTGGGGCTCTGTTCCCTGCAAGTCAAAAAACTGACAACTTTGTATTTGCAGAAGCAAAACTTAAGAGGATTGAAACAGGGATGTGGTGTTTCTACAGTGGGAAAGAAAGTCTGATCACATGGGCATGATACCAAAAATCCGAATTATTGTTGGAGAGACATCTATGATGTGTTGCTCCACCAGTGTGCTATCTTCCAGACACAGATATCAGGACAGATAAGTCTGGCAGTGCTTACATTTTTGAGGAAAAAGTGGTATTTTGCTCTAGAGTAGTAGTTTTATTGGGTAAATATGATCAGCCTGAACTACTAAGAAATGTTTAATTGAGCTAAGCACAAAATATCCAGAGTCAAAATATCCAGAGAAGAAATACTTGATCACAATAATTTCACTGTCAAGGACTGTCATTAGGATGGATCCACAGCATAAATATTAATGTGGGTGGATGGGGTGAGCTTACATACCATCAAATGCTGCACATACTTGACTCCAACAGGCTCAAGATGTGAGGAGTGTTGGAGATACAGAGCCAAACTTAAATAATGTTCTGTCAAGAACTAAACTAAAACATGATACTTATTCTTGTTAGATTGGGCATACAGTTTCATGTCTACATTTTTGAAGCTTCGGTTACTTTTAAATATCTTGCCTGGTTTTTATTATTCTCATTTGCCTCCAAAATTCTGTGCAATTACAAAAAACCTTCGCATTTCCACACCAGATATGTAAAAATCAATGAAGCATTTGAGTGGAACCACAGAGAATCTTGGTAGAAGGGATTGAATTCACAACACAATGCAGTACATTTTCATATATATGTCTTGTACTCATTATACAAATTTATATTCTGTTCACTTTGGGAATCAAATACTATCCTGACAGATTCAATGATATTTCAATCATGTAAGCCCAAGAGATAGTAAATTAATTGAAACTTGTATTCATTTATTCTCTAAGTTTATTTACTTGATGGAACCTCTAATTGGCTTTATTCCTGGGTGCCCCCCACTCCTCCCTCCATGTTTCAGTGATGGTAAAAGACAGGTAACATATTGCTAGTGATTTTCTGTATTCTATTAGTCGCACTGTTGCCTGTAATAGAGCCCATTCATTTTATATTTGCTAAATTTAACTTTTTTGATTGTTAATGCTAATTGGGGTGTCAGAACCTAAATACAAAAATTCAGAGGAATATAATACTACTTTAGGCTATTTGCCAGTGAAGTAAATGAAGACATGTAAAGAAAAGTGATAGATAGTTGAGTTTAATAATATAGTCACCTAACTATATATTGTATTTAGTAATTACACCTTGTTTAAATCTTATTTATGTAATCCAAAATATATTCTAGTCTGAAATCTACTCTGAAATCCAACCAATTCCAAGATCTGGTGCTTCTCTTATTTTCCTGTGAGTTTTCAGATAATACTCAGCTTAATGCTCTGCTCTTCCTCTAAAATGGCCAACATTAGATGAATAAATACAGCTTTTTTACTACTAGCTGTACTGCTAAAACATGAATGTTCAGGATTAAAATCCTGAAATATATCTATTGAAGGCTTGAACATGATTTTCTTATGTTAAAAAAATATTTATTACTAATAAGGGAGTCTTACTTGCAATGTAGTGTGTTCATTTGGTAATGAATTCTGTATGAGCAGATGCTTATGTCCATGCAGAGGTGCGACATCAGATGGGTGCCAAGGTTAGATACATTGTGGTTAATATTTTTTTTAAGGCAGATTTATATGTCATGAATTCACTTTATTTTATGTGCCATATTTTGGAGGAACCTATCTGTAGACTGCATAATGAGAACAAGCAGATAAGCGAACAACAAAAGTTCAAGTTTAGTATTTCATGGCTTTTTTGCTTATTCTCCTCATATCTCCTTGAAAATTGGTTCAAAGAAAGCAAGTCACACTGTAATCAATGAAACCTTTTAGACTGCTTTTTGTGGGAAGACATTTGACCCGTTACAGCCTGCATCCTCTGCCCTGCATCCTTGACTCTGCTCTTGAAATTAAAGAAATAATACACCCTTAGAGCACCCTTTTTTCCCAATCACTCAAATTATGTGAAGATTTATAGTCTTGAAAATCTCTTAATGATAAATTGAATACAATTAAAATATTGTAGCTACTGCTCAAATCAAACAGTTTATTAAAATTCAAGTTGCTGGGGGGTTTTATTTTTAACGGCCAGTGTAGTTCAATGTATTCTTCCCTTCACGGAGTAAGAAAGTTTGCCTTGTGGATCTTCTGACACTAAACAAACTGTGTGCTAATGCAATAGAAGACCATAACAAAGCTGAAAGAACATACCTCAATTATTTTTTTTCTCTGCTCAAAGATGGGTATTTGTTTTCCTCTTAGCTGTGGCTTCTCATGATTCACGTGAAGCCAATATGAAAGGCTCATGGTAGATTCCCTTCTGCTGGAATACCACAGATGTGATGCTGCTTTTAGAGCTTTGCAAAATTAAATTCCATGAAAATCAATAAAGTAACAGTGCTCTAAAATTGACATAAGTGATGAGGCTCAACTTGTTCTCTGAAAAATCCTTTTCTAAAAAAGGCAAAAAACAGAAGCATAACATTTGGGCTATTGACTAACATTTGCAAAGTTAGATTTATTTGCCAATCCTTACCTGTGACTTTCTAGAAAGTCTGAAATGTCACAAAAATTATATCATGTTTTGTGGAAAGGTGATTTTTCACTATGACACTGGCATAATGAAGCATTGCAAAATTAATTCTTTTGCTATTCTCCCCCCTTAAAAAAAAAAATAAAAGCCAGAACAGTTAAAAAAAATTGATAAGGAGATAAATGGAGATTAATTTTGAATGAATTTTTGAGTATTTTGATTAAGAAATGGACTTATTTATGGGTTGTGAACTTAAGAATTTTAACCCAAAATTGCTGTTAGGAGAGAATTCAATCCTTTAATGGGGCCAGGGGGTAGAGGGAGGGGAGAACATGGGATGATCAATCCTCAAAAAAAACAACGAACTGTCTTCTGGTTTTTGTTTCACTTTTCTAACATAAAAATATTAAGATAGTATTTCAGAGATGGATTTTCGATAGCATCAGCTTTTTCTGAATTACCCTGTGCTCTTTCACAAAATAATGTTTATTGAGACTTCTTGGTTATTACTACTAACACTCTGAAGGTCTATGAAATCAGATTCTATTGATAGAGATTTAAAAGTAAAGTCATTTTCTGAAGTCAATATTTCTGGAAGACCTTCAAATTCATGCAATTGGCTCTATGTACCGTGCGCCTGATTCAGAGATGTAAATTCTGTGGTGGTTTGGAATGAAAGTAGACATGAGGATCCTTATGATTCCAACTTGAGATATTCCATTATTCTATGGTCTTTTTTGGGTGGCGTTGTCTTTAGCATAAGTAGAGAAATGACTTCTGATGGGGAAAGTGAGCAACTACAGACTGATAACCAGTTACTATTGTGAGAGACTGAAATGTTAAAGGTTATTTAGAATAAACAGGTAATTTTAGAATGAACACTAGCATAAGTTCAAGTGGGTGCCTATGCATGCTGCAGAAATGGGACTTGGGAAGTTAAAGGATGAGAATGACAACCATTAAAAAACCCAGGCACAGCTGTGGAGAGATCTGGCCTGGACTTTGTAATTGATAAGCAGACAAGGAATATGAGGATTTGAGATAGGTGAGAGAGATGCAGATCTTAGCAAAATTTAAGAAATCCTTAGGAGAAGGGGGCCAAGGAGAAAGAAGGAGGGTGGAGATTAGGAGCTGGAGCATTAAAAGGGCTGATAATACATAAACCGTTGCTAGCTTCTATACCTGTCTGACCTGTGCTGGTCACTGCAATCTGTTCTGTTTTATTAAACCCTTTCTGATCTCTGCACAAACCATTCTACCCTATCTGGGGGCAGTGTAAGGACTGATTGCAAGCTCTGGGGGGATGGACACAAGTGGATTTGGGGTCAGCAGGTAGAGTCAGACTGGGATGAGTGTGCACCTGAGCTTGTTCTGCTCAACTAGAGCAGGTGCTAGCCACCAGTGTGGGACTATAGAGTGTAAGATTTGGAGGGTTGGAGTGTTTGTGGTTTTCTCCTGTCTTGTACTTCTATTCATGAGAAAATGTACAAGGGAATTTGTGCATGTGTAATTTGGTAGCAAATCTGAGGTGGGACTGGCTGGTGAGCAGGAGGACCTAACTTGGGGTAGGTGTATCTTGGGTGACCTGTGGCTGTGAGGTGCTTGTGTCTATTTGCTAGCAAATAAACAACTGGGATAGCTGGCAGATGGAGACTGGAGGAAGTCAGTGTGCAGGCATGGGTGTTGGATTGGAAGAGACTGTTCCTGCTGGTGTTTGGGGGACCTGAGAATGTGCTCATGGATCTAGGGAGTGTAGTGGCATGTGCTTTCCCAATATGGGCTTCACCCATAACCAGCTGGAAAGGAGGAGGTGGATTTGGCCATCTGTGCTGTGTTTATGTGAGTTCTGTCAGTGTTATATGTGGGTCCTGTTAAAAGGGAGTGCCCAGCCTGCAGCACTCAGCAGATGATTGCATTGCTTGCTGACTTCTGTGTGTGCCTGATTTCACACTGAACATCACTGTTGCTTGAACTTGCAAATGGGAAAGCATCAGCTGCACCCACTGGCATGGGATGGAAGAACTAATCCCTGCAGATACAGGCACACTGGGCTGGGCTGCAGTGGCTGGAAAGGAGCAATCACAGAGGCAGTAGCATTAAACATCCCATAAAGAACACCTGAACAATCCTTTACTCACAGCTGACAACTGAAAAAAAAAAATCAACTTGCAGCTGTAACTGGTAATTTAACTTTTTCAGTATTTTAAGACTGCTAAGAAAAAATGTTTTGAGGCTTCTTTAACAGATGAACTTACTAAGAGCTTGTATTCAGATTTATTTCTAGTTTTTCTGTAAGGAGTTACAGGCAATTGAAGACACTTAAAACACAGGTTAATAGATCAAGACAATCCATTGTTCAAAATTCAAGGGAGTATTTATGCTACAATATGACCCAATATGGCTAGTGGCAGCCTCAGATACACTAGTGTTGAGGCCGACAGCTGGTCTAAAGGCTCCACAGACCTTAATTGGGATATAGTTAGCTTCTATTCATGAGAAAAGCCCGTGAGAAGAAAACCAATTAGTTTTTACCCATGAAAATGTAGTATCAACAGAAGCAAGAAATTTAAATGATAGAAGGAGAAAAACAGCAACATATCAGCGCCTGATATTTTTATGAATGCTTGAATGCTTATGCTATGGGTGATCAATGGTAATATATTATAGTTAATAATAGCCAATTAATCTATTGTAGTAATTTAGCAGCCAATGAATATGTAACACAAATGATAACACACAATAGTGTTTAAAAAGAAGCTGCTTTGTTGAATAAATGTCATTTTGGCCTTTGTCCAAGGCACTGTCTGTGTGGGTGTTGCGGCTGCCCCAACAGCAACGCACTAGCAGTACCCATTGAAGGCAAATGAGAGTAAGTTTCAAAAATAAATATGAAGAAAGAGTAAAAAGACAGACTACTGAATTGTCCAGCTATAGCACCAAAGGTGTCAGGTTGAAAGAATCTCAGTTTCTGACTGTTTTAAAGCAAAGCAGAGGTGGAGAGGGAAGAAAATTCATTGGCAACAAAATTTAAATTCGTAATTTGTTTTTTTAGGTTTCATTAAAGAAAATAAGACTCAAAAATATTCCAACAGTTGCTTAAAGAAAAGTGTTCAGGTTTTACAGTATATTCTCAGCACTAGTTTCATGGTCTTTACTGTACATTGAGTACAATCCTTTTTCAATCTACTACTAATGGAAAAGAAATTTATTCTTTCCATATCAGTAACTTCTAATATTCTTCAGTTCTGGTGCAGCACTCTATATTCCTTGTCAGCAACTAATAACTTTTTCATGATGCAGCTCAGGAGCTGGACGTTTGGATTAAGAAAAGTACAGCAGCACTTAAAGGCAGAGTGGCTACTGTGGTTTGAGTGCCCTTGCACAGACTGCACCTCTGAGCAACAAGGCATTACTGACAGAAAATGTTGAAGTCTGTTATCAGAATGAGCTCAGGGGATACTAGAGTAGAGTTCGAAACTAACATTTGAAAGGATGCATGGGTCAAGAGATACAAATTGTTTTTTTAAGTGTTGGGGGCATTCCAAAGTTGACTAGTGTGTACATACTCCTATATAAATGTGTTTGGGTACCAGAGAGAGGAGGGTATGTTGCTGCTATTCACATAGTTAATTTACAGGTATTCTGTAATGTGAAAGGGGAAGAAGTGGATGAAGGTAAACGATGTGAAAAGCTTGAGGTAGTCATTCATTCAGTCATTCATTCATTCATTCATTCATTTATTCATTCTTTCATATGAATGTGCTGAAGTGTTCCATTGTGTCATCTTAGAATTTGTGTGTATTATAAAGATCATCATTCTGTGGGGGTTTTCTTGTGATGTATTTACTTCTAAAATTTTGGGTTCAAGGGCAGGAAACTGATTACAGAAATTAATATAATTTATCCATTGATTTGTTTCCACACTGACTTAGACAACCACCATTTCTTTATACTTTTCACTTACTCTATCAGTTAGTTATCTTAGTTATGAGTGGTTCCTCTTTACTCCTGAAAACCTTAACCTGCTCATCTTTGGGTGAAAGTCTCAAAATATTTCAGACTGAAAATATACATAATAATTGATAGCAAGTTTCTTATCTCCCACTCACTATCTGAGTGCTAAAGCAGTATTTTGTTAGAACATCCAAAAGCTGCTGTAGAAGCTGTCAAAAAGATGAATTATCTTGAATGTAAGAGCTAGCAATTTTTTCCCATCTGCCTGTTGCCAGACAGCAGCGTAGGCTAGAGAAGCAAACTCCAACTGAACTGCTCTTGGGTTGGTACTCAAGTACCACTTTACAAGTTCTTTGGCTTTGTTTGTGAAGCAATATGTAAAATTCTCGTTTAAAAACTGAAGAATGAAATCTCTCTACGATACTGGAAAAAGGCTGACTGATGTCAAGAGAGGATATCATTCGTCTAGAAGCAGCTGCCTCAATCTCTTTGGACTTAATTTCTATTTTGTGAAAAACCTTTTCTCCCGTTTTGTTTGTCTGATTTGGTTTTCTCTCATGCAGCACAAATGAAACTGTGTTCACTGTGACCGAGAGGTTTCTTATTCAGTGACTGCTTTTCAAAGGACAGACCCACTCTTCTTCCTCACAGCTTTGCTTTATTTGGTTTATTGGTTCTAACTTTGGTACAAAGTTAAATTTTACCACTTATTAAAAACACTATATATGATAGGTCCCTCTTAGAGTGATTTTTTATTGTTATGCATACCTTTGCACTGATTTCTGTTCATTTATGATTGCATAACTTTCTGAATCATGAAATTCAGAGTGAATATTACAAGAGCTATATATAATTGTTCTATTATTATTTAGTAAGCTTAATGAATGGTGAAAATGATAAAAGCCGTCACTTTAATGGGGTTTTTTGTTGTTGTTTTTTGGGGTTTTTTTTGAGAGTAGACTATTAACTTTTCATCAGTTAGGGTGTTTTGATATTGTATAGTAATTAAAAAAAATCAAATTACTTTGTGGCACCACATCAAATACTAGGTCTGTGTAAATGTTTCAATGAGAAAGCTGCATTTGGTTACCTAGGCATGAGCTTGGGCTATGACAATTCGATATAGACTCACTTATGAAGAGTTACAACACAGAATAGTATCCTATTTGGTCAATTTTTAAGTTGACTAATATTATTTATTCTTCCAATGAAAATAATCCAATTCTTTGATGGAACCAAGTTGGGCTTGTTAAGTTACCTCAACTGTTCTGCTTCTGAAATATCCCAGAGTTATTAGATTTATCTGAAACATACTTTGGCAAGGTGTCCTCAGTTAGCCCTCTTTTAAGGATACTTGAAAGCTGATTATATAAAACATTTCTTCTCATTAATGAAAATTTCCAATGCCTTTAGCTTTTTATACTATTCAGATGGTGACAGACTTGCAGAATTTCATCCCAGAGCAACTTAAATTTTTGTAAATTTTTCTTGTGCCTCCGTGCATGAATATCTTTTCCTTATAAATATTTATCAAGCCTTTTATTAAAGACCTTTAAATAGGCAGATTACATGACCTCTCCAGGCAATCTATTCTAGCGCTTCACTCTGTTTACCCCAAAAGTTTTTATTCATTTTTACCTTGATCTTTTATGCTGTAATGTGAACCCATTTTTTCATATCTGTCATAGGTAAGGAAAACAGATTAGTCCCTCCTTTGCAGAAGCTATTTATTTATTTAAACCATGTTTGTATTGTCCCTTCTCCCTTTAAGATTAGATTAATTCAATAATTTCAGTTAGGTATGCTTTTATTCTGATTATTCTCTGATTATTCATTTTCTTCTCAACTTCCCTGGTTAGTGCACATTTTCACTGAAATTCAGCACCCAAACCTGGATCAGCGATTCTAGTTGAGTATGAGACTCCTCTTGGTCTTGTGACCCTTTCTCCATAATTTTCATCAGCAAGTACAACTCTTAACTATGCTTGAGGAATATCACCAGGCAGAGCTAAACCAGGAACTTTGCTGTTCCCTTCTTTCCTATGCAATTCCCTTTTTGTTAATTGGAATAGGCAATTTATCAAAACTAGTCTTTCCATTGATAAAAGTTAGATGTTCCTGTTTTTTTAAGGTCAGCCTTTGATGCTGGTGATTCAAGAGCCAACACGAGAAGGTTTTTTTTCAATGACTTTTAACTTGATTCCTCTTGAGCAACTGCTTGCAGTGTCCTTTCCTAAAATAAACAACATGCTGATGCTCTGTTCATGTATGTGCCTTTAAGAACTTGATTTTTGCCATTTCTTGTATATTCTTACATTTGAAGTAAATGCAGAACTTCTTATTATACGTATTGATCTTTTGATATGTTTCTCACCTTCCTTGAGAGAATGATTTGCTTGAACTATCTACTTGAAGACAGGAAATGTTTATACTGTTGCTTCTCCTTTGATTTCTGAGGGTTGTTAACTCTTCTGCTTACTTATAGTTTTAATTAAAATCACTTCTTCCTGTGATATTTTGCTCAGCCACTTCATCCTTGTTGTTCAGAATCATAGCTAAAATCCATCTCTGACTTCTACACCAAGAAACATTCACGCAGCACTCCAGGGGGATGGTGGAGGTCTTACCTGCCAAAGCTAGTCAACTGGGCTTCTTCTATAATTAATGAAGTGTAACGGGCCTCTGCTGACTATGACGATAATTTGAAGATAAAGAATGAAAGAAATATGCTCTGAAAAAAGATCTTTTGTAATATGCTCTACAGATACGGTGTTTAGATGACTGGATTAGTTTTCAATTAATAACAATTTAGGTTGCTATAGTTCAGTGAGCTGAATAATGCTCTCTACTTTTTTAGTGTAATCTTTTTTGAGCAGATGTTTGGGTAATTGAAATTGTTCGTTATTACTGAACCTCACATTCTGAATAATACTGCCATTGATTCTCATCAAGCCTTATCTTCTCGATGCTCATGGTTAACCTTGAGCTCTGGAAATGATGGTACCCAGTGTTGCAGCTCAAGGTGCTGCCTGTCTTTTTCTTTTCAGAAGCTGATTGTTTAATTGATAAATGGATTGTCAAACTATTAGCTCTGAAGTAATTTTTGTTCCTCTAAATAGGAAAATATAAATTAAATCAGCCAATAAACAATCAAAAGTACTACAAAGGTGCAAGGCAAAATAATGAGGAATTAATGTTTCAGAGAATAATTTTTTAGATTACATCCTAGTGGAAAAACTAGAGCCTTAATTTGTTTCGGGAAAAAATATGGAAGGATTGTTTTATTTCTTACAAGAATTGTGGAGTTTCAGAACCATTTTGTCCCATCTTCAAAATACTTAGGTAATTTGCTATAGTGCTTCCTACTTTGGCTGCTGATAGTAAAATAAAAATATTTTATATCCTAAACAAGTTGGGAATGGTAATTTCTACCATCGACTGCTTCACCATCCAAGCTGTTTGTCAAATGTGCTGTCACAATAGCTTCTTTGGGTAATAATTTGAAGAATCAATAGTCTTCTCTCTTTTTTTATGAAACCTGGCAACTTTTCCATCGATTGCTTTTCTTCCAACACTGCACCTGCTGCCTTTGCAGTTTCTGATTAATTTTCTAGCATCTCAGCTCATTCGTGTATTTCGATATAACACAGTGACGTGGGCTTCTGAGAATATACCGGCTGTTTCTTTCCTGCTTGGATACTGTAACCTATGCTGGCAAAATGGACTGTGTTTTATATACAAAATATCATGAGGTTTAGATTAAAATAAAACCAGATAGATAAAGGTATAACTCTTTCCTGCGTACAACCATAGGATGGTGTGGTAGAATAAAATAGGAAAGAAACAAGTAATATTTGATAGAATTGCTAGCTAAACATTTTTTAGATGGTAGTTAAGCAACAAAAGTTAACCATAGCATCCAGGAGTATGTCTTCTACTTAATGTGGTGTGCCTTACCTATAGTAATTTACAGGGAATACTGCAGAGTGTAGCAATTACTGCTGCAAGTAACAATAAAGAGAATGCTTGCTATGACCATCACTGGAATGATCTAATTGCATTTACCTTTTGTGTCTCTTTTCAAAAGAAAGGTTTGAAGTAATAACAAGTTTAATTCTTATTGGGTATTTCCACTTAGAGTGCAATTTTGCATTATTGAGTTCATGTTCATTCATTACTGGAAAAGATTTAAAAATGAAGGGCAGATATGAACATTCACAGACATGACCTTTTGCAGATGGCTATAAAAATTTAAGTGTTCTGGATGGCTTTAAAGTTACAGTTTATCTATGGCTAAGAGGACTCTAACAATTAGCTTTTAAACTGCAACAATGTTTTATAATGTTAGTATTGTCTTAATTGTTGTTCAAAAATCCAGCACCATTCTGCACACCATTTTCAAAAAAGTTATTGAGGCCCCATCCCTGGAAATGTTCAAGGCTGGGTGGGAATTTGAGCAACCTGCTCTAGTGGAAGGTGTCCCTGCCCATGGCATGTTGGAACTGATGCCTTAAATGGCTACCTAGAAACAGAGACTAGACAGGAATAAAGCAATAAAGGAGGTATTTATTTGAAAGGCCTTCAGATGTACACTTCTGGGCTTCAGAGGGTCCTGCCTCAGTGGATCTCAAAATGGATGACAGGTCACGAGTTCTTCACACTTTGATATCAGCATAAATTCACCAACCAGAACCCAGCCAATGATGGAATTTCCTTAAGTTTGCCTCTCTCTCCCCAAGATGATGGTTTACAGTTCTTGTTCTGGGTGTCCTTGAAAAGCTGGAGAGGCTTTGTTATGTCTATCTTAGCATAGAGAAGAGCATTTAAAAAGTTACAGGAAACTTTAGAGTTACACTAGCAGTACAGGATTTGAAAAATATAAAAGTTAAAACCTAAGGCATCAGAACTAGATGATCTTTAAAGTCTCTTCCAATTCTAACCATTCTATAATTGTAAGATTCATTTTTCTCTAGCATTGTCTCTTGTCACTGTCCGTTTCTGGAATGAACCATCTTAGACTGTTTTAGTACCAGGGACATGATGAATCTGTATTCATAATCACTCCTGTCTTCTTCTGTACCAAACTGCGAGTCTTATTGTCAAATTCTTTTCTGGGTACTAATCCTCGTACTTAGGTTTTTATAGTACTTTATTGCTTTTTGCCTTTTTCCTGCTGTTCTTGTATATAGGTTACGGCATGAACTAGGCTCTTAATGTCCTTCTAAATTGTGCATGTTGAGCTGGTAGTGGTGTAGCTGGGGGCTGGGGCAGATCTTTCACAGGTATAGAAATTATATTACTCTAAATACTATTCAAATACCAGCTCACTGCATGTTAACAGATTCACCTTTTGTCTGGTGTATACCAAAGCTACTGAGTAACTATTAATTTACCTTCCCAAGGTAAATATTATATTTTTTTTCCTGTGCAGTGCTTGAGGAAAAGGGCATCCAGCAACGCTAGTAGGTTGACAGATCTAATTGTCTCACTAGGAAAATAGACAGCATAGCACACATTCATTGCTTGTCCTGATCGACTGCGGGAAACATATTAACATATTTTTATAATCTACAAATTATTGGTGTTAAGAGATAATTAATTAATAAGAAATTATAAATAACAAATTCAATTAAGCAGAGATTTCCGTGTATCAGTTTAATTTGCTGAGATTAAGTCTGAAGTTTGGGAGGATATGAATGTAACTTTTGTTTACTTACATGTTCTTCTGACTGAAGACCTGAATGTCTCACTTCTCTGTAATGTTTCATACTTTCATACTTTCATACTTGCACATGAACTGTGCAAGCAGTTAGACAAAAACCAGAAATATATTGGTGTTCTATTTTCACAGTAAGCCAGTGCAGGCTATGTTAGAGAGAAAGCTCTCCCTAAATCTATTGGCATTTCCTGTTCTTTCTAATAAGAGGAAAAACATTATTTTCACTTGTCTAAGGATGGGAAAAAAAGTGCATTCAGTTGGTTTAACTTACTGATGCTATTTTCCTCTAATAGAAGAGGGGTTTACTCTTTTAAGAGCTGGCAAGTGAATATTGACAGGTGCAGCTTTAAAAACTTGCAGAAAAGGAAGTCTCTGGTTAAAATGGATCATTAAAAATCTTTGCTTATCTCTTCAGGGAGATATATCTGTTTAAAAGGTAGTAAAGTGTGTAAATTTTAATTCCTCTTACTTGGATCGTGCAGGAAACTTTAATGGCATTTAGAGAATAATGCAATCATCAGGCACCATTAACATGGGTTCACAAAGGAAAAGTTCTGTTTAACTACACTGATATCCTTCTATGATAAGGGTGACCTCATTGCTATGTACAGCTTCCTGAGGAGGGGATGTGGAGAGGTGCTGAGCTCTTCTTCCAAGTACCCGCGGATAGGATGCGTGGGAATGCCATAAATCTGAGAAAGCCCAAATGGAGAAGATTTCTGAAGGTACTTTGAACCCCTTGCTGTTTAAATCTATGTGCATGAACAGAAAACCTAAGTGATGCTGAGTTTTTGTATATGCTTTTTGTGTATTTGTACAAATGCAAGTATCTGATGGAAGGATCCGTATAGGAGTACCTTGTGGTTTTTCGTTAACTTGGAGGTATCTACCAGCTCAGAGCTGTTTCTTACTGTCATTAATTACACCTCACTAATCTCAGTAGCTGAGCAGAGGTGGAGGTTTCAACCTTCATTCAAGACAAATTATTATTTGGAAGACAATAAGAATGTGTATAGAGGATAACTTTTTTTTTTTGCCATGTGTATTAGCACAGCAAGTTAAAGTGGAAGGCTATGCTGATGAAATAAAAAAATGAATTCCTGGGAGTTAGATGGCAGTGTTAGCTTACAGTACACTAGTGATATGTTGATCTTTTCTTCAGGTTTTCATAACACCCTTCTCACATTTTTTTTATCTCTTAGTGTTAAGGAACATGACTAATCTGTCATGCAGTTTTCTTATTCCTTCCCCACAGGAGAAATCAGTGCAGTAGTGTGTCTTGTTTTGTTTTTTTTCCTTCATATCCTTCTACCTCTCTTTGATTTGCAGTCTTAATTTTACTCTTTTTAAGGAACTTTTTGAAGTTGCCTGAGTCATGTTGCTACTCTGCAGAGAATTTGAGCCATATTTGGAGATGAGTAATGCAGCCTGGGATACCAGAGAGATTTTAAATCAGTGCAACTTACAGCTTCCTCTGCCATCCCAATAGATCAGCTGCACTTGGTTAAATCTCTGCAGATTGCTTTAAACAAAGCATTTATACTCAGGTTTGTTTGTCAAGAGGTAAATTCCATTCTCTAGCTCATCTTCTCTTACATGGTAGAATTACAGTGCCGAAGGGTCCAAAGAGGGAGGGGAAGGAAGGAAGGAAGGGAAGGAAGGAAGGAAGGAAGGAAGGAAGGAAGGAAGGAAGGAAGGAAGGAAGGAACTTTTAATTCCTCTTCATGGAAAGCTATTCCTGCTTATATCATCTCTTTTAGCACTTTTGCTATGACAGTAGCTATGATGGTGACTGATTTATCTCTGTGTCTTTAAGTAAGTTTATTTTGTATCACTTGTCACTTCAAATTTGACCCTAAATACAAATGTGTGGAAATGGTTTCTCTTAACCATTTTAGATAGTTCGTGACATTTCAAAAAGAAACACACTTTAAATCTCAAATTGCTTGTTAAAAAGGATTCAATGAAGAAAAATGATTCCTAATTAATTCAACTTCGCCTAAACATTTACAGATGTTAAAATATGCACTGTTGACTTTTCTTTGCAGGTGCATACGTAAAGCTTGCTGAATAAACCACCACTCCAATTTTTCATAGGTAAAAATATGAGTTTTTTGGATTACGTAATGCTGAGAAAGATCCACATTAAGAGTACATTTAATTATATTTCCAGTGACATGATTCAGTTTATTGAAGAGCTGTCTTCTAGAAGAGACACTGAAAGCATAAACATGGATGCACTCAACAAAAATGTGCATCAATGGATGTGGATGTGTATATATATATATATATACACACACATATATATGTATATATAGAAATACATAAGACATAGAGCTTGGGTCCATGCTTATCCTTTACAGAGGGATGGGCAGTCCAGATAGAGCTTGTTTCAAAGCTGCAACTGATGCAAAACTAATATAAGTGAAAAGCGTTGGGAAGAGAACAGCAGATAGATCTTCTGCCTGACAGACTAGGCTATTAAGGGAAGGGTGGAGTCAGTGTTACATAGGTCTGGATGCTTGTTGGAGAGCACCAGAAGTGTTTCAAACTGTATTCATTTTGAAAAAGCTCTCGTATTTCCTTCTACCAAAGAGAATTTACTCTCTCAGTTACAAAATACACTCTCATTCTGAGTAATGTGGCCACTTGTGCATGCAGACACACACATGTGCTAGTATCACCAAGTTCCAGGAATTGTGTTTGACAGCTGGTGACCAACATCATATATTTGTGCTTTGCACTTGGAATTTTTTCCAAAACAAACAAGCAAACCATTATGGAGTATTTTTTTCAGATTGACCATAAATCTTTTCCCTTCTGGCTGCATGTGCGCAATGTTCACACTCATTTTTTGGGAAAAAAACCACACCCAACAACTTTACCTTCTCATGGGAAATTCCATTCTTAACATACAGGCTGACTATAGCATCTGGGTTATCCTCATTGCCACATGTCAGTGTGAGAATGTTGGATTCAAATGCTGCTCTCAACACGTCACTTTTAGGTTAACCTTGTAAATCTCGGGAGAAGGAGATAACTGGATCTATAAAAAGGAAGATTTTCTGTAGATATTTAGTTACAAGTTCATTTGTAGTCTCAACATTCCTCTGACATGTGGTTGTTTACTTTTATTAGAGATAGCTTCTGCTAATAAATTAGTGCTTAATAGCTGATTTAGTACCTCGAGGTGTTGCTGGTTAACTACAGAAGTTTTACACGTGTGTCCCTCATTAAATTTAAACCAATTTTGGACTTAATTCGGTTCACTCTGTTGGACATTTAGCAGGGGAAGTGGGTTTACTGGGGCCTTGATTGTAGTATTTGCATCATACATAGTACCCCCAAGCTTTGAGCTAATTAACAGACTGTGAGACCAAAGAACTCCATGGACTATAGGGACTGCACTCCTCTTTCAACTACAGAAAGTGTGTTACATGCCAGAAGTTATTGAATCCCAGGTAGAAAAATTGTGGGGAGGTAGGTAGTGAAAAAAACAAACAAAAAATCTCAACCAAAACTAACAACCAAATGAAACAAAACCATCTTGTGTGTGTAGGGCTAACTTCTAGTATTAAGTTCCGTGGGATCTGAAATCATAATTAAATATCCATATGCATTTGTCTGTAGCTCCCAAGCTGTTGATGAGAGTTTGCTTTACTTAATTTTGCTACGTAGCAGGACAGTTCCCCTTGGGAATCTTTTTCTTGTCTTCCTTCTTTAGATAACTATGGATATAGTCTAAAACCTTAATTTAGCTTTTAGGTCGAGGTTACAATGAAGAGGAGAGCATTAAGCTTTCTGTATGTAGCAAAACATTTAAGAGATAAATTTTCCAGGAGGCTTGCAATGAAGGAAAAATTGTGGCAAACCACTTGTTTAGTGTTCAGACTAATTTTTTTCCCTGTATAATAATGCCTTAATATATATTTATTGTGGAGGTTCTACACATAAAAGAGGCTTTAGGAAGGGAGACTTTGGGGCTGCTGTTCACTGCTGTTGGACGTTCATCCAAAAAACCCATGTTGTTGGTATGGCTCAAGAATGCCTGTGTGCTGTTCATACATTGAATTGTTATCATCAATAAAAATAACACAGTGAGAAGAACTTGCTAATGAAATGCAGTTTATATGTTGAAATCAAAGTAATATCAATGGAGTGTTAAGGATTGTTCCTCCTATTTTATATCTGTGTCAAAATTTTAGAGATTTCATTTATTCATTATCTAGAGGTGAGAAAGTGTTCTGCAATAATTTCACAAAAATAAATTTACAAATTATATTTACAGAATAACTATAAACTGAACAAAATCTAGGCATATTAAATTTATTGAGGGCATCCTGAAGATGTATATTGGCATAGAAATTACTTCTGTTACTTCATCTTTGCCTTAATGCAGAATTTCAGGTTGCTCTACTTTCTCATGTGTCTTTTAGGTGGGTAGGAGACTTGCTTGCATAATCGTGGGGTTTTTTTATCCAGACACCAATTTAAATTTGCAGGAACATATTTCCGTATCTGTTCCCTCCTGCTAAATTTCTGTAAAAGCTATTACATTGTTCCAAAGTCATGGCTGTAGTGTGGAATAAATGTTAAATAAAATCACCTCTGAGCATCTTTTCAGGAAAAATCAGTACTCCTTAACTTGGTAGATCCTAATTGATGTTGTAATTATGATATGCTCTTCAAACCAGCAAGGGGTTGATCTGCTAAGAGTTACAAGCCTGCAATATTCAAGCACATAGCCAAAGGATAATCTTACAGCCTCAGTTTAGACTTCGCTATTCTTAAGTGTTCAAAATTTCTTTTTCCACAAACAAGGAAACCATGGAATTCAGAAATAGCCTCTACCCACACACACCAAGAAACCTCTTAGTAAAGACGTGAAACAGCCAGCAATTTTATGTTTATATTAAGACTCAATGAGCATTCCATCAGACATTTAAATTAAGGGCATTTTTTTCATAGAATTTTTTTTAACCAGAAGTTGATTATGATGGTGAGAGAAAGGAATAATAAAATATAGCAGGAGCAATGATTTTAATTTTTTGAACAGATTAACTCTTTTTGTTGTTTAGAGTTTATTTGTGTGATTGTTTTAAATTTTTTTAAACTTTATCACTCACAAAAATGTTTAGAAGTTTTATGTTCTTTGAATTTTTTTAATTTGTTTGTTTGTTTTGCTACAGAAGAGTGAACAGCCAGTATTTCAGAGCTGTGTTTCAGAGCCTGGACCAAGTATTTGGCCTTGGTGAAGAACAAGGACTACAGTCCATCTTGACTGAATAACAGAGTATAAAGCACTCTTCAGCTGAGAGCTTTTACCCATACATTTTTCGAACTTTTTGGGAATTGGCAGTAAATGTAGCTTTCATTTAGAGTGGCTTCGAATGAAGGAAGAACATATTTCAGAAGGAGTTCTGAAGAGCCCTTTAATGTGCATCTGTTCCAACTAGGGCCACGTTTTTCTACTTCTACATATAGGTTTTGGTCAGCTCTTTGGGGTTTTGTTGTTGTTTGTAGGAGGTAAGAAGCTACGGTTTATTTATGTATTTACCTTAATAAAATTACATCCTCCAGGTATTGAGGTCTAATATCAGACATAAAAGTGCTTTGGTTTGAGGATCTCCTTTGTGGTGGGACATGGCATTTACAAAATGCTCAGCTGAGAAAACAATGGACTATATATTTTTCAAACATGAAGTACTGATACTCCATCCACAGAAATGTTGATGGAGGAATATGTGCTTATTTGGGTTATGAAATCGTCATTAAATCATCATATCTTAAGCTGGTTTCTGTTCCTAGGAAACAGAGCATTAAATATCTCCATTTTAGCTAATCAGCATCATGTATTTATTCCTCGAAAGTCAGGATGTATCCACACATTGATAGAGCTGGGGATAATTCCTTATCTATTCAGTCTCAGCTCAAAAATTGTTTACATCCAGAATTCTCTTTGCAACAGTGAGCAGCACTATCCCTGATTAGTAGCACTAATGAAAGCAGGCATAAACCAGCCTTTTATACGCTTGCTAATTAAAGGCATATGGCCTTGAACCTGCTAGTCCTAATTTCAGGTTACTAATCTCATTTCATACTGTTATTTTCAGTGGCACAAAAATACAAGTGGGGAAAAAGGGAGATAACAAAACACTTTAAGTACATTATGAATTTCAGACTTCTTGAGAAATGTTAGAGTATTGATGCTTATTGAACTTAACAAGAGCTCTTCCATGACCTTCATTTGGCAGTGAATCAGGGTTTCTATTATTTTGACTGTATGAAACAAGATTAGAAAAGGCATCAACCATCTGCTTTTCAGGGATATACAAAGAGCTAGGCTGGCTCTGAAGGATATGCAGGGAAAGTCTCTCTTGATTGCTGTGGTGAGAAGGAAAAAAAAGGAAACTGGAAGGTTGTGGCATTCCATCAAAACTGATATATTGTCTGGCATGCAGAATGCTGAGGAAAATATTTACCTAAAATACTGGTTATTTTTGACCACCATAGCACTTTTGGACAAATCTATTTAGAAAAAAGCAAAGCTCATATTAAGCAACTGTAATTCACATGCTTCTTATAAGAAGTATAAAGGGTAGTCACATTTAGAAAACTCTTGATTTATGCTATGTTAATGCCCTAAAATTGTCTTAGTCAGTTGCATGGGTAGAAAAAGAAACATGATTAAAAGAGTCAGTGAATCACAGAAATTTCAAGTGTTGAATCTGTTTGGTAGCAAGTTACAGTAATGCTTTCTGTAACTAAGTGTTTGGAAATTGTTTTGCTATGACAACTGTCACTGATCAGTATGTTAGTAAGGATAATTATAATATCAATTATAGTCTCTTTCTGTGATTAATATACTTTTCTTTATGCTGCTCAAGAAGTGGATGTTTACTTGTCATCAAGGTATTTTGAACACAGGTAAAGAAATAAAATTATAATAACAATTTAAATGTATGATTAATAATGTGCCATTTTATCTTGAAAGTTCCGCTATATTCATTGTAAGGCACTTGTGAACCAGTAAATGAAAAATTCCAGCCATCTGGATTCCCCGGATAATCTTCATTGAAATCACCTGAACAGCCTCTTCTGTCCCTCATCAGCTCTTTGGCCAGCTCAGGGTTCACAGTTTGTTATGTCTTTAAGCGCCTGAGCTTGCTACTAAAGCCTGCTACTAATTCAGTTATTTGGCAAGAATGAGCAAATTCCTGAGCTTGTTGTAGGTGCAATATCTAGTCCTTTGCTTGATGTCTCTACCAAGTAAAATGTCTCCCCTAGATGTAAGAATCTTAAAGTGCCATAGTTTTCATAGTGAATATTTTCTGAAATAACTATGGTATATTTGGAATAGAAGCCTGTCTTATCTGAGGACAAAACCAAAACACTCCAAATCTTTGGAAGACTGCAGTACAAAGAATTCATTTGTCATAACCCTTGATGATGCTCTCCAAGTGAGTAACTACAGCAGCAATTATCTAGAAGCTATAGAAAAATATTTTCCGTGCTAACCCACACTGTGCATAAGAGGACTGATAAACTCTGCCAGGTCAGAAACAGCAAAGGTGAAAATGGTTTTAAACACAGGAGTGTTCAGGGTGTGTCAGAAGTGGAAGACTTGAGATCACTGATAGGGTAGAAAAACTGATTAATGCCTTCAACTACAACTCAATTTATGCTATCATATGTGGGAAGGAGGGTGGGAGGGGGAAGGTTTGCAAAAACACTCTCAACGTTTCTCAAAATTTATTTTACTATCCTGGAGATTGTGGCTTATACAAAAACTGAAGGGACTGATATTTTGGGTTTTGTCTCTTTTAAGGCAAAGCATGAATATAATGCTAGAAACAGTGAAATATTTTGCAGAAAAATACCCCACGCATGAATGTGAGTACTCCCAACTCGTTGTCAAGGTTAATATTGCCATAATATGATCTTGCCCATCTCCAAGGTGTACAGTTCTTATTTGGTAACTCTTGACCCTTTTAAATTGGAAGCTTCTAAAAATAAGTGCTGCTAGGTCTGAGTGCAGAGTGAAGACAGGGAAGGAGAGAATGATCTGTAGTGTTAGAAGAAAGGGGAAGCTCATAGGAAAAATTTTCCTTTCTCACATTTTAAAGTCTTTTCCCCTGCAACTACTGCTGTTCTTGTAAAAACAGCATGGTCTTGTTGCAATGCTTTGCTGTCCTTATCCCCCTTATCCCTTAGAGGCCGTGACCCAGGTCTTTTTCCTACTGCAATGTGGGAAAATGACTGGGGGAAAAATTACAGAGAACTGAGAAATTATATTCACATTCCACTAGAAGACAAGCAGTGTGGAAGTTACAGGGTGAAATGCTATTGCTACTCCCTGGGAGGGATGCAGTCAGCCTGCGTGACTTCCCCCCCACTATGCATCCTGAGGAGGACTGAACAGAAGGTGGAGAGGAGTGGAGACACCACAGCCAGGCTCTGCTGGAGTCAGACCCCCAGGTACTTGACTGTAGAGGCCCAGGAGTGTCCCTGAAGTGCTGTTGGAGTGTGTCCCTGAACCACCCTCCGATCCAGCAGCACTGCCCAGTGAAGGGTCCCCATAATGGGACACTGGCAGACTGGTCAGGCACAAGGGTCTTTTCTGGGGTGCTGACAGACTGATCACACACAAAGGGTTTGAGGAGGTCTCCCCGTTCATGTAACACTGGAGGATCTAGGCCACAAGGCTGCTGTATTACAGGTTACTCGAGGTCCAGTTCTCCAAACTCAGCCATCTTGATGGTGTTTCTTTTTCTTCCTTCCTCACTTTCTTCTTTTCTATCTCTGCAGAATGAGCTCTTCCTGCCTTCAGATTTGGAACCAAGCCTTTGGAACCTCTCCTTTAATCCTCTTTCTTTCTTTAATATATTTTTTCTTCTTTTTAATTTTTTTTTTTTCCAAGGGAATCCTGGCACCCTGACAGAAAACCTCCCTGACCTCAGACTTTTGGCTCAAGCCTAAAACATTACTGGGATTTTACAGGTTCTGAGGCTATTTAATGCTGCAGCTGTGACAATGGCTTTGAGTCAGCAGGGGAACAACAACAATTTGGATGTAGTTTAGGCAGACTGTGAAGAACACACACTGATGTCTGAAGCTGTTTGAAGTTCAGGAACATGTTATTTTATGATAGTGGGTTTTCTTCTACATGACAGAGTGAATGTACCTTACTCCATAAGGTGATGAATAGCCAGAACAGAAATCTCAGTTTTGTCATCCTCCCATAGCAGGTGGGTAATGTTGGCAGTACAGGCTGTTCTGGACATTGATGGAGCGCTAAAAGCTGAGAAAGTCTTGAACCTTTCCTCAGTGTCAATGCTCTGTTGGGTTCATCCTTCATTTTTCTCCCCAATTTCTGGGAATAGGAGGAAGGCAGGCAAGCTTCTGAAAAACTCCAACACTAAATTGTCTGCACTGCACTAAACTGTTGTGCAGTGTGCTAGCACAGAGTGGCACAAGTTTGGATATTGTTTTGGGAAGTAAAGTTTTAATTTTCAGAGTTTCTTCTAAAAGTGTATGTTTTTATGTAAAAGTATATGTTCTAAAAGTGTATGGTAGACAAGATAACCAACACTGTTTGAAGTTGTTCAACACCTCA
This sequence comes from Vireo altiloquus, assembly GCA_013396875.1. NCBI lineage: Eukaryota > Metazoa > Chordata > Aves > Passeriformes > Vireonidae > Vireo > Vireo altiloquus. The sequence goes on along the minus strand of VZRF01009559.1, from coordinate 258,788 downwards.
AAAGGACAGATGAGGCATCAGTTGAACCATATCCATTTAAAGATGCCTGAGGAATAATGAGGAGATGACTGCATCCCAGGCAGGGGAGGAGCAGCTCTGCCAACAACTCTGAGGCCTGTAGCCAAAAAACAACTATCCAATGTGGAACATGGCCTTCATTTTCCAGGAAAGGCTTGTGGATCAATGGAAGAAGAGCTGCCTTTGGACTCAACCCAGGCTAACGGCAAGATTCAAAAGGTTGAGATGGAGAAAATACCCCCACAAAATACCCTCCAAATTGATTTGCCCAGTTATTTCTGTTCCTTTTCTCATGCCTGCATGTCACTGTAGTTATTAAATGACAATTGCAAGACTGCCAGCAAATGATTTATCGGAGGAGGGTGCTAGTGGCATGTGAAAGAAATCAGTATTTTTCACTTTTATATATATGTGATTGCTTCTTTATTATCTCTAAGTTCTCATAGAACATGATTGGCACTTTATGTAAACGTAACATGGACAGCACACTAGTTACGTGCTCACAGATATTTACTGACCGTCAAGTAATGCATGTTTAGATTCCATGGTGTGTTCTGGGGGAATACTGCTGTTTGATGCTGCTTCCAGAACATCTGTGCTGGTTCTGGCAACCTGGAGGACTGCTTGTGCAAGCAAGTGCAGGCAAGCTCTTCAGTATTTCAATGCGCCTGTTTATAGTAATGCTGTCTGTAGAAAACCAGGAGACAAAAGGGATGCACAGAAATTCATGCAGATTTGCAGGCGTAGTATTAATGTCAGAGGCAATCTTAAACTGATAATGTTCTTTGAGCCAGTAAAGCTCTTTATGGTCAAAACAGACTTCAAAGGGCACTGTGGAGTTGGGAAGTACTTGGCCTCATAATAGTTATCTGCCACATGCCTCTGCTCAGGGGTGATGATGGGTATTTTGTTCAGATCTTTCTATATCTTTAGATTTTTGTTTTCTCATATTTTTATTTAAGGGCTTAACTGCATGTCTCAGGCATTCATGTGGTAAGTCCATGGTCTCTTCTTTGATTTCTGACCCATGATGTTAGAAAATCAAAGTTAATTTTCAAGTTGTGATGCAGAGAGAAGTGAGACTTCTGGAAGAAGAAACTAGTCCTCTTATTGCAGGTCCAGTGGCATCCTGGCTTGTATCAGAAATAATGTGTCCAGATGGATCAGGACAGTGATCGTCCCCCTGTACTCAGCACTGGTACATGTTCTGGTCCCCTCAATTCAGGAAGAATATTGAAGTGCTGGAATGAGTCCAGCAAAGGGCAATGGAGCTGGTGGCAGTCTGGAGAATAAGTCCTGTGAGGAGCAGCTGAGGGAGCTGGGGATGTTTAGCCTGGAGAAAAGGAGGCTCAGGGGAAACCTTATTGCTCTCTGCAACTCCCTGAAAGGAGACTCTGCCAGGTGGGGGTTGGCCTCTTCTCCTTGGCAAGCAGGGACAGGATGAGAGGACACAGCCTCAACTAGGCATGGGAAGCTTCAAATTGAACAAACATTGGAATGGACTTCTTGGTAGCCAGCATCCATGGAAGTGTTCAAGACATGACTGTATGTGGCACTTGGTGCCGTGGTCTCGTTGATGTGGTGGTGTGATCGGTCAAAGGTCAGACTCAGTGATCTCGGAGGTCTTTTCTAACCTAAATGATTCTGTGATTCCGTGAAAACAAAGAACAAGTTTGGTCTGTAGGGAACTTGCTGTGACATCTCTGCACTTAGGCACTAGAAAAATCTTCTCTGGTTTATCAGACAGATTTGTTGCTGTTTCACCCCAGGGATCCAGGCTTGAGTTAGGTAAGCTCATTTTCATCATGTGCAAACAACAACACTGGACATAGGGGGACTCCTGTAATTGCTCATGTTGGCACAGCAGTCTGGTCCCCAGCTGGCAGACGCTGTCATCCTGACCCAGGGCATCACACTGTGTCATGGAGATTCAAAGGGCTTAAATTTCAGTGCAGAAAATGAGTTGTGATAGAAATGAGAAGCCTGTTGGTTTATAACAGACAGCTTCCACTGTGCTCATTATTGAGGTTTGGGATCACTTGCATCCATGCACACTGACAAGCTGCCCTGGCATGGGCTGGCTTTTTTAAAGGCTCCCCATTGCCAGCAGCTCTAAATCTTTATCTCACATAGGAACAGATGGAAATTGTTCTCACATCTGAGCAGCAAAAATCTCAAAATGGACTGGGCACAGGGGCTGACATTTGGCTGGCTATTTGTTGTTTTCTTTGCTAGTTGTTTTCCAAGGCAACGTACATATTGTCAGGCATCTGGACATAGTGGGCATAAACCTACTATGGAAAAAAACCCCATCAATCAAAACACCTGGTATAATGGTGGCTTCTTCCAGCAGGAATAATTGCATGTTGTCAGCACTCTTGAACAATACAGGTAAACCAGACACAGTGACCTCTGGAAAATTTATGATTGTTCACCAGTTCAGAAGTGCAGTAGTAAGATATAACCTGGGTATGCACCTTATAACTTGCCAGATTTTAAATTTGCATTTGAATTGAGAAAAAAAAAAAGAGCTGGTGGAACTGAGGAGTGGATTCCAGCACTGCTGTCATTTTCTTCAAAATACATACTCTAAAAGAAACCCTGCCAGAGATTACCCTACTCTGCTTTCATGCAGACTGAGAAATACCTAATTTATTTTTTCAGTGACAATGCTTTTAAAGGGCTCACCTTTCATAGAAACCAGAATATTTAACAAGAATTAAAAAAAAAAAACAAACTATTAGAATGAGATTTGAGTGAAAACTGGAAAGATGTGAGTAGAGGCAAACATAAAAGGGATGAAGGCCTCATGTACATGGTTTGTGAAAATAAGTGAACAAAAGGAGACTATGTTTCAGAACATTATTAGATAAAATAACACCTGATCCAAAAAATTTGTCTTGAGCCGGCAACAAAAAGATAGGTAGTTAGTTATCCAGCTTTGAGCTGTGTTATATCATCACTCTGGACTATGCGTGACCTAATTTAGAGGTCAATAGTATTCTCTGAATAGCTCATATAGATGTTAAAGCATTATGTGATTTATCAAATTATTCAGTTAATGTAATGTTTCCATTAGAAACCTTGGCAGGTGTTTTTAGAAGAATACTTGTAAAGTTTTATTTATGCAAGAAACATCTGACAAAGACAGATACTGGACTATATCAAAGACTAAGGAGACTGAGACTGGTTAATGTCCACTGAGATGGGTTGTCTTAAACCCTAGTGCTTTATATAAAGGCTCCCACTGATTACAATGGATTTGAATTGAAACAGAAGGTTAAGGGAAGAGTTTTGGCTAATGATGAAAGTATCAATAAATAATAATAATATAAAAGAATTAGTATCCTACTTGAAACTACTTCTAATCTTATTTAGAGATGTCTATGTCCACAGGCATTTGTTCAGATGAAAAAAGAGTAATATTATTACTCACGCACAAGGCCCAAAATTTCTAATTTCTATCATATTGAAAGCTGTGTCTTGTAATATGTGTTTTTATCTGTATAAGGATAAAATTTGGTAACTTCACAGTTCTGAATTACTGGCAATAACCTAGAAAAATTTTCCTTTAAATTTGTTTGTTCTTCACAGTGTTTCTCAGCTTCATAGTAGAGCATTGAGTGGGAGTGGCTGCGTGGTGGGATTCTGGCGTACTCACACTTTCAGGGAAGGTGGGCTCCTGCAGAAGACCCTCCCTGTCCCTCCCCAAAAAGGGGACTCCTCTCAGTGGGAAGCAGCAGCCACCCTGGTTTTAGCTGACACTGCTGTTGAAGCCAAGGGATCCTCATCTGAAGCAAGGTACTTTGAGTCAGCTGAATATATCCAAGTGTTTCACTTTGCAAAGGGACTAAACAGAGCCATACAGCAGGGCTATATCATCTGTATGTGTACATTTTTATTTCCTGTCAGGGAAATAAATGACAATGAAAATTGTTTGAAAGGCAGTTGTTGAAAATTTCATCTTTGCTTTTGATGGGAGATCCTCCACTGCTTCTTTCTGGATATTGCAGGCTCTCAAATGTGACTCTAAGCGTTGGGGGAAAAAAAAAAAGGTAATAGACCTTCTCAGAAGTGTAATTAGCACAGCCAGATCTTTGCTTATTAGCTGTTTCCATTCTGTTAAAAGATGGTAAAATGTTCCTTTGAATGTCCCACATGCAGACCATTTGGTATCTATAAATTAGTGAAATGCATCTATTATATAACAATTGTAAATCATCAGTGATAACTGTGTCATCTAGGGCAAGAGAAAAAATATGTACTTGATGTTTTATTCAGCAGGAGGTTATTATAATGACACCTTAGTGCACAGTGAATGTAGTTCTCTCTCTCTACATAAAATTTTTATTAATTGCATTAATTAGTATATTTTTATTTTTAAAGCATAAAAAACTTCTCATTCCAGGCCCTGAATACTTGCATATAATTTAAACTTATCATAAAATGTCATGATATTCTGTCTACTCATTTAGCTTCAATTACACAGAAATATGCATAACCGAATGTAATAAAATAGACCCATTTCAGACCAGTCATAATAAACCTTCTTATCTATCGTTATGCTCTTCCCTAAGTACCAGAAAGAATGTTCCAGGAAATTAGTAACTACCAATAATACTAGGAGCAGACTGAGAAAGAGTGAAGTTGTGAGTCTGTTAACATCAATGTCGAGGCAAGCGCTGATTTTCCTGGAACTGGGATTTTAGCTTTCTGTGAATGATGTAATCAATGACAACTTTTATAAGCTGTTGGCATCATTTGTAATTTAACGTCTTCAGATTTCACGAGATGCTGTTTGAAAGCTTTACTTCTGTGTAAGTTATTCTCAAGGTTTCTAGGTAATTATTTTCAAGTCCTTCACATATATCATTAGCATCATAAAAGCATCCCCCGTGTTTTCTGTTGGGGTAAATGAAGACAGAAAGGTGACTTCAAGGGGTTTTTGATAATTTATGATGAAAATAAGCATTGCTGTTCAGAGGCAAAGGTAATCAAATTGTAACAAGTCAATAAAGCTGGTGTGTGTATGAATGCATTATATATATAATTTTTATATATGCACAAATAATATGGATCTTATATTTTATATATAAAATAATTCAGTTTTAAAATCTTAATGACTGAACCTCCTGGACTTAGCAAGATCTACATATCTATAAATATACTTTTGATTTAATATCCAAATATATTGGTCAAAGAAATGTGAACAGCTGAAAATAAGAACAAATATTGGTGCTTGTCGGCAAGTATAAACCATACTGAATTACCAACTGCATTGTTTTTTGTCTGGTTTTATGCCTGTAATGCTAGGGAAATAGTAGTGAAATAGCTCTTTTTTGGTCAGAGTTCTCAAAGAATTGAACTTACTTATTTTCCACAAGCTAATGGTGGTAACAAAAGTCCAAGTTTGCTGCAGTTGTATACAGCATAGGATCCTCTCCCTTTGCTGAGGATTGAAATGATTAATGAAAGCATTACATCTCAAGAGAGCAGCCCTTAGCAAACTTCCCACAAAATGTATCCATTAAAAGCTGGCATACAATATGCAGAAAAGATTTAAAGAATTATACTGGAAAGCTGTGTGGGATTTCAGTGTTTCCCAGAGGGTAATTTTTTGATGGCATTAACGATCTCCTGTAGAGAAATCTGTGTCTAATCATTCTCCATCCCTGCACGACTCTGTGCAGTGGCATCCTGCAGTATATATTGCTACATATATACTCTTGGGTATTCAGTGGCTGGCAAATTACTTAAGTGAGTTATTTACTTTTGCAAGAAGTTATGACTATTTCTGCACTTCAGCTCCCAATAAAAGAAATACTTTATTTTCCAAAGTCTTAACATTGAGGTTATCCTCATACTCAGTAGACTAAAATTCACCATCTTAAAATCACTGTAAATATGCTTTCTTGTACCATGGTGAGGGTTTCTTACCTTTCATACTAGAAAATCATGATCAGAGAAATTGGTTTGAAGCAGTGATCTAAACCTGAAAAATTAAAGAGAGAAGAAAATTGTGGAGGACAATGCAAGTCATAATCAGATGGCAGCTTCGCTGTGCTTTGTGCTGTCCTGAAGGGCAAAGTGTATGGCAACTGGGCATAAAAAGGAAGAATAATTCACTGCTTCTTTCCTTCAAACCAAAGAATAGGAAAAGTTCTAATCAGAAAAACTCTTGCCCTGCTTCCATAGGCTGTGCTCGACTGAGGGCACCAGCCTAGAAAGGTGATCCCTGAACCTGCCCTTATAAATTTGAGGAATCATTCCTTAAGCCAACATTTATCATTTGAAGCTTTTTGTGCCACTGTTGAGGGTTTTCTCCCCATCCAGGTTTTGTAAATGCACTTGCAGCTTCATACAGAAACTTTCAGAAATTTTAAAATATTACACTGGTTTATTTTCTCTTGAGGAGGGGATAGGAATAAGAAGCAGATGGTTTCAGTGACATTTTAGTTTGTTTCTTGTTTGGTAAAGTCTGAGTATCTCTGTGTCCTCTGTTAAAGCTCCTCAAATTGTAGAAGGCATGCGTTGCAGCAATGAATATTTCAAAGTAAAACAAAGCTTTATTTGTTGGAATTTACATACAGTTTTTAGAATGAAAAGGAAATCAATATTGTGACCACTTGCTACTGTAAACTCTCTCCAAAAATTTCCTGGTTTTATTATTATGTTATCAGTGTTCATTATTTATTATCGGTTTATTATATTTATAATCGGTTTATTATCGGTTCATCAGTGTTCTCAAACTTACTAGGAAAGTACAAATGTATTTAGAGACAACTTATGCTTTCTCTCACACTTTATAATAAAGTGACATTCGGAAAGTGTGCGTGGGAGAGAATAAGGAAATAATTTTATTTATTTCCCCTACCAGTGTTTTTTACCCAATTTCTTTAAAAAATGTTTATAAAATGTGTTAATATGAACAAACAATAAATATACTTCTCATACAGTGTTACTGCTGTATATCAAATGTACAGAAGAGAACTCATTCTTTAGCTATACTAGTCTTCATTTAAACAGGCTGGCCTTCATGACATAAGACTAAATATTGCATCCCATTTCTGGCCACATTAATTTTAGAATTTAACAACCACAAAGAGAAATGGAAAAATGGCAGAATCTATATTTTCCCAGCCAAGAAATCAAGTAGGTTATGTGTGAAGAAATAATCTTTTGCAGATATGTTACCGAGTCTTTAGTGCAATCATAAAAGCAGTCTACTCCATGGTATTTTCAGCAGTGCCTTGTTAAAGGTTTTATTCCCTTAATGCCAAGCTAATCTAATTATACCTGAGCTGCATTTTCTGTAAATCATTTAGTGTACCTATTCACAGCATCTATAACATTGACTTCAAACCCTTTTGTAAGGTAATTTTTGTGTTGCAGAGGTGGGATGGGTAATTAGAGCCTGCTCTAGTAAGCATTGTGTCATACTATTTTCAGTGGTGTGAGAATGATACCTGGAGGTGTAATTGCCCTTATGTTTTTATGGATTCTTTTAAGATCAAACCTATCAATTATGAGACACAAAGGCATTTAGACAATAAGAACAAGCGTATACATCAAGCAAAGTCAGGCAAAGGTAAATCTGAAATTGTTTCAACTTACAAGACAAAACTTTTAATGTTTATACTAATATATTACTTTAAAACAATTTTAGAAGTTCCAAATAATAACGGAGAAGGATCATGTGTTGTTCTGAGATTATTATGCAAACTAAATTGTCTCTGAACCACTATATCAGTTTGTATTACTGCTAGACTTGATTTCTCATTGTACATCTTGCAGAAAATTTACCTCCTGCCTTCATAAAAGTAGAGTCTAGCTTTAATATTATACAATAATATACTAGCTCTAATTCCGTACAATTAAAGGTTTATGTAAATCAAGCTTTTTAAGAAGAATTAATTTATATGAAACTCAGGATGAAGATATTTGGCTGCAATAAGGACTTAATGAAGAATTATACAATCAAAAATTTCTGTTTTCATGATAGCATAAACAGATTTTTGAAAATGTAGAGAAAAGAAGAAAAAACATTCCCTTCTCCCTGTTTTTTTCTGCTAAAATGTTGTTCAGTGTTGTGCATATTCTTTCATTTCTTCCCTTCCTGCACTGTTATGAGTAATAAAGTTATCTTTATAGTAAAAGATTTAGAAAAATGAAGAAAGTATCTTCTAGAAGTTTGAAGTATTGAAATATAAATTAGCATTATTTCTTTCAAAAAAATATGAATGGCAGTGTAGTTTTGGCTTATTTCAGTTTAAATGCTCTTTTTTTCTTGCACTTGAATGATTTATATTTCAGTCAAAAAAAAACCCAAAAAAACCAACAAAAAAACCCTGAGTGATTTTTTAAAAATTTTGTTTATGTAGCCTGACTTCCTGGAAGAATTTACTTTAATATTCACTCTATTAATTCTAAAAGGAATTTTATTTTTAATATTTGTTATATGTTTCTCATTCAGGAACCACATATAAATCTGCAACATAAAGTATGCGTGTGTCATCCTAAAAATTTTTGATTAAAATTAATCCATCTTGCTCATATTAAGCTGATGTAATTATTTTTGGTCATAAATTCTTCTATTAAATTTATGAGCAGAGGGGATTTTAAATTAAACTCTTCTTGGGACTAGAGCTATGAATCTCACCTGGAATACAGTACAGAGTAACTTTGGGAGATAACAGCTCCATGAATGTTTGCCAGCAGTTCTCCACCTTGGGGAGCAGATGAGTCTCACAACACGTCCAAGACAGAAAAACACAACTCCATTTTTGGCAGACTAAGGGCAGGTGTGAGAAGGGATCCTCTGGTTGCTCTACCTAGTTCTTCATGGGGGCTGTTTTAGAGATTGGTGTCTGTAGAGACACCACCACAAATATTTCTGTGACCCATGAGGGCTCTCTGGGAGCTGCAGTCTTGCACTATGCCCAGACTGTAAGTCCAGTCCTCTGTTACACAGAGCAGACTTTAACCTGCTCTGCTCCACCCAAAGAAGGAAGGTAGTTTAAATCCTTAGTTCCCCGGCATTTTAGGTGAAAATGAATGCCTGATGCTACCTGTAGAATAAATATGATGTGAATGCTGCTCTTATGGCTGTTTTACCACCCTGAATCAATTTTTGGTCTACACAAGAAACCTTACGAAAAGAGTTATTTTCCATTGCAGTGGGAGAGACTCTCCTGAACAGGTTTTTTAAGGGCAAAACTTCTGAAAGAGTGGTTTTAAATTTACATTTCAGCTTCACTTATAGGTTCATTCAACTGTGAATGATGGGGAGAAACTGCAAATATAACGGAATGTCTATTAGTGGTAAGGCACAGGTGCTAGGATTATTTGAATGGTGATAAATTTACATTGCAAATGCGATAAATCTGGTGCAGTCCTAATGCTACTGTAATGACTATCAGCTGCATGCATGAGGACAGATAAAAGCTGTTAAATGCATACTCTTAGTGCATGGAAAATGTATTCTCTCAGCAGTTTATGTACTGCTTGATATTCATTTATGAGGGCTTCTCTTCACACAGGAACTTCCATTTCTATAGAAATTTACTTTGCCATGTTTTATTTGTAAATTACACTATTTGGTTATTAAGGCTGAATACATTGTTCTTGGGAATATGAATACTCATTGCTTCTTGGTAATGTGAACATGTAAGGGAGTTGTGCAGGGTAGTTTTCCATTTCAAGTTACTTTTTGTCAGCTCTTTCTTTTCTGGCAGTTTCCTGCACTGCAGCAAAGTCATTGCTGACAAAGCACCACTCAACAATTCCAGTGAAAATCTGAATCGGCTGATGTCTTTAGGGCTAAATTCAACAGTGCATCTTCAGGTAATTGTTTTGGTTTACCTTTCGCGTGTAGTGTAGGCAGATAAATAATGCCCAATGTGCTTCAAAATCTGGCCTGTATAGTCAGCAGGGATAAGCTAAGGCCGGTTTTTAATGTCTCATATAACATGAGGCTTCCTATACTGCTGACTTAAATGTTGGGTTCCTCGGTATATGTAGGATATTATTTTTTGATATTTGCCATTAAACTACCTATCCCAAGTGTGCACAGACTGAGCCATCTCTGCCCCACAGAAGCACATATTCTTAGCATGTATGTGTACATGTGGGCAGTAATGAAGTGAGCTCAGTAAGTTTTCTACCCTTTGTTGCAACTCTGGAAGCATCTCCCCACCAGGAAGCCTGGACAGAGATGCAGCAAAGCTGGAAGGACTGGGCATCAGTGGGGGTCCCACTGCATCCTCACATTGCTGGGGAATGGTCCCCTCCCTCTCCTTTGTCCCTTTGCCTTCTGAGCTATGGTTGGCCTCTCATGGGCAGCAGCTCAATTGCGCACCGCAGGTGTTTGTCTGTCTGGAAGTGTCTTGGACAATGGGAAGCAGGAAGCTTTGGAGGAAGGTCTGCTCTGGGAAGTGGTCTGAGCCCAGACATACTGGTTAATGTGTCTTGGTCTATCCCTGTCACTTGTGCATTCATTATTACCATCTGTAATCTTGCATCTCTTAATGTCTGCCCCAAAATATCTTATTCCTATGTCTGGATACTATTGATCCTTCTGAGTCTTGTACTTACAGAAAGGTGTGGTTGCACAACCTCTCTGGCTCTGTGTGTCTCCTTCTCCCCCACTTAAGCCATAACCTGCAGTGGACGATGTGATGATTGCATCCAGCTTACTCTGGACTTTGGGAGGTGCACAGCAACATAGCAGCCCAGGGCTGTCTGGAGGTGATCTAGATGTCTTGCCAGAATATCAATATGACTGTAAATCAATCATCTTACTTCATAAATTGTTACCAACATGCAGGTAGCTTGTGGCATTTTTTTTTTCAAGCTTACAACAGTTGTGACTTTAGAGGTTTCCACCTGTCCTGCAAGCTTTTATTTTCTTTTCTTTTTTTTTTTTTTTCCAGTGGATTTTCTGTTTGCTTTTTAACAGTGCACAGAAACCAGGATTCAGACAGTCTGGAAGGGACTCAGGTGCTTGATTGATCCGATGTCCTGCTTGTATCAGTGGTAACATCTAAGCTGGATGTGTTATATCTGTTTGTGTCTTGTAATTCAGCTTTGTAGCTCAAAGCTGCTGTCCTTAAACCTCCTTCCTACTCCTCCTCCTCAAAATCCAGTTTGAGGAAAGACTATGGGGGAAGATGACAGAAATAACTCCTTTCTTCTGCAGGGTTGGCCTTGCTTGGCATCATTAGGAAAATGAGAGGTTATGGCCTTTCCCTTTCATGGGAAATGAAAGAGATGTAAAGACATGGTACTCCAATGACAGAACTTACAGTGAAACACTGAATGTTATGGCAGATTATGTGCTTGATGGCTGCATTTTATCGCTACAAAGTAAATGAAATCAGTGGTTTGAAATGCTTATAAAGTAAGGCATTTCCCTGCTTAGGGAAAGAGAAACAACAAAAGGCAACTGCACAGTTACCAACCCTTTTATAGACTGGAAATATTGAAAGCAACTAATGTTTTGAGTCCAGAAGTTATTCCTAATTCTAAATTTCTTTTTTACATTGAAATGATAATTCAGTGTATTCACCCAGGCCACATTCCTACACAGAGTAAAATAGCACTGAGTGGTTATTCTAATGTTGTTCAATGTTTATTAAGTCTACTAAAAACTGATGTTATTTTTTGATAGCCTTGTTTTAATAAAAAACCATTTGGTTTGGACAAATTAATTTGAGTAAAGTAGACAGTAATATCTTAGTTGACATTATTGCAAAGATTTTACAGGCTGGGTTAATTATAAATATGAGCCTATAGCTACTGTGTTTCCCCCCCATCTTTACCATGCTTTAAAATAACAGACATTATAGTGCTCCAGAGCAATCTTACTATTTCCCACTCTCAGAGACTTCCCATAATATCCTTCACAATACGAGCCTCAAATTCCCTTTATAAATATTATATAATTAGGTCTAGAGTCTTTGTGACTCTAGTATTTCCCTGATAGTAAAAACTGTGTTGCATGTGAGAGCACTCTGACACAAAACTGTGCTTTTTATCTGATAAAATAAAATAGCATTATATACTTTAAAATAAGATATTATAAAGAAGAGAATAACATATTGTATAACAGTGTGGTTACTTGAAGCTTTATCATCATTAGAAAAAAATAATTTAAAGGAAAGAAAAATTACAAGAAAATAATATTTTATGAAATACTAAAGAAGAGTAGTGAGAATAGTTCAGTCACTGAAAAGTTCCTGTGTGAAAGTAGCTCCTCCCTTGTGAGCTGCTCATGGCAAGCACGAGCTTACAACCTACTTTTGTGCTCAAGTATGGAAGTACTCTCATGTTTCCCCTGTACTGATTTACTCGTGTGTGATCCCTGATTTGTACACTGTGCCCAATTTTAAACCAAAGAGTTCTGTCTATACAGTGAACATAGCGACTGAAAGCCACTCTTTCAGTTGTTAAAACTCAGACTCTCAAAGTCATGCTGAGAAAGGGTGGGTTAAGCTCTTTCCCACTGGGATACCACAGGTTAATAAGATTGGACCTTTGGTCAGAGCTTGGTGAACACAGAGAATGCTGAGCATTAGTCAGTGCAAAGGAAGTTCAAAGAATATTTCTGCTGTAACCATAAACCTGGTGCAAATAAAATTTCAAAAGAAGGATCAACTTAACATAATGTTCCTGCATGGATCCAAAAGGAATGAAGGAAATGTATTATAGACATCTAGGAGCATCATTGCATCAGATAAAAATATTCATATTCTCTACTCTAATGACTATAAAATTTTTCTTTAAACTTCTGGAATTCTCCCTCTCTGAAAAAACCCCAATAGAATTATGCACACTTCAACACTTTTCTCAGTAAAGCTAGTTATATTTCTTGACACTTCTGTTACAGTTTATTAAAAGAAGTTGAAAATATTTTAATTAGCTGTTCAAAGTTTTGGTCATTATTCAAAAACTGTCTAGCCTCATTACATCCTTTTTTTATCATACTCCTCAACTGGGGAGTCCAGATCATACTTCTCTAATTACAAGCATAAAAAAAATTTGTGTTAAAGTCTTTGTTTAAAATAATATGTAGTAAATCAAGGCAAAGAATTACCTTTTTCATAAAAAGTAGAATTAGAAGTGAATATATCACTAAAATAAGTCTAGCAGCATTTTGAACCGAATGTATGGGGAAGAGTTTATTCTCCGAGTTTTATTTTACTTATTTTTAGTTGCAGTATGTCTCTTCAAAGCAAGTTCATAAGCAATGCCTTGAACAAGGATCAGAGTTCAGGATCACTTAATCTGCCAAAGGTGCACTGAATAGAGAGGCATAGATTCCATCATTCTTTTCTTTAACTATTAAATTCTTGCTTAGCAAGGACATTGCTTTGACAGGAGGGACAGACTGGTTCTCTCTTCAAGTATAATCTGCTCTGGTAGCTGATGAGACAGAGTGATTTCCTTCAGCTTTTCCTGTTTGTGGCAAAGAAACCACAAAAATCACTCTTGAATCTGTGTAGAACAGTGATCTTGTGCTAAAAAAAAAAAATTAAAGTACAATTCAAAAGCTGAGATCTCATATCAGCAATATTCTGGTTTGAATAAATATGTGGCTTCCCTTTAGAAACAAAAATGCATGAATATTGTCTTTGCATCAGCTTCTCATTTCATATGTTGGTAGCTTTACTTATGTCTCTAAGTAGAGTTGAAATTTTTTTTTCCTTTCTAAAATGAAAGCTCAGATTCTTAAACCCAAGATGCACTCAAATAAAAATCAAAAGTCTCAAATCACCTCCTGAACCTGACCAAGTGTGACTCTAATTTTTAAATATGAAAACTTGACAAAGAAGAATTAATGAAAACCTTTATTTCCATATAAATACCATCTGTCACATAAAATTCACAGTACACTAGTTTAGGTAGGATGTCATTTGTTCTCCAGGAAGTACTGAATAGTAGGGAAAGGGGAGTTGAGAAAATAGGTTGTAATAAAAAGTTTTTGGGAGCAAGCTTTAACTCACCTCAGCTGCATTAATATCTGTACCTGTAGTAGATTTGTCCTTATTTATTTATAGTTGAGAACACCAAATTGTATAAAAAGCGATTGATTTCCTTTAAACCTGGAAACTGTCTGGAGTGAGAACTGCTCTTTCTGTTCTGACTGCATAGCTAGTTCATTCTATGTCTGGGATCCCTAGATATTTTACTGCAGTAAAAGCAAATAATCATTGTAAGAATGACTAAATTATTACTATTTCTTGTAAAAGCTTTCTAGAAAAAAAGAGGCTCTGTAAGTAGTTTAAATCTTATGGTCCGAAAAAGGGATTAAGAAATGCAAAAATAATAGATGATACAAAAATAGAGGATGGAAGTGTTTATGCATTACCACTCATATTGGGAGAACAAATATGAGCTGTTCATCTGTGTTACTTAAAAGATAATTTCATATAACATAAACCAAAATAAACATATAGCTCTAGCTGGCATTAGGAATGGCTCAATGGAAACATCTGTACAGTGTTTAGCAATGTGTATGAAAATACCATCAAATCTAGGGAAGGAGAATACAGTGGAGAATATAATTCTTGTAGAAGGTGGAATCACGTAAACTAAAATCTGTATGAAGTGAAATACTTTGAAATTTTGTTTAGGTCAGAGGAAAGAATGCCTGAGAAAGGAGATGGGAGCAAGAGTTAGTAGCTGTTGCAGAAAAGGAGTTCAGATGAATACTTATATTCACTCCCTTTGTGTACGAGACAAAAAAAAACCAAACTATTTTAAAATGAATAATTTCATACAATGTATAACTAACCCAAGAAACTTGGTGTTATAATGTCTATCAGTAGGAAAAAAGGGTTAGTAGAACTAGAACTGACAAAAGACTTTCACATAGATAAGACCTGGTATTCAATATACTGATGAAAACAATTGAGAGAATAGAAACATTTTTGCTTTTGGACACCGAGGAACGCTATACAATGTGTTTAAGAAGTTTCCTTTTGCAAAGTTTATCCCACGCTGCATTCTTGTGTGGTTTACTACAAGCTGGAAAGCATGGAAAACATGGAAAACCTGACTGCTGGTGGAGAGGGACTGCTTCATCTCATATCAGAAATGTTTCTTTCTGAATTTTTTTAGGTTTAAGAATATCTGGGGTTCTTAATCTTCTTTTAAGAGTCAGAGTTGGAGGATAGTGGAGAAAATTTGCTTCTTTCGGTAATGGTTTTTCACCACTTTAGTAGAGGAAAAATGAAGGTCTAAGGAAAAGAAGGGAGTTGGTATTAAAAGGAGAAGTGGAAAGTAATAATTTACCAGTCTTTTGCTTATATAGTAGATGAAAAAAATCAGAAATCTATAGCTAAACAAAATCAGAGCTGTCTCTTGAATATCTCTTGTTGTAGGTCTAGCTGAGCACAGGATATTAATGTTTCATCTATGCCGTTCTGCAAGTATAATTATCAATTTGCAGTTCTGTTCAGGTATATTCAAAAAATAATAGGGCTGGAAGAGATCAGAAGGTTGTCTTGGACATCTCCTTACCTCAATGTATTATCAAAACTATCTAAATCATGAACAGGTGTTTGTAAGCACTTCCAGTGAGAGATTTTCAATCTTTACTGGTTACCTGGTGCTTCAGTCCCTTTACTGTTTGGGGAAATTACATCATAAAGTCTAACCCAAATATATTGTAATTCTATTACATTTTAGCTGGCTTTCAATTACCCTTAATCTCAAGAATTTGTCTTGGAATGCACACCACAGTTCGGATTGACTCTTAAAAAAGAGAAAACATTAAAAAACCCAACCTGAAGCAGGGCTTATTCCTTGAAAATGTAAGATTGTGAGTACAAACAGAGCAAAAAGCTATTTATTGTTGTCTTACTCTGAATGCTCTTCTGAGGAATGTCAGTTTGCCCATCCTACTCCAAAAAATATTAACTCTGTAACAAATATTAACGATTTTGAAATCACAGTGGTGAGCTGTTTAACTGCTTATGGATACAACAGAAACCAGCAACCAGTGTGCTCTACAATCCCCTCAGCACTTTTATGTGTGTGAAGTCCTGGCTGGCTCTACACATCTGCATTACATTCCTCAATGTCCCCTACCTACTTTTTAGAGCACATTTTCTGAAAGAAGTTCCGTAGAAAACGGAAAATTTTAAAAGACAAGAATACAGTAAAATGAAAATTGAGTCACAAGATGACTATTAGAATAAATAGTTAGAGGTAATACTGTTTTTTGTGTTTTATTCAGTTGAAATGAAATTCAATGGAATCAATTCAATTTTTTTAGAGGTTTCACACAATACCATCACCACCTCAAAATTCAGGGAGTTTGTCCCAGGTCCCATGTTTGAATTTATGAATATACAGTCGGTTTTGTGTTTAGCTGGTAATGTGAAATACAGAAAAGCTACATGACATACGGAATGGGGAGTGAATTGTGCAAATCAAGTTACCTAAAAATTAGTTAATTTTATTAAATAGGGACAAGCTTGTTTATAGTTGAGTTGGACAAAATCCCTCACTCCAGTAACCTGGGTTGCAAACTCAGGAGAGAAATGTGACCATGTAACTTACTATGTCATCTGTTACAGAGGGATGATTTCAGCTGAAGGGGATAATGGGCTTTTGAGAGAATTTTGAAGCCAATAGACATCCCTAGATCACTGGGAATCACCAATTTTTCTACTACTTCTCTCTATGAATATTTTTAACATGGGTTTGCTTTCCAGAGTCTTACTTGGTGAGAAGCTCAAACAAAACATGACTTTTTGATAAGATGCTTGCTGAAATGATGAAAGAAAGTGAATTCTGCTTCTGCTCCACACAGTCATCTTGCTGACAGTTCCATCTGTGACTAGCTTGACTTTGAGCCTGTTACACAAAGGACACAAATTCTAATTCTAATCTGTTAATCATTTTACCTGCCTGAAGGATAAAATTATCACGACAGCAATTGCCTCTTCAGAGATGTACACCCCAAGCCCTTCCAGAATGGGTCTTGGCTGCATCTAGATCCTAGATGCTGCAATTATAAGAGTGGTGGTAGGTATTAAAATAAAACACATTTAAAGTATTCTATGGTGATTGTGTTTTTCAGTAATGACAACTTTAAGACAAAACATTTTTTTGGGTATGAAAGAAAGGAGTTCAAATTCAAACAGTATGGAAAACTGTGCACTCCAGATTCCTACACTGCAGAAAGTGTTATTCTTGATGCTGCTTCACAAAAGAGAAAAGGAACCCTGAACATCAGAAAAACATTCATTTTCACTTCCAAATATTTTGCAAGGAAAAATTTGACTGTGAAGTGATGACAAATCAATTGTGCTTGTAAAGCCAGTGCAGTATTCGTTGCACAGTCAGTTGTTATGCTTTGAGATCAGCCATTTAGAGTATGCATGTTTGATACTGCCTGCTCCCAATGATACCAGAATCTGTACTGAAAAACAAAATGCATAGGGCAGCTGTGTTTTTTTTCCAGCTGGGGTATGAATCATACTTTCAGGACTCTTGTTTCTACACAGTTTAAAACCAAACTGTAACAAAAAAAGTCAGAAACCATAATATGAGCCTTTAGCTCCTAGATCTCATGAATTTCAGGTTCTGGGCAGATTCTTGCATCAATATGAAGATTACCAGCATTTAGCTGTAGATAGGTCGTTTATCACTTTCTTCAGTCTCTGCTTTCATATTCATGAATCAGACTCTGCAGTGTTCCTAGCTGAACTTCTGTGCTTCTGTACTTCACAGCAATTAGCATCCCTGACATTGCATCTCAAGATATGATGCACATCTCAGAAGACTGGTAGGAAGTGAAATGCAATCTGTCATATTTAAGTCAGCTCCTTAATAATAACCCTTTCTAATAAGGACAAAGTAAGTCCATTTCCTTTCAGTTCCTAACCTCGTGTCTTTGTAATTTACATCATAATTGGCATGTTATCAATATCACCTGAGTATCTCTGGACTTCACAGGCTTTTGGAGAGCTAATTAGCTAGAGATAACGACTTCAAGTCAGCTTGGAAGAATGGGATGAGGCTGCAGTATTTTTACATTTTTGATGTGCAGCATGTTCTTTTTCTCAGTTAGGATTTATATGTGAGGCATTTGTGGATTGACAGGGAAGAAGAGGGTCTCTGGAAGTCTGCAAGTTTCTCCTGAGCATAGCCTAGCACAGTGTTAATGCTTTGTGCCAAAACTTGTGTTGATGGTTGCATGGGCTTGCTGTTTTTCACTTGGTGTTTGCATTTGTCCTTTGCTTGCTCAAAACAAGCAAATAAGATACCTGATGACACTCTATGCATGATATCATGAATGTCAAACACCAGTTTTTCTGTGCCTTACCTATCAAAAGGTTCCAGCTAGAAGCCCTTTCATGTATCCATCATGTATCCACCATTTCGTAACATCATGTTATGAAAAAACCACAGAAAAATAGGGGGAAAAGAAAAGAAAAAATGACAATGTTGTATATTGCCTCAAATACATGGATTGACCTAAAAATTCCCTAGCAAATGTCCAAGGAAATCTATGTGTTTTTACCTTCTGTTTCTCAATTACTAGCAACAATGACTAAACTTTGTGCTAATCCTGCAGCACTTTCCCTTGGATCCAATCAGTAGACAGCTATTTTGCTGACAATATTTGGTTGCACCTTTAGTTCAAATGAGCATCAACTGCAGGGTCAAGGAGGCTTCAAAAAACACAAGCTGTTCCCTACATTGTTGTGGTGAGGAGTAAGCACTTACAGCAGTGGGCACATCTGGAAAGGGCCCTCTGAAGTAGGCATGGCTGGAAATTCTATCCTGACTGCAACTTAAGTGCTGCCCAGTGACATGAAAAAAAGTGATTTTCAGTAGAAAGTTTTCAGATGAGATTAAAAAAAAAAAGCCCAAGTAGCCATCCAGTCTTTTTTCTTATATTTGGTTTTATTTCCTTTAAGTTATTGAAAGAAGTTAATGACTCCAGCAGATCATAGGCCTTCCTAAGTTCTACCTTTCACCAGCATGAAGAAAGTTAGATGCAGTGAAGCTAAAAATTGATGCCCGGTCTTGCAGTAGTATCATAAAAAATATAAACAGACTTGGGGCAATATTTGTTTTCAATAACTTCATCTATGTATTAATTTTCCGCTCTATGTTGAATCACTGTTCACTTTAAAATCAGCATCATGAAGCTGACTCGAAGTAAGCAGCACAAGTGCTGTGTGCATCCTGAACGCAAACAGTTCAGTGACTCCAGTTTTAGCATTTTTCTCACATCTTTCGTGCTGTCTTCTTGCCATCAACACCAAAGAGAGGCTCAGAAGGAATTTTACATTTTGACAAGCAATCTAAGCTATTACCCAGCCTGAAAAGTGAATGGGCGTGGGAAACTTATTTTCCCTTTAAGTGAGTGTGAATGTCAGAAATGCTCTTGGTATGTGACAAATGACATTCAGTCAAAGTAGTGGCTGAAATTGCTAAAAGTAGTCATAGATCGGTGAGTAGAGCTGGCTTTATTTCATTTGTGAATATAACGTTAAGCTGTCATTGTCTTTAGAAGATAAAAGCTAGCTAGAGGATGGGCTGGTGATATCTTCTATATGAACTGTTTGCATAAATGTCTATTTCTTTTGCTGACTATTTATTTCACTGGAAAACCTACTGAAAGTGAACTACCTCTTAAAATGTTAGGAAAAAAACGCAGAAAAAATAAGGGGAAAAAATTGAAAATATGACAATTGACCTATAAATTCCCTAGCAAATGTCCAAGGAAATCTATGTGTTTTTACCTTCTGTTTTTCAATCACTAGCAACAATGACTAAACTTTTTGCTAATCCCACAGCACTTTTCCTTGAAATTTGTTTCCCTCTTTGGGAGAGTACAGGTTATCCTTTTATAAAATCTATTTGAGTGATAAAGGGGAAATGAAAACATTATTTTTACTTCATTCTTCATGCATATAATATGGCTGGGGGAGCTATTTTTTTTTTCTAGACAACATTCCACTTTCACATTTCTCAGATCTGGTGGTCTGAGGATAATAATTTTTCTTTTTTTTTCTTTATATTAAAAATTAAAGGGAGATTTTAAAAATAATAATTAAGGGCAAAATGTAATGTATCCATTATGATGTGTTTCTGTAGTACAAGAACTGCAGTTAGAAAATATGCTTCTGCTAAAAATGTAGTTCTTTTTTCCTTGGAGTACTAAGTAGTTAATAAAGACTGCATTTTTCTTCTCATGTGGAGAATAGGTCCACAGAAGTTTGTTTCAGACTAGTTGGTTAATGCTGGATAGAAGACTTAGAGGATCCAGTTCGCATTGAACAAGGTGAAGTGATTTTTATACAATGTTTTCAAACAGAGAGCTATAAGACAGCACCATATATAGCTCTGGGGGTATAAAACTTTCCTCATTCATGTTTATTAGATGCATCTGGCACTTCCTTATAATTTATATGCAGTAAATTTCTATAATAAATACTAAATATACATACCGCATATTTACTATCCTGCTATTATGTCTTTTTGATAATTTAGTAGTGGATATGCTTTGCATTTCAAGTATTTTATTATCCTGACTTTGTAGAACTATGAGTGGAACTGTGTCTTAGGATGATTACTAATTGCTTAGGAAAACGTTCCTCTCGGTATTCATGAAATCAGAAAGAGACTTTTGGTTTTGCTATTCATGTAAGAAGCTGCATAATGATGTGGTATGAAAAAAGATAAGAAAAACAAAATAATAAAGTGTAAGGTTTTTTAAAAATCTCTTGGGAGTGAGTGGAGAGTTAAACTTTAGTACTAGAGGAACCTGTTATAAAGTATTTGCCAATTAGTGTAGCTTATTAGACTGCAGACTCTGCACGGCCTTGTTTGAGATGCCTATTCCTGGAGCTTGATGGGTTTATGAATTGTGTATCCTGTTTACCTGTTGGAGAGACTAACACTGCCTCTGCTCACTTCCCACCCAGATGTAAAGAGATGGATCCTCACATTAAGGCACAGGTTTCTCTGAGAAGTCACCTCCCTGAAACTCCTTCCTATGTTTCTGCAGAAATACATTTGATAAGCTGTGGTTTACTCCACTGTTGTGCAATGTGTCTCAGTCTGATAGTTTCTTTGATTCAGCTGACAGGACTGTTACATTTGCCATTGTCCTTCCCACCACAAGCACGTCGTCAGTGCATATCAGAAGAGAGTGTGGTCAAGCAAATATGTCCTCTCTTTCTCCCATGAGGATTACTTGCTAAAGAAGTAGAAATCCAGGGTGGTACTGCCTGGTGTGGCCAAGCAGCAGAAACTGGTGAAATAAAGGAGAAAGTGGTTCCTGCATATTGATGTCTGCAGCTTCTTCTGGGTGTGCAAGGGGTAAGGCTTCTGCTTCTTCCCAAACATGCTTTTGACAGTATGGGAATTACTCCCTGACAATGCCAACAAAGTCTATAACACTGTAGACCAAATTAGTCTGCTGCTAGAAAATGAGAAAGGGAGGGAAGAAATATTATTTGTTTGACCACTGCTAAAAACTAGCTAGCTCTCCCCTTTCTTTTTCAGCAATTGAAGAATCAGTGCTAATGATGCCAGCAAACTCAATTTCTGAGTGTTTTTCTCTTATGTTTTGTCTCAGAAATATCTGATTAAGACTAGTAGGTAGAATCTGTTTGCTGTTGTATGAGCTCCATCAGTCTTATTAATTCATCATATTTTTATTTTTGTTCTGTATGCCTCAATAACTCTGGCAGTAATGATAAATTATTACAGAGAAGCATACTGTAAGTAATACTGTTATCATCCTGATCTCCAGTGAACCAGTATTCCAGTGTCACATTGGTCTGTCTTTTCCTCTGAAATAGCTATTCAAGAAGTTGATACTGATGATGTTCAGGTTAAGCACAGTTATATATCAGGAGTTCACCCTTTGCTAGAATGAGCAGGAACTTAATTTGAAAACAAATGGAATAGGGGACACAGAGAAGCTGTTAAAAGATGACAGAATAACTGAAACGTGTCTGCAACATGTCTAGGGAAGTGGAACACAGGAAAAAAAATCAATCATAAATATACTGGGTGCAGACACTGATTACACAAAGGAAGATCTTGGAAAACAAAATATTAGACTGAATTCTCAGATCTATGCTGCCAGAGTGTAGAGGGACTGGAGTTGCTGTCAGGTCATTTTTCATGACTTTATTTGATACCAAAATGTATGTTACTTGAGTTACTAAAAAGAGGTTTTACAAAGACATTTCCAAGAGCATTTGATTGCAGTACCAAGGCAGCTCTCCTATTGTGCAGACACAGCTGGGAGCTCACTGACAGCAAATGGAGTGTGAGATCATAAATACTGCCCTGCAGTACCAAAGGGACAAAAATTTTGCAACATGGTAGATTAAAGGGGAGGGTAATACTGGATATTAGGAAAAAATGTCATCACTGAAAGGCAATGAGACACTGGAAGTAGCTGCCCAGATAAATGGTGGAATCATCATCCCTGGAGGCATTCATAAAAACATGTAGCTGTGGTACTAGAGGACATGGTTTAGTGGTGAACACAATGATACTGGTTTAGCAGTTGGACTCAATAATCTTAAAAGTATTTTCCAACCTTAATTATTCTATGATTATTTTTGGCCCTTCCCATTAACCCTTCTGCTATTGATTTTGTTCCTATCGGTAAGGAAGCTTGAATTCAATTCTCCTGTCTCTTAAAAGGTTGGAACCTTAAAAAATCAATTTATTTTTGATCAAAAATTCTAAAATGGCTTTTTGATCAGCATGCTCACGATATTAGGAATGATTTGTTTTAATATCAACTTAGCAGCAGCTACCACTTGTTAAATATTACATATTTTGGAATTGTCTAATCGTATGAGACCCAGGGGAGTGTTGGTTGTTTTGTGGTGGTGAAATTTTTGTTTGTGTTTTGTTTTTGGGGGGGTTATTTGTTTCTTTTGTTTCGTTTTTAAGCAAAAAATTCTCCCCTTGTACCCCCTATATGCAAACAAGGCAAACTTCAGCACACTGGTGCATATCCACTAAAATTAAAATATCATTAATTACCCTGTTGTGTTGCTCTTAGTGGATCCTGATGATCAATTTTGTAAGAATGAAAGCAAACTGAAAATAATCCATAGGCATTAAGGTGAATGAGGTTTTTTGCCTTGTAGTACTTATATACAGAATTTAGTAATTTTATTGTCAAAATTAATCTTTTCTGATTTTTAATGCTGAGATTTTTATGTAAAAATGCATCCAAGTTTGAGTGAACGTGAATTTTTTTCCTTCAATTAGTGATTAAGTACACCCTCAGAAGGTTTGCTAATGACACCAAGCTGTGTGGTTTCGTTCAGCACACTGGAGGGAAGAGATGCCATTTAGAAGGACTTGGACAGGCTTTAGAGGTGGCCCCTCGAGAACTTCATGAAGTTCAATAAAGCCAAGTGCAAGGTCCTGCATGTGGGTCAGGGACAATTCCAGGCACGAATACAGCCTGGGTGGAGAATGGACTGAGAGCAGCCCTGGGGAGAATGACTTGGGTGTGTCTGTTGATGAGAAGCTCCACATGACCCAGCAATGAGTTTGCTGTCAGCCTGGAAAGACAACCATGTCCTGGGCAGCATCAAAAGCAGCATGGCCAGCACTTTGAGAGAGGTGATTCTTGACTTCTGTGTCCAGTTTTGCCCATTTCCCAAAAATGAGAAGTAGAAGAAAATTGACCTGTTGAAGTGAGCACAAGGAAGGACCACGAAGATGATCAGAGGGCTGGACCACCTCTGCTTTGAAGGGAGGCTGAGAGAGTTGGGATAAGAAGGCTTCGGGGGGACCTTAGTGTATCAGTGGACTTAGGGGTTAAGAAATTATTTTTTTTAAGGGCTGCTTGCTGAAAAATGTTTATTCTTGGTCAATGCTTGCTCTGCTTGCCAAGAGGAGAGGGAGGATGGAAGGGAGGAGGCACAGCCATTGATAAAGGGAAGCATCCATGACTGGAGATCCTGGTATTGGACCCTGAAACCAGTTCAAACCGACCTTAAGGTTTGGACCAAGACCAGAAACTCAGAGAGCATGCATGGGAAAGCAGGTCAAAGAGTTCAAACCCAAGGAAGATGATTTACTTCATCCCAGAGACCCCTGCCCATGACCACCAAGAGGCTTTGCTCACGTGTAAATGTATGGAAATGACTTTTGAGCTCATTTTAATACAATGTGGAGATAGGCTATGAGTATGTATAAACGTGTTGGGAAATCTAATGCATCTGTAACTTGTAACCTTATATATATTAACCTTATATACTGAACTGAGCACTGCTGCCAGTGCACATGCCTTTGGAGGAGTTATCCCCCATGCGCCTGGCACCAAAATAAACATACCCACTTTACAACTTTTAATGATTTGTGGAGTCTTTCTGCACACCATCAGACCAGCCTTCCAGTATCAAAAGGGGCCTACAAGAATGCTGCAGAGGGACTTTTTACAAGGTCATGGAGTGAGAGGATAAGCGGTAATGATTTTAAACTGAAAGATGGTAGATATGGACGAGATATTAGGAAGAGATTATTTACTGTGAGGGTAGTGAGACTCTGGAACAGGTTTCAAAAAGAAGTTGTGAATATCCCATCCCTTTTAAGTGTTCAAGGGCAGGTTGGAAGGGGCTTTGAGAAACCTCATTGAGTGGAAATTGTCGCTGCCCGTGCTTGAGGGATTGGAACTAGATTATCTTTAAGGTCTCTTCCAACACAAAGTGTTCTATGATTCTATGGTCCGTACAGATTTGTGCTTCTTAAGTGTTTTCATGAAAAAAAAAAAAAAAAGAAAGATGAAAATTTATTTATAGTTCCAGAGTTTCTGATGGATATTTCTGACTGGTTTGAGTGGAGAGCTCTCTGGAACTTGGTGTGCATCTCAATAAGGTGAGAAACATATCAAAATAATCAAAAAATTGTGGGTTTGCCAGTGGAAGAGCATTCAGACCCGGGAAATACATAGAAGCGTCGATTATTGTTGCTTACTGGACAAGAGATGAACGCTTGAACTTTGAGAAAAGCCTTTTATCTCAACTGCACCTAAGATGTAGCATAATATAATGTTATAACAATTATTCTGGTCCACCGAATAATTCATAATTGAGAGTCATTCTGAAATACTTGTGTTACATCACAGGCAAATGTCTTGGAAATCAAGTGTACCCAAATGGCAAAGCATGTGTATTTTTTATATCATGTCCCTTGAAGTGTAACATGTTCAAACATCTTATTATATCTTACTTTTGGTAGACCTCAAGACACCTTTTCCTTTTCCTCTGAATTTCTCATATTTAAATTTCCTTATTTCTCATGTTCAGGGAGGTAACATTGTGATTTCAGAATATTTCAGTTATTTTTATGTAGTTAACCAGACAATAGAAATATGTTTTTGAGGTGACTTTGAAGTCATCAAGACCCATTGCCGGATCAGGAAGGAATTGTTATTGTGTCAAAGACATCGACCAGAAGATCTGCTTAAAAATGCAGCAGAAAAATATGTTTGTTTGTCCATTTAGTCTTCTAGAATAATTTTGGAGTGCAGTTGAAACTGTTTTGTCATTTTATCTTTGTCTTTTATAATCATCTCTGTCATCTTAATTGTTTTCTAAGAAGCCTCTATTTTAAATCTTCAAAATGGATTATTTCCCCTTCAGTGTTCTTTGTTTAATATTCTTGTCACAGGTAAGTCTTATTACAGCTCGTAGGCATTCCAAATATTGCAATTTTTGATCAGTTATTTCTGCTCCCAAATGGCTTTAGTTCTGCCTTTTCTTGTAGCATTTTTCCTGGCAATCAGATACTGAAAATTTCTTCAAAACAGCAGTTTGTGAAATGCTCACTGGAGAATCTCATTATGTCCACAGTTTGAAGTTCTACATAGTGAATTTGTCTTTATATTTTATTGAATATTCATACTTTGGTATCCAGAGGTTTTGTTTTTGTCTAGCTGGATTCAGGATTACAAAGGTAATCTGTTCGTTGCTATTCTGACCTTAATTTCATTGCCAATTGCTTTAATTTAATTATTTTTCTTTCCAAGACACCTGAAGTACTGAATTTCTTTGGATTTTTTTCCTCATTGCTCAGATTTTTTGTTCATCAGTGAACAGCAGTATTCATTGTTTAAGGGGTGGATTTTGGATGGCAACAGGGAGGGTTATTTTGAGTGTTTTGGTTTGGGGTTTTTTTTCTCATTGTTTTCACCAGTCCAGCATACCTGGTATAAAGCATCTCTGCTGGTACTTGAAATTGCCTTAAATATATATAAATTTAACATCCTAATGATTTATATAATCACAGTTGTGTTAACATTTTTTGTCACCTTCCCTAATTGTCCAGGAATTCATTTAAATTTATTTCGTAAATTCTATTAGACACTTCGTGAAAGTCCATGAAGTCTATGTAGAAATAAATGACATTCATTCTTTTTTGTTGAGAAAATGAAGTAGGTAACTGATCTTTATATTTCCTACCTGAATCTTGTCTGTTGTAAAATTGTATTTGGTAATTTCTTCAACTGAAGGTGTAGCCTAATAAAATGTATTTAATACTGTAGTTGATTTGCGATCCATGGTACTTCTTTCTAGGTATTGTTAAGATCTCCTCTTTCTGACAGCTTTAGTGTCTGGTTAAATTTATCTATCTATGCATTTATAGGTACCTGCCTAAAGCCGTACACAAATAATATCAACATACATGAAAGCTTTGGCTAGCCATTAGCAGATAAAAAGCCATTGATTACTGTGAACATATGGCAACTCCTGGCTTCTGCAATAACCTGAATTTAATTCCAAAGTAGCAACTTTCAATGACCCTGGAACATATGGCAGACCAAATTCTGCCATCTTCATTGTGTCCAAAATGCTAATGATTTCCATGGAATGTGGAAAATGGTGGTGAGAGGATCAAGATACAATTCAGATTCTAGTCTTTGGGAAAGGATATTTTACTTTAATCGGAATAACCAGACATTGCCCAACTAGTGCATTAAATAACTTGTGGAAGTGAAAAGAATAAACCTGTATCAGCTGCTGCAGTGCAGTCCAAAGTACTTGGGGCCTGACTTGATAATCACTCTGCTATCCTTCTTGTTAAAGATTGCTCCTCTGGGTATTTTCCATGTCTAAAGGATAACCAATGATTTTGGTGAAGATATGACAATTCAGAAAAGTTTATATTATCCCAGTAGAGACATCAGGTGGTTGACAGACATGAGAATGATGTGACAGAAATTTCTTCTCTCAAAAGTTAATGTATTTCTAGCTAGTGAACCACAGCCTGCAAAAGACAAACTTTGTTCTGTCCAATTAAAATGCTATAATTGAAAGGAACCTTTCCAGTATGTTTTTTTGTACTCAATCACATGTACTCCATCAAATGTTGCTTTGCTGCAAAGTTGGATGCATTCGAAATGAGAATTGATTAAGCCTCTCAAGTAAATTACTTTCAGCTGAGTTGGTTATGCGAGAAGAATTCTTGCCCTGACCTCAAAGCATACTCATCGAAAAATGTGAATTCTGTGCAAGACATTAAAAAATCCTGTAGGACAAATGAATCCTGTATTATTTCAAATGTATTCTTCAGCTACACTTTTAGGAAGCACTTAGAGCTCAGTGTCTGCGTTATCATTTATATTTCATTAGTACCTAAAGGCCTCAAGTAAAGCCAAGCCTGGAAGCATTTGGGAAATAGAAATACAGTATAATATGCTATTCTAGTCCCAAACATCTGTCACTGTTAAGATGAAAGAAGTAGAAAGGGGAACAGTGGTATGCTGATGTGTGAAGGATGGTTTGCAGCAGATCCCTGCCAGCAGAATAGAGATTCCCTGAACTGCAGCACTGTACCTTCTTTCCTTGGACATGTTAATGCTGGTGCATTTCAGTCATAGAACAAACAGAGTTTGTGTAGTTTAACAGAGTTACCACAAACTACCCCTATTCCCCCAGTGATTCACATAATTTTGTACTACTGGGAAACATTACGTAATGATTACAGGTGGATCAACTAAATAATTGTAATCCATAACTAGTTCTCTATTCTGTCATTCAAGATACAGCATTGTGGACATTTTTTGCAGCTCCTTTCTTGAGTAAAGCTGAACACATTTTTGCATGTATGCTGTATTATGTTTAACTATTAAGTACTATAAGATCTTTTAGATATTTTTATAAATAGATCTTTCTTCATAAACCTGCTACCCACAAAATCTGAAGTCAGCTTCATCTGAAATGATTAAAATCTGGAATGATAACTGGTGCAGAGTATATGTAAAAACCTGGAGATGTGGTAACTTCATTAGGTTCCTGTCTGTGTCACTCATGTAATTAGAAAAAAAAAATTACTTATATTTGTCTTATTTTGATTCTCTTGGTGCCATTGCAAAAACAGAATTAAACTTCTCCTTGTGCTCCAGTATCTCACATTTGTTTTGTGGGTGTTTTGCTTTATGTCATGCATCAGGTTTCTAATAAAGTGTTTCCCTAAGCAAATAAGAGGAAGCATCTTCATTCTGTGTATGACGAGAAAAAAGAGGGTGAAATGGGTTGCTGTGACATTCAAATTCTCTTTGGGGCTATCAGGAGTGCAAGCAGCCCTACTCATGCCAATTAGATACTTGGGGGAAACCATAAGGAAAATACTATTAATATTAGCTACCTGCTTTCTGATAATATTTTCGGACTTGTTGAAGTTGTAGCAGAAGTTAGGGACATTCCTAAAACATGACAAGTATTAGAAAGGTCAAACTAAATAGCAATGTTACTTATGTTGAATAATGATAATTGTTTTTGTGTCCTTGCTCCTCTCAATATGATAATCCCTTCTTTAGGGGTTTTGTAGCTTTCCTGTCAGTTCTTTCTAGCCTTCCTTTCAATAAATGATAGTGTTGCACTACTTCGGAATAGAAAACACTGTGTCTTAAATACAATCAAAACTATTTGCTGAAAGATATTTTAAAGCAAGAAGTAGAAAATTGAAATGTGCCTGACTTGCAGAGCTCATCTGAATTCCTGTTTATGAAAGCTGCCTCTCTCTGGTCTGAAACAACAGGGAGTTAAAACCACACTGTTGTCTGAAACCACGCTGCAGATGATGGAGCAGTTTTACTTGCATATCAATTTCAAGTAGAGAAGATTTTTTGTTATCACTTAAAAAAATTTTAAAACTGAATGAAGGAAAGATTACTTTTGTTTCTCATCTAAATGCATAGAAATTGAGTAGTGTTGCTCATTAAAGACACACTATGAATAGTTGATGGAACTTGCTAAGTCAGGTGTTGTGCAACGTTATTTTAGCTTGTTTAGGTGGTTTTCCTTTAAGAAGTGTAGCTAGAGACTTAGTTTTATTCTAATTTTTGCATAAACTCTTAGCTGTCTTTTCACATGTGAATTTACATGGGGTAGCTGATACTGAGAAAGTAGAAAACAATCATTTTTAAATGTCAAATACAATGCTTCCTCCTATAACCTCA
Organism: Vireo altiloquus; assembly: GCA_013396875.1. Taxonomy (NCBI): domain Eukaryota; kingdom Metazoa; phylum Chordata; class Aves; order Passeriformes; family Vireonidae; genus Vireo; species Vireo altiloquus. Next base: position 229,297 of record VZRF01009559.1, on the reverse strand, counting down.
TCTATCTGAAATTAAATGTGCTGAGGGAAGGAGGAGAATATGTGTGATAAATTTATTTTGTCTTGGTTTCTTCTTTTTATTAAATTCTTCAGGTCTCAAATAATTTGGGTTGGAAGGGACCTTAAATATCATTTAGTTCCAATCCTCTTGCCATTGATGCCTTAAATGGTTACCTAGAAACAGAGACTAAACAGGAATAAGGGAATAAAGGAGGTATCTATTTGAAAGGCTTTCAGATGTACACTTTGGGCTCCAGAGGGTCCTGCCTCAGTGGATCCCAAAATGGATGACAGGTCAAGAGTTCTTCACACTTATAGGTTTGGTCTATTTGCATATCAGCATAAATTCACCAATTAAAACTTTAGTTAATAATGTAATTTCTCAAAGTTTTCCCCCCCCTTTCCAAGATGATGGTTTATACTTTTTGGGCCTAGGACAGTCTGGGTGTCCTTGGAGAGCAAGCCGGAGAGGTTTTGTTATGTCTGTCTTAGCATAAGAGAACAGCCCTTAACAAGATACAGGAAACTTCAGAGTTACACTAGGCAGTACAGGATAGAAGTTTAAACCTAAGGCATCACCAAGGGCAGGGACACCTTCCACTAGACCAGGTTGGTCAGACCCCCATCTACCTGGCCTTGAATACTTTCAGGAATGCAGCATCCACAGCTTCTCTGGGCAATCTCTTCCAGTGTCTCACCACCTCCACAGAAAGAATTTCTTCCTGATACCTAATCCAAACCTAACCTTTTTCAGTTTAAAGCCATTTCTCCTTGTCCTATTACTACATAACATCATAAAACAAACACTAGGGTTGTGTTGCTGTGTTCACAGTACAAGTAACTTGGTCAGTTAATTCATTGTTTTAAAGACATGGAGTACTCTGGAGTGCACTGCAGATGCATTAATAGATAACTCAATTTTATACCTAGATCTCCAAGTATGCTGGAGGATATGTAAAATAACTTTTGGGCACACCAGAGCCAATTCATTAGTGACGTGATGAGCACTATTTGCTGAGTTATACAGTGAGGCAGTAATGCATCACTTCTTGTCTCTCCAAATGGTAGTACAGGCAGCAGTAGCCATATCCCTGACCTGAATGGAGGTTAGGAAGGTGCAGATTCTCCTATGCTGCATGGCAAGGCGTGTGTGCATGCACAGCGAGTGATGTGCATGAGAGGGGGAGGGAAAGGAGCTGCTTTCCCTGTAGCCAGTCTAATACATCCACAGTCTCCGTGTGCACTGAAGATCTGGATGAAATGCCACCATTTGAAGGAGGGAAATTAGGTGCTGTGGCATTTGATGTAACTACTGTTGCAGTCTTAGGGAAAAAAAGCACTTAAATGTGAACCTTACCCCATTGTAAATGTGATAAGAGTCAACTGTAAATATTAAAGACAGTATGAGAAATGTTTTGGTTTTATATCAAAGTGAAAAGGTCTAAAAGGACAGTGACCAAAAGAAATTACCAAGGCCCTTTTTTGATTAGAAGTGGAGTTTTAAGCTAGTCAAAATATTTTTTTTTAATTGTAGCAGCATATAATATATCACAGGAAATAAATTAGAGTGCATAATCTGAATCACAAAATGAGAGTCATGAGAGCTACGTATTTCCCACAAAGGCTGATATTTCCTGATGGTAAAAGGCTTAAAACAGTTATGTTGTGGTTCTTGTTTTCTTCAAAATCATACTTGGTTTCCAAAACAGCCTGTTCAAATTCTGGCGTAGGAATGGGCAGCCTGTTGGTCTTCATGTGCTCGTATCTCACAAGTGGTCTGGAGGTGCCACATCCTGCAAGTTGCAGTAGGGCTGCCCAGCCCCTGTGGCTGTGGCTAATAAAATCCACTACAGATCTCATCACTGGATTTTGCAGGGATGCATCTGTACAGGAAATCTACCCAAGTGCCCCTATGAGGCTGATATCAATATCATCTGAAGCTGTGAACCCATCCACATCTCCTTGACACTGAGCTCTTTGGAATATGTTGACAGGTCTTGTAGCCCTTGGATTGTAGAAAGCAGGGCCAGGAATGATGGCTGTAGTTAGTTTAGGTCTGAAATATTCCCAAATGTTTATTTCAATTTTCTTTTGAGTCAGCTTGTGCCTGAATGTACATGTGTGAGCTACGGGGAGCATAAACATATATGGATGTGCCAGTTGCGATGAAACTTCATGAGACACCAGTGGAAGGTGCTAATAAAAATGCTGTTGTATGACTTTTAAGCTACATTATCCCAAAATCCTTGAGCAAGTTCTTTGCAACTAAGATGTGTACATCTGTATATTCTTTTTCTATTGCTCTTTTCATTTTTTCTGAATATTTTTCATTTAGGGCTTTTAAATAAATCCTTGGAGCATAGCACAAACTATTTCTATTGTACAATATAGCTTCATAGGCTATTTAACACAGTGGGCCATGTTTCACAGCTGGCTGGATCTCAGGAAGTTAACCAAATTCTGCTTTCATTTAGATGAACAATAAAATTTACAAAGATTAAAGAATGACTTGGAGTTTGTAGATGGTAAATTTGGTTGTCTCAGTACTTCCTGATAACTGTATATTCTCACTATATCTACTCTATGCCTGTAGCAAAGAGAGCTAGTCACTGGCAATCATCAATAATTAAATTTGGAACTTAGCTTCAGCTTGTGCTTATTTGCACAAAGCTACATTTTCATGTAATGTTTGCAAAAAATAAACTTTGAAGGATGAACTTATTTATAAAATACAGATTTGTTGAAGTACTCTAGTGAAAATACAAGAGATATGAAATGCTAAATAGTTCTGTAGATCCTNTTTTTTGGAGGGTTCAAACTCTCCAGGCTGAGCAGAGATATTTTCCTATTTTTGATTTATGCATTGTATGTTGTATAAACTTGCAAAAGATAGCAAAATTTTTGGCTCAGGAAACACTGCATTCTTTTATTTTTTTTGTCTCCTCTCCCATATTTTGGATCCTGATACATTTCAAATTATAATCATGAATGTATTATTGTAATGGGGTAATGTCTGAACTCCATGTAACTTCACATGGATTGACCTATGTTTTATGTCACTTTAATAATACTCTGCAGAGCTATACATATAGAACTTCTGGATACCCAAAGGTATGGAAGATTACATAATGATTTTGGAATTGTCTTATATAATGCATAATAGGGTCAACATTAGGTATTCAAATAGTTATATACATATTTTAAGAACAGTAAGAGAGAAACCTTGCATTATTTCATCGACCAAAACAGACTCCAGCACATTCCAAATGGCAAATCTAGGATAATTTTTTTCCACTGTATCTCCAGGCAGTCAGTCCTCTTAGGATTGTTGATTGCACGTGGATTGTTGAGGTAGGGTTTTGTATAAGTTTGCTTTGCTAATTTGTAAATGAAGTCAAGAACTGAGCCTTTTGATTTTTTTTCCACATTAAATGAATATTTCATCAGACTGTATTTAATCCAGATGAATACATGTGTTCTAGGAAGTAAGAGGATTGCATACATCAGTTAGAAAATAAATTCTATTTATAGAACTTTCTACCTGCATGGGGGCTTCCTGTGGTTGCTAGGTATATAATTTCCTTTTTTTCCTTTTTAGAGGGGCATACATTTAAAGTTTGATCTTCTCACAGTTTCATAGATAATGTTGCCTACTTGGTGGATATCATTGATTTGTGCTTCTTGAGTACAAACTGGTATTGATTCTTAAGTGTGGAAAACAGTAAATATCCTGAGGCAGCTTTTCATTAATCCCATAGTTCATTTTACTGAGTGGTAAAAGGCAACATAATTATGGAACAAGTTACTTTAAGGACAAATCTGTACTGAACAATTTCAAGTTCAGTAAGCTGAATAAAAGAAAAGAAAAAAAAGGATATTTTTGTTAAATAGGAAAAGAAATTCAGGTGTTTTCCTGAAGTGACAAGAATCCAAGTCACCTCAGGAGACATGCTATAGACTGATTTGAAGGAAAGTGCACATGGTGTATAAATAGGAAAGTTTTATACATATAGGAAGCTACATAGCCAGGAAAGAAATGAATAACTACTTTTACATTTCATTTCATTAAAACTTTCACGGTATTTGGCAGAACTGGGAGAGGTAGGCTAAATAAAGATCTCAGCTTTCAGAGTAATGATGTCTTAAAGTGCCTCTGGTGACATGTAATTTGAGAAAAATATTGATCGAATTTTTTTGAATCCAATTTTTTTTTGTGTGCGTACATTTTGCGCACTGAAAATAAAGTGCATGTGGGTGTATCAAAAAATGAATCCAGAAAATACTGCATTACTTCAGAGTGAACACAGATATACTGTACTGGTCTGCTTTGATTGAAATATAATCAAATGCCACTATCAAAGCATCCCCCATTGTTTTCCTAAGGAATACATAAAATTTACTTAGTACATACAGAAAAATAATTGCATTTCTACTGGAGATCAACCAGAATACTCTGTATATGTAAATGTGGTAGAAATGTTTACTGGAATTGCAGGAAGCCCCTTTGTTGTTAAAAGTGTAGACAGCCTTTGCCTATCTCTTGAGGAATCCAGCTACTGGCATCTTTTTTTATATGCCAGCTATGTTAGTTAACCATTTGATTTTTGTAGCTACAACCCAGAGAACATGAAGAAAGATGAGAACAGTATTACCAACAGAAAAAGATGAGCTTTTGTATGAAGAAAAGCTAAGTCATACATTTCAATGAGATTTAAAATGCAATGGTTAATGGAAGTTCTTTAATCTATTTTTGTCATTGTATTTGAGAAGTAGTTCATTCTTCAGACTGGAGAATTAATCTTTCCGGATTTAAAGCAGAAATAAACCTTTTGTGAGTTAACACAGCTGTTATTAATTTTTTTAAGGAATAGCTTACTATAATTTGTGTAAGAATTCACACCTGATTGGGGTACTTCATACCTCATTTAGTGGTTTTTAGCCCCGATTGGGCTATCTGGCCCTGTTTGGTTTGGGATAAGATCTTGGACTGGTTCAGTCTCAGCTGAACATATCTCTCCAAGTTACATGCAAGGATATTTGTAGGGATATTTGGGTTTTTTTGGTTAAGAACAAACAAATCAACAGTGATTAATGGGAATGAAAACAGGAGACTGCATTACTTTCCTGTGAAATTGGCTGTGTTAGGAGAGACAGGACAATCCAAGTTCAGCCTTCTGGATGGCTGTATTTTGGGGGTAGTACACATGGGACTTTCAAGGTAGTGTGTGTAGTTGTTTGCATCTAGCTGTTGAGTTGAGTAGAGGAGAAGGTGATGAAGCATCATGATCTTAATCTGACATCTGTAACTGGCATCCTCTTTCCAGGTGTGAACATGGAAATTTGCAAACTGTTCCTCTATTATACTCAGCCTTGGTGTATTCTCTTTACCTGATACCTTCTTTTTTTGTCCTCATGGTTTGTTGTGGTTTTTAATTCCTTTTTAAACTTTTGGAGATACAATAATTGTAAATGCAGACATGAGAAGAAAAGGTTGTAGCAGAGAAACAGATAGAAAATGTTATAATAACATACTCTTAATGCAAAATATGACTATATCTTATTTGTCCAAATGGCAGATTCTTTGTAAGGAGCTAGGTCGATTCTAGTGGTAATGAATTGTTTTCAACTGGAAAATAAAAAGTGGCTGCCTTAAATTTGTAGAAAAATTGCTAATAAGTGATTAGTCCCCAAAAGTTTGTAGCGTCTGAGCATATGAATCAACACAGGGATTCAATTCATGGTATTTCTTAACGAATGTACATTAATTTTATTTCTGACTAAGAAATAAAGAAGGGAAGATAAATACATGCTTTCAAAAATGCCACTGACTCATCTAAGTCTGCAGTAACCACTGTGTTTATGAGCTGGCCAGGATTCATGCTAATACTTAATGTACAAGGTTGGGAATTAGAAACAAAGGAAAACAAAAAAACCCCCATGATTCTGAAATCTCATCTATGCCATTTATAATTCCTTCCTGTTCTCCTTAACTTTTATGCAACAGCACTGTGGGTATATAATTTACCTTTCCCAATAGTGCTTTTCTACAGGTTTCATGGCAGTGCTATGAAGTACTGGACCTAAAGTAGCTGTTTTGGATCCCTGAGTTTGTTCATTCGGTGTGATCTTGTGAGTCCCCACAGGAGTACTTTGCTGAAATGCTTTAAATTCCCTTGGAGAAGCCTGGGAGGTTGAGTTGTTGCCTCTATTATAACACCAAGTGGAAGTTAGATGGCAAGGACAAAACTAACAGTGTGTTTAAAATGTTTGCAAAACAAATTTAACACAGAAGAGTTTCATGCTTAATCTGTTCAATTAATCAGTTCCCTGTAAATCCTGGCCTGAATACATGGGTGATGGAGCCACCATGTCTGTTGGCTCCAGGACTAGAAAGCTGACATAGTGACCAGTGCTTTCCAACCCCTCTGCATGGGGCTCCTTTTCAGATACTTTTTGTGTGGAGGACCTGTGTGTTCGATACTGTCACTGGGACAGGGTTGCAGAGTCATCTCCGATCCTTTGTAAACAAGAGCTCTTATTTCTTCTCCCTAGCTTGATGCCTTTTTGTTGTGCAAACAAATAAAGTTGTAGACCCATTTCAAGAAATTTAACATAAAGATTTGCAGTGAGCACTGCCATTGGAATTAGCTGATCATGAGTCAAGCCAAGAGCAAATGATGAGTGCCAGACTTGACATTAATAATGAGTTGCAAATAAGGCTGTAGTATCTGATCATATTATTTGCTTCGTGCTCTAGACTTTTTAGAGATTACGGTGCTACTCCACTTGATGTTGTAAAAATGCTATGGCCTAAAGGGCTTGCAGAAGAAAGAATAGGAGACAGAAAAACACAGAAGAGATTGCATAGTAAGTAATGGTATAGCTGGGGAAATCTGCTTTGGGTCTCTCTGCTAGAGCAGCACTGCCCAGCCTGTAAGGCACTTGTACCCACCAGGCTGTACAAGCAATAAAAGAGGTGGGAAAATGCCAAGAAAAATTCCAAATTGCTAGAATTGAGTTATGGGCTAAGAAGGTTGTGAAGCACTGTCTAGACCATGGAGGTTATATTTATATTCCAGGTTTGTCTTGACCAGTTCCTGTGAGACAGAAATAATAAATCAGCTGTGCTTTCTAAAAAGCTAAACAGTAAAAAGAGTGAAATGAAAATGGCACCACACTGCAGTATTCAGTAACATTTCATATTCTTTCTCTACAGGAAAATACTTTCTCCCTCACAATTGCATTCTTTACTTATTTTTTTCCCTACACTCATTTGATTAAGCTATGAGGTATCAAGTCAGAGAAATTAGAAACATTCTAATGAGGAAAAATAGGTGGGAAAACACACTATTGACATATTTAATGATCCTGTTCTTGTTTATGTTTTTGACTTAACTACATTTGAATAATAATGGCATATTCTTGGAAGAGTATTTTTAGCTTTCTAATCACTATATCAAATAGCATTAAGAAAAATAAAAAAGATTGAAATGTGCTTTGCAGTCCAAAACCCTATCAAAGTCCAAAGGGAATAAATATGCCTAAAACATATTAGGAGTCTAAATGCAAAGGTAATAGAATTCTAGACTACAGACCTTTGGCTATAAAAGTTACTCTCTAGCTTGTGTTATTGCCACTAGGGATGAAGTAAACCAAGAAAATTGTAACCTCAGTTTAAATTTTAATAAGAAGCGTCTGCATTGTTTTCTTGCTATATGCCATTATTTGTTAACATGAGTGTGCAGACTTAAAAATCTAAAGTTCTACACATATATTTGATGTCACTCTTACTCAATTACCCAAAAGAAGCAATCTGAACATGTGAAGACACATTTATATTTACATATTTGCATGCATATATCTCACTTTTATCAGAAATATATTGCAAAGTGAGACTATAATTGTGTAAAAAAAAAACCCAAACCCAAGAAAAAACTAAAACAAACAAACAAACCTGAAACAACAAAAAAATACCCCAAAAAAACAAAGCACCCTCCACAAAACACCAACACAAGAGCCAGTAACAGACTTCTGTAGACATGGGAATGGTTGCTACTCTGCTTATAGTAAAATAAACAAGCACACCCTAGACCCCAGAGAAGACTAGAGTACATAATAAAAAGGCACAGAAAGGCATAATTAATGTTTATTTTGTACTTGGGAACCATATGTGGCTCTGAAATAAAAATGCCAAACTGAAAATTTGCCAGCAGGGATTGTAGCTGTAAACTGTCCTGGTTCAAAATGCTACAAAATAAAACTCCTGTCTTTGGGAATTTTACAGTGGTGTCCATGTGACTTTAAGGCTTATCTATTTTTATGGCTAGACACATTTATCGTTGAAGATATGTCTATGAACAGGGAGTATGGAGCATAAGAAAATTATTTACCTCAGATAAATATTGATTTTAAATATAAGCAATATTTTCTGCAAAGGTACTTTTGCATTGTAGAAAGATGATAGTTGATGATTATGCCCAGTGCTGGCAATCGCAGAGAACCATGCTGGAGCTAAACAAGATCATAGACTGTTGATTCCATACACAACCTGCCCCCAAACAACTTTAGAAATACTGGAAAAACACACTTAAAACCCGAAAGCATTGTAAAACACAGCATCATGAAGATAGAGCAACAGCTTTGCTACTCTCTCAGCTACCACATGTAAGGAAATTCTTTAGATAACACCACTTCACATTAAAAAAAAAAAAAGAAAGAAAAAATAAAGAAAAGATACCAAAGAAAGAAAGACAGAGGAATAAAAAAAAAATAAAAAAAAACCAATGCTTTTATAGTGCATATACAACACAGTTTTGTTTTTTTCAAAGACTGTAAAAGTCAAGGAAATGTTATCTTGGAACTCAGTGTTTAAACATGATATTACGTTACTGAAAGTGATTATTGGTCACATGCTTTAGTTGATATTGATTCGGCATTTTCCATGATGGGTATCTTTAAGATGAAGAATTGCCAATAATAAATAGTGCATCTTCAGTAGAGGATAATCCAGTTGCAATGCAAGCCTCCAGATGAATCATCATTCATGCAACAATCTATTGAACTCTTGGGATTCACAAATATCTCCATGAATGCCTACCAGTCACCTGAATGCTCTTAAATAGTGAATAATGTGGGCTCTAAAAAGCAAGGTAAATGAGCTACTTGCTAATTTTTTTTTTCATCCTTTAAAGAGCAGGTTCTAAAGAGAGCAAAATAACAAACAAATTAATACATATTTTCAATACAGTGAATTAGAGTTAAGGAAGAACTTCTTCCCAAGGGAAAATGACCTCTGTTGCTGGTAATTACACAAAATTGCTTAGTCAGATATCACTTTTCTGAAAATGGTTGCACAGCCAGTTTTAAACAGCAAAATTTCATTTGCTGCTAACAGGTGGGGCACAAGGAGATGTCATGCTATGTCTCAAGGGATTTCATTTGAAGAACAGTACAATTTCTAAAGTTAGAAACATAGACAAGAGAAAAATAGAGGTAAATGCTGAATTCTCTGAAAATATAGTGAAAAGGGGAAAATTTGACAACACAGTTATTTGGATTAGAAGGTCTGAGTAGATACATGTGAGTGAATACTGCTAAAGTATTTGTAGCTATAAATGTTTATTTTGCTGTAGCACTTAGAAAAATGAAATGGGGCAAGGGTAGAGACAGTATATCATACAATAGAATATTAATCATAAACATTTCCAGATACATGAAGGGTATTACAGAGTGGAGAGTATAGACTGTAATTGTGGCTCAGGGGCACACAGGAACTGCTAAGCAGAACTCAGTAGTCTGCTTTGTCTGCTATCTTATGACATATCTATATGACCACATTTGTATGAGCTACCACAGTAAGAGCTATATGTCCATACAAATCTGTTTCTCTATGGAAAAATATGAGCTAAATGAAAAAAGTCAGTAGATTCTTATAGCCGGAATTAGAACTCAAGAAAATCTAACATGTTAAAAAGACGAAATGCAAATATATAGTTTACCAACAATGCAACGTGAAAAAAAGAATGTGAGTACAGACTTTGTGGAGTATGAGAAAAAAATATAATTATGTTTTTGTCTTTTAAATAGACTAAGACTGGGGAGATGTTTATTATTTTGTTGAGATGAAGGCAAAGTCAGTCCACCTCTGAATGTAAGAGTACTTCAGTACCTTTGTGCTGATTCTCTATCACCTTTCTGAACACATTCTGCAGTGATCATTTCTTCTAAGTACCCAGTTCTCATGGGATATGTCCTTTCATTTTTTTTTTAAACCCTTAAAATACTAGCTCTGTTGCAGCCAATATATCCTAGTAGCTTGAGTATTTTATTGACTTCTACAGGCAGCCAAACACGTATGGTATATCAAGAACTACAGATTTCTCTTATTAATAAAAATCTCTGTTTAGTATTTAAGGAATTTGTAAATAACAGAAAAAGGAGATTTTTGTAAAGATCTTGTGGAAGACATATGAAACTTCTTTCTCTACTTTTCTCTCGCAGAACAGCTCATCTCAGCTATAAGTCAGAATACAGCAATCTTAAATCTTGCCTGAGGTAGGTGTAGTTCTGTAAATGAAATCATATTCAGCAAGCTTGAATTGAGCCAGTTTTGTGAGGACTCTTTATGCCTAAAACAAAGGTCAATGTTAAACTTGCCGTGAAGAATACATAACGTCACTGAGAACTAACAGGTTCTCATAGTGCAGCCTTGTTTCTGCACTTCCAATTCAAGATGTTTCTACTCAGTATCTGCCAGAAAAAACATTCTAGGTCAACCTCTTCAGCCACCAGATGATGATAATTTGAAAATCTCTTGGTTGCCTTTTGCTCCTAGTGTCTGTTTTCAAGGGAAAAGATGTTCCAAACATTTTGGCCAGGAGAGGTGCTCAGTGCCCTTCTAAAAATGCCTTCCAGAAAGCTAAGTTAATATACTGGATACAAACACCTTTTTCAGTAAGCAAAAAAGTAGTATAAGGTAGATTGGATAGCTGATACCGATGTCCTTGTATTGCAGATAATGTTAGAGCATAATTATATCCATTAACAAGCCAAACTTCATTATGAAACAATTGGGTTAGATGGGATTTTTTTTTATTTTGCTGATGTTGTTGGGCAACTCTTCCTAAAACTTCAAGGATGTTTAGAAATCTAATATCCAGCTTTGTTTCTTTCATGGGTAGTTTATACCCTTTTGTCCTTTATGTTAAAGAGCATGCTGAGTTTTTTTCCTCAGACTCCCAGAACTATTTATAGATAATGCACTGATTGTTTCCTTGTATTATTTTACTAATTAATAGGGAGATAAGTAGTCCTTCTGGATACTTATGGTATAAAATTATGCTTTATTGCAATATCTGTGTGATACTAAATGTTGAAGGGGGATTTGCTGCAGCTTGCTTGTGCACATAAAGTTCTAAAATTTGTTTAATGTTCAACTCTGTATATCTCAAAACTTTGGGTGATGTTCCAACCCAGAGGTGCCCACAGTGCTGTGTGCAATTGAGAAAGACCATCTCTTCATCACACCTTACTCACTGGATGGTTAGCCAAAAAATAAATGAAATGTCTTTTTTACCTGAAATGAACTGACTTGTTTGTAGGCACTGCACAACATGCACAAGGAAAATGAATGCTTAAAACAGAAGTTCCTTTGTTATTCCTCCTTCTTTGCATCCTAGCGTGATCTCTTCTGTTTCTTAAAAAGTACCTGTAAATATATAAATTTTTTATGTTGCTATCAGTTGAAGATTTATTTGTAATGTTGCAAAATGGCATACGTTTTTGGCTTTTTTGTTTGATAGACTGTTTTCAAACATTTTCTGTTGAACATGCATTGTATAAACATTGTCACTATCATTTTACTGGTAAGATAGAATAACAACTTATTGTGAAATCAAAATATCTTTTACTTCTAGAGGGGTTTTACCCCATTCCACAGTCTAAACCTCAGAGATGAATTTGCAGTGCCTGATTTTTTTTGTATGGATGTATAGATTTTAGACTTGCTCACTTACAGATTGAGAGTGGCTATGGTGTTCAGATGAGAAGTTTGTGTAGCTCAGAAAATGCTCTCCAGCAGCATCTCAAGTAGAGGTGAAGACATGTGTGCAAGGAAAGAGCTAACATGACACTTCACCTGATCACACTCTAAACATTTGTATTTGCAGAATAATTGGCATGGACCTGATTTCCATGTGTTAAGACATAATGGACTTTTCTATAAGGATTTAAAGGCGCACCCATATATATGTAACAGTCTATGTTTAAAATACTTTTAAGAGTGTAGTCCCTTGCTACACTTTTTCTTTATCTGACAGTAGTAGTAGTGTAGGGGAAGGATGAGGGGGGAGAAAACAGGTAAAATTAGTGAGAAATTATGTGTGGCCCATGGAGTGTTGACTAGTGATCTGAAGAGAACTGGCTGGTTGATTGTGAGAAGTCATGTATTGAAAATGCTACTTGCAAAGAAGTTCCTGAAAGAAGATGGAAGCATATGGAGGAACAGACTCCCAGGCATGGCTGAACAGGTTAGCCCCATGTTCTTGCACTCTGAGCCAGACCTTTTATGGAAGCTATTATGGCTGTTTGATTTCAACAGTTGTTCAGTGCTTGTTTATGTCCAACTGGGAGTGACAATAGTTTGAGAAATCTTTTAGTCCATTCCATCTGATCTCTGCAGTTCTACTTGATGGCAGCTTCTCTGCTTCATCCTCCTCCTTTATTCGTCTTTGTTTTATTTTAGCTTATTTTGTTGGGACAGTAAAAAACTATGAACTGCAAACAAAGTGTCTGGATAGACTAGGTTGCTTGATTGCCTGCTGAAGATCGTAACTACATTCTTTAAGATGCAGTTTTAAGATGAATTCTGAATTGTGTAACTGTAAAATTTACCTGGTCTCTCTTAATATTATGATCTCAACATAGTACCACTTGTTCTGTTTTGATTCCCTTCTGCAGGCTGCAGGAGGACTCAGATATTTGAGACATTTAAGCCTTTTAACTATCCCTCATTTATGTTTTTTTATGTTTAAAAAAAATGTTTTTATATGTTTAAAAAACCCCAAAATGAAACAAAAAAGCTGAGGTAGATGTTAACAGGGAGAAAGAATAGAACAAAACAGTTAAGAAAGTAGGTAGGGATCCACATCTTAATAAAAAGGAGAGGTAATAGACTAGTCCTGCTTTACAAAGAAACACTGTTGGCATAAAGATATCTGGCGGTGGATTTGATCTTTCTGTTAAGTGTGATATTTCTTGCCAAGGAAAGAAATCAAAATGTACATAAAAATTGAATCTTTGTCAAACTCCTTAGAAAGACAGATTTCTGAAAAAAGATGGCTGTAATGGGTAAGGTTCCATGTAACCCCTTGCTGTAGGAAAACTTGTTTACTGTGGTATAGAGATATAAAATAAAAGATGGTGAAGTATGCCCACCAGGAGCAGTTTCACACCTTTCAAGGGCAGCCTGACTAACAGCATCCTCTTTTATTTTGGAATTTTGCATAGGATGCTATGAAAATAGTGCTGGATTGGAGGTGCATAAAATTTTAACAACCAAACCACAGAACAATTTGATGTGGAACTTGCTGTGCATCCCGTTCCTGGCTGGCATTGTTGGTGACTGGAGGAAGTGAAGAATAGACAACACAAGTACAAGGGCAAAGGTCTTTCTCTGATGACTTTATGTAGCACAGTAAACCTTCCAAAAAAGTTGAGAATGAGTATTTACAAAAAGTATTTGGGAAAAACAATAAACCAAAATGGACCCAAAAATGTGTCAGAATTAACACCCCTGAAAACACCCGGTGAAGAATGAACGATGTTCCAGGAAGCATCTTTCAGATGGTCAGAAAATGGCTAACTTGGTTTGGTTTTGTTTGGTTTTGTTCTCTTTTACTTTCGTGGGGTTCTTTTTTTGTTAGTTTGTTTTTTATGCTACAGGAGATTTCAAGAAAGAAGTTATATCCAGACTAGAAATGCTTTCACAGCATTAAGCAAGTCAGGAGCATATTGAAATCAAATGAGATAATAGACTAAACTGAGAGTTTCTAATTGAATACTGACTTCTGTGGTCTTTTAAAAATGGATGGCCTGATTAGATATTAGTGAAGAAGTTATATACCTTTTAAAGTATGCAGCAAATTCTTAGCACAGGAATTTGAGGAAGAAAATTGATCTATTTGGGGCATATACACACAGTCTTTGAGCCTTTCAGTGAAAAACAATAGTTTGAGGAAAAGTCTCAACCAAGACACACCTTAAAATGAACCAGGGTAGGTGAAGCAGTAGACTTTCAGAATTGAATTATGTTTTTTGTATTTATTTATTTGTTTGTTGGTTTTACATTATATCATGAACACAATCAAATGTTACAAGACATTTCGAAAATGGGGAAGTTGATGAGATTCTTGCCTTAGGGCCAGGCCTCTAATGCAGCCTAGGGCTTTGTCATTTGTTTCCCTAGGTCCTCTTTTGTTTTGCTTCACAGTCGTTCCCCAAATCAGATGCTAAAAAGGCATGAGTAGGAAGGTAAAATTTAATGAACTGTTAGTTCAAAGTGATTCTGAAACATACTTTTCTCTGAAGCATATGGTCTGATTGTATTCTGCCACCTGGACTTTCAGAGATGTATTGTCAGCAAAAGGATGAAAAGCATACTCTTCTTTTCACAGGGCTATGGGAAAAAACACAAAGAAGAGTCTTCTTTCCTCTCCAAATCTGCTAATTTGGTTCTTAATGTGCAACAACTTCTCTACACACTCCAAGGCACTTTACAATATTAGGTAGTGTGATTAGAGAGGTAATTAGGAAACTGTGTAATAATGGGATGAGGGAGAACTGATGTTTTAAAGCCTGTACATTATAGTCAAAGCAATTTCAGTCCATGAAAAAATAAATCAGATCAATTTCTTCTCGCAGAGATACCTCATGATGCAAGTGAGGTTGGATGCTATGATTTAAAATCAGAGTGGAGGTATGGATCTTTATAGAACACAGAATTCATTCATTCTCACAAAGCCACCCAAAAAACAATGCAGAATGGTGTCTGGCAGCGGGTCAGCTCCAGAGTTTTTAGAACCTGGTGAAAAGAATGAGAGACAGTTATTTTTTGGTAATAACAGCAGCAGAGAACTTGTGTACAAACTCTGATATATATGAGAAAATGTATAAGCAAAATCTGTCAGAATGGATGGAAATCTGTAAATTACTTCATGATGTGAGAAAACATGAGGTTCACAGGTTAAGAAGGGGCTTTGTTGACATAAAACCTGGAGGGGTTTTATCCAGAAATCTACATTCTTGCACCTCACCTCTGCAGTTGCTTTTGAATTTCTTCAGGCCCTCCTCTTTCCTATCTTTTGTACAATGTTGACAGTGGGGTACGTTAGGATCTAGGACTTTCTCTAGATGCATTAGTTTAAAGATGTACTACACTTTCTGAAGGAGATGTGCTTCTCTAGACTATTCACGTCCTATTTCCTTTGCCAATTACTAGCCCTTTTTCCATCCACCTTGAGCCTTAGTTTTAGTTTAGGCTTGTTCTTGTGTCCAGATTTAAAGAAGAAGAAAAGAATTACTGATCATTGGGAAATACCATCATGTCATGGTTGCTTTCAGCAGCGATCATACAAATGCAGTAAAAAGACATGATATTTTCAAAATTACCTAAAATATACTTTTATGATGGCACAAAGTCACTGAATGTATCATGCCCAGAATCAAAATGTTAATGAGCAGCTCTTTGCAATCTGCATGTAATATGGAAACATGGATAAGGCTTTTCTTATTTGCATATGTAAGAACTTGAGACATGTCAACAGGAATCACTTTTTCAGTTGACTGCTGTAGAGGATATTACTTAGCATATGTGTGTTACATAGCTGTGCACACCCAAACAGCCCAGATTTTAGTAACTATGGAAAATCAGTGCTGACACGAGAAATCTGACCCAGGGACCTTGTGAAAACTGCATGTCTCTCTACAGCTTGCACTAAGGAGAGAAGTCTCTTTACCTGGAAAAGGCATGAATCCATAATATATGGACCTGAGAAATTACAGCACAGGATGACATTTACATAGGTTAAAATACAATTGGCTTCTGAGAATTTCTGAAATTTTGTAGCTTTCTGAGAAATGTTCCTGAGAAGCCATTCCTGTTGATATCAGGAACAGAATTCATTTAAAAAATGTATGAAATCTGATCTGAGGTCCAATTCTGTGAGTTGTCAGGTGCTACAAGCTGCTACTAGTCACCTTGAGCTGAAACAGATGTTCATCAGAATAGAAATGTCTCATGTCTCACAGGACAGGGCCCTTGTCATCTCATTTCCAGGATCATAATCATCTGGGACACACCACTATGCACAGAGAGAGGCAATGGCAGATATTGTATTGCCATAAACAATTGATGGTGTCTCCTTGCTGTTAAGAGCAGGGAGTTGCACACATTTTTTATTCTGCAGAACACTCTTTAGTTGTACCACTTTCTTGTGGAAAAAAAAAGAGAAAATGAAAATGAATAGCAGATCTAAGTTACATTTAGAAGCACTTATGTTAAGCTGCATGTTGGAGTTTCCATGTAGAATTTCCATTTGAAAGTTTTCAAATTAAGAACAGCAAAACACCTTCTGTACTGCTTAGTTTTGGATAGTGTTAATTAAGTAGTTCAAATAAATGAAAATAGAACTTGTTTATAGGAAAACAGCACACCATTCTTGGAGCATGCATTTAAATGATACTTTTAACAAAACAATATTTTTATTGCCATGGAGACACTATACGTTTCTGCATTTCCCTAAAACATTTTGATATTAAGGGTATACTTTTAGATACCCACTTTTCAAGGAAAAGATTAAGCCTTTACAGATGGGAGCACAGCATGCAGACTTGAGTCTTGCTTATTTTACCTTTGTGATTAGAGCCAACAAAATCAGTGTGAGAGATATAGGAGCGGTAAAAGCTACCAATCCAAAAAATTATTGCTGATAATTGCTTGATAAATACTGTTAATAGATTTAACACTGTTAATAGATCTCAAACCAAAACGGTGTGGCAACAAAACTTCCTGTCCAACTGGGCTTTCTATATGTGTTTAATTCCAGACTGCAGTGAGGGTCAGAAACACAAGGAGAGAGGTACTGTAGGAAAAACACAGTTGTTAAGCTATCTGACTGTATGTTGTTTATATGTGCGTGATTTTCAGATATTCTAGAGGGTGAATGATATTTGACATGCTTCCAAAAGAAGTTAAGTGTTTATGCAGGAAGGGAAGTAATGAATACATTCACAGCATGCAGTGGGTTTTAGTTTGTTTGTTTGTTTCTTTCTTTCTTTCTTTCTTTTGGGTTTTTTTATTGTCACTAAAATCATAAATAATGAGTTCCTTTACTTTTGGAGTTCCTAGTTATCATAAGATCTTGTACCTGAAGGGTACTGTAGTTTAGCTGTAGTAGAGCATTGCAGCTCATGTAGGTCTCGAAAAACATGGTGCAGAATAAAGAATGACTAATGTTTCCAAATCTTAATTTGATAATTTATGTAACTCCTAAATTGCACTCTCTTACTGCAGCATTATTTATTTATATGGTGTTAGCAGCTGAGCTGAAAGTTGGACATGGATCACCAGAGACCTTTTCTAGTTTACTCTAGCTGCTGTACTGTGGTTTTCAGATAATAGTTCCGAGTCTTACTGGTGAGACCTAAATATATTGCAGATGAATTTTTGGGGCCAGGTGGATAAGCTGTAGATGACCACTTCTGTTGGGAGCGGCCGTGAGGGAATACAGGAGTTCTGGAAATCTGCTAGTCTCAGAACAGAAACTGGACTGCTGCTAGATGCAAAAAATAACTGGATATTCTGAAATGAAAGAAAAAAAAAAAAGTGGAGGTGTTTTATGTGATGGTGCTGATTGCTTTCTGGTTACATACTTGAAGCAAGTGGAATATTTTTACCAAAATACCAGTTTTTTTGACTTTTTTTAAACTGAAGATGGCTTTATAACTCACTTTGGCAAAATATTTTTTTTTATTACTCATAAGGATATTAGCTAATGTTATGTTTTTACTGGGTCTGGGACTTTGGGTGGTTTAGGCAGTCCCCTGTCATTTTTCGAGCCATTTTTACTTCTCTTCAAGATATGTCACCTAGTTAAAGAAGATTAGAGGAAGTTGTGCACACATTAAATTCCTTAGCATATTTAGCATTTACAGTGCTAAAGCTCTCTCTTGGGTCTTAAAGTAGACTTTATGTTCTGATGCTTCTGCTATATCAGATCTATAAGATTCATTTCAGTATTGATCAAGTAAATGACCTGAACCAAATCCAAAGAAGAAAAGAAATTTGCAAGCTTTAATGTTTTTATAAATAGCTACCATAATGGCATAATGATACAGCCAGAGAGATAGCTCTTATTTCACACTATCTTACATCAAAGTCACCCAGTTGTGTTCCCGTTTTAATTTTCTGTTTCTGGAACAACTTTTTGTTTTGGTATACTATCTCTAAAATTTTCTCCTTTCTATTTAGTTATTTCTTTAAGCATCACACCTTCAGAGTTTTGAAAAAACTGCCCTGCCCATAGATCCCAGACTCTGTTAGTTTGGATCACTTGTTCAACAGCAGACATCTCAAGAATAAATTGCATTTTTGACTTTGGAGCAATTGGCTGAGATTTGCAAAAATGTTTATACATCTTTAGAGAGTAAGATTATTTTGGTTTAAAATAGAAAAATTAAAAAGTTGTCTGGTTTTAGCAGAATTAGCTTATATGTTCTTACCACTTCAATCAGTGCTGTAGATTCCATGCCAATGCGTATTCTGACCTGTATGAGATGAGCACCTGACCTTTTCAAATTTCGTGAGATACTGTTTAACAAGATCATTTGTCATGGTAATATCTAAATTATTATGAGATATATAAGTCAAATCTGCATGCTAGTAATTTAGAGTGGTTGTGTTTTAAAGCAGATTAGAATCTCATTTTACTTCACCTAAAAGCTTTGAAACATCTTCACTATTAATTATTGTTAAGAGCAAGAGGAACTCTTACAGTAAAATGAAGTGTTATGCACATTTGCAGTCATACTAAGAATTTGTTGTCTATAACTTTTATTTTTATGTTTTGAGCTAGAGCTGAAGTCATATTTTTGGCTTAGTCCATTTACAACATTTCTTACAGCACATTTCACAAGTCTGCAGTCTCACAAATACAGAAGAAGGGTGTTCTCTTAAAATGACAGACTGCTTCCATAAGCCATTTCTCTTACGGAAAAAACAGATCATGTCATCTTGCAAAGTACAGTGTCAATGCCTGAAAAGAGAGAAACACGCAGCAGTTGTTTTGGTATAGCCAGCTCTGCTTCTTTGCACACAAGACGGCAGGCTTGGTTTTGCACTGCTAAGCTTGTCAGAAAGTGTGGAATGTTTCATTTCATTAACTTGATGCCTTAGGTTTTAACTTCTATATTTTTCAAATCCTGTATTGCCCAGTGTAATTCTGAAGTTTCCTGTAGCTTGTTAAGTGCTGTTCTCTCATGCTAAGATAGACATAACAAAGCCTCTCCAGCTTGCTCTCCAAGGACACCCAGACTGTCCTAGGCCCAAGAACTGTAAACCATCATCTTGGGGAGGAGGGGCAAGCTTGGGGAAATTGCATCATTGGCTGGGTTCTGGTTGGTGAATTTATGCTGATATCAAAGTGTGAAGAACTCGTGACCTGTTGTCCATTTTGAGATCCACTGAGGCAGGACCCTCTGGAGCCCAAAGTGTACATCTGAAGGCCTTTCAAATAAATACCTCCTTTATTCCCTTATTCCTGTCTAGTCTCTGTTTCTAGGTAGCCATTTAAGGCATCAAACTTGATACTTAAAAAGTCTTGTTGGTGCTATTTTTTCCTATATAGTTTTAAAGTCTGGATAGTTTAACTGCTCCTGCATAGTCAGTAATTCTCTGATTGCCTGTTTTTCTCTGTCTAGAAAAGACCAGTATGGTAAACTGATTTTTCTTTCTTTTTTTTTTTTTTTTTTGGTGATTCCTCCAGTTATTGGTTATCTACATTGTAATCTCTTTGGAATTTTCCTACAACAAATTATATTGAGAGAGAAAAATTATTCCACCAGAGTGGCATGATCTGTGGCATTGTAGGCACCTATGTGCCTGCAGTGGGGGTTTGGTTTTCTACACTTTGGATGTATTTACTTTCAATTTGGAAAACTTCATAATGTCTCTGAAGAATTCTCTCACCAGAATCTGCCAGCTGTTGTAAGTTTTAGAGTAGAGTAGCAATTAAATGATAGTCTTCAAAAAGAAGGAGGAAAAGAAAAACCAAAAATCCGATATTTTTTTTGTTTTCTGGAGAGGTGGACTGATTCTGTTTTAAATTGTTCCTCATTTCATGTGTATGGTGATGTACATACATGAAAACACGTAATTCTTATGCTATAAACCTATGGGGATAAAACTAAACAGAGACTTTTCTTGCAATAGTAACGGAACATTTCTACTGTTTATTATATAGTTATTGTCTCCATGAAAACAAGACAAGTAGGAAATCGGTGTTTTCAAAAATCCCTATGGATGGTATTTCTTCAGCCTTTCCAAAACAAAGGAAAAAATGTCACATTAAGTGACACACTTGACAGACAGCAGTATTGAACTTTTTAGATCAATACCCAAGTTACAATAAACATCTTTACATTTTAGGAGCACAGCAAATTCTCTGGGTTTGGGTGAGCAGACTTTTAGAGTCAGTTGAATTTATCAGTTCAGAAGCGCCGAGAACCAATGGTACCTTTTATATTTTA
Source organism: Vireo altiloquus (assembly GCA_013396875.1). Taxonomy (NCBI): domain Eukaryota; kingdom Metazoa; phylum Chordata; class Aves; order Passeriformes; family Vireonidae; genus Vireo; species Vireo altiloquus. The sequence continues at coordinate 208,496 of VZRF01009559.1, read as the reverse complement.
TTAGCTAAACAAATATGAAGTACTGTTGTGGCACATTTTGAACCAGGTACAATCCACTGAGAACCCAAAGCTTGGGTTTAGTACCACTGGGTTCAATGCAGCTATCAGTATTTACAGCAGACATAAGATTTAGTTCCTCTGAATTCCCTGTAAGAGCTTCACTTTCAAAAAGGATTACAATCTCTCAACAGGAAAGGAAATTTTTAGTCCTCTCATGCTTACCTTTCTTCAAATTGCTTTTCAAGTACCTGGAAGATTATGTACTTATACTGCACAAGGACCATTCTTAAAAAGAAGTAACATAATTATCTAGTTAATCAGACAGAGGGGTTTTTTTTCTTATTTTCATCCTAGCTGCTTTTTTTCTTCAGAGTCAAATTTCTGCTTTCATGTCTCCACAAAAGGTCTTCTTTTGTCCCCTAAGAGGGCACAGCAGCCATAGGCACACACTGCAAGGTAGATTTAAGGCCCCATTTGCTGGGAGGAAATGAGCAGGATTCAGAAAGTAAGTAATTCTTAGAAGTCATTTGAGAGAAATGTTTACTTTTTATATGTGTGTGTTTTGAACACCATATGAACATCTGTGCATCCCAACAGCTGCAGGGGGGGAAGTGGGCAACACTGCTGACAACACAGTGTTTTCAGGTTCAGAGAGGCAGAATACATCCATCCTTGGAAGCCTTTGCAGCTGGCCAGCTCCCAAGACCAGATTGAGATCTTATTACATGACACTGCTTTGGACAGTAGAGATTTATTTAAAAATGCTGCCAATGGGAAGTATGTCAAAAGCACTTCTCTACTCCCTCAGAATGACAGCTGCAAATTGATATCTGTATCTTCCACCAGCTGTTTGGGGCTCTCTCGCCTTTCCAGGTAAGAGGGTCACACTGAGCACACATGTTTCTTTCTGACCTTAAAAGTAATGGACTCTAGAGGTGAAAACTGAAGGTTTGGTCTAAGGTAAGCAGGGATTGGTTCAAGTCAGTTAATGCATGTTGCAAGTACATTTTAGAGAAAAACAACTCAGCTTGAGTGAGTTTGAAAATAGAATATAATAGCTACTATTTTTTTACCAGGTATAGCTTTCGTCATTGTATAAAATAGCATACTTGACAAAGATATATGGGAGAGTAAAAGAAGATAAAAAGTGGTGATCTTGGTGCACTTCCCTATTTCTCTTGAAAATTTAGTTTTATTATCTAATAGTCCAGTTGTTCTTTTATTTAGGGCTTGAATATTTTATCTTCAGTATTAACCTTTCTTTCAGTGATTGGAGTGGAGTTTTTGATATTTTTAAAATATTTTTTTTACATTTTATTATTTTTGGAACAGTGACTGGCTTGCAACATACCTCGCAAAATCCTGAGAGTTCCTTGAGTAATACATTTTTCAGTTTGGTATTCAGATAACACTCAGCAATGTACTAGGGCTCACGAGACTCCTAAAGGGAATTACTTAAAACCGAGATAGGAAAGGTGTTTTGGTTTTCCCTTAGACAAAGACCTTTTGATATTTGAAATCATATTTAGGTAAGCTTTTCTCTTTATGTTAACACTTCAATAAAATACTTTTTCTGTAGTGCTCTTTGAAAGAAACTAATAATAATATATATATTGCTTTTCTCAACTGTCAGAATGAAATGTTTCTCTATCTTCAAAACCTTAGTCTCTGTATCGTAAAGCTGAAAATGGGCTTAGTCCTCCCAAAGCTGAACTTCTTGATTAATTTTCTATTTATTAAAAAGTTTTATCCATCTCTCCTGGGAGCCAAATGTACCTTTGTTCCAGAATAATTTATTAGATTGTTATTGTAACCAGAAAGGCCATGGAGCCTGGCACATAACTTTGGAATGTTGCCAGTGTTTGTAAGAAACTCAATTTCACAATTTCATGTGTGTTAAACTATGGCAAAATTGCACTTTTGATAAGGTTGAATTCTTTGGAATTTTCAACACTTTTATTTAAGAAACAGAAGAAAGAAAAATAGAGATTGTGTGTATAAGTCCAGGTTTTCTTTAATTTAGGGCTCAAATATTTTATTTTCAGTAATAACCTTTCTTTCAGTGATTGGAGTTTTTGATTATATTCAGAGAGAGAAATTTAAACCAGATTTTTTCCTCATGTGACATTATTGAAAAGAATCTTTCTGATTTATTATGACCAGGTTTTAAACTCAAATTTTAAAATCAAAAGATATTTTAAAAAATTTAATAGGTTTTAAACAACAGCTGGTGTTGATTATTTGTACCTTTAAATAGTCCTCTCCATTTCTAAATACCAGCTTATCTGTAATCCCACAAAAATAATCAGATTTATTATTCAATATTCCTATGGGAGAGAGAGTTTGAAGTCTTTGCTAGAAGTTTGGAATTTTCTCTGGTTTTACCCAGAGATGTTGGCAGCATTTGGACAGGGCCACTGTCTTCTTCCTGTAGTCTTCCAAATCTATTTTCCTCAATCTTTTTTTACCCCTTTACTTAGGATTCATTAGGTCAGCTGTCTCCAGTCAGGGTTCCATTCCAGTTGGAAATTTTGACAGTGTTGGTCAACTCATACAACAGTTTGGATATAGCTCTTCCCCTATCTCTATTCATTCTTATGCTATTTAGACAGGTAGATATGTGAAGAATTTAAAATTTGTACCAGATCCTTTTGAGAAATTAAAACAAAAAATTATAAAATCCTGTAATTATGCATGACACTGAGACTAGGGTAAAAATAATTTATGTTACTGTTAATTTTATTATTTGCAGCATTAAATTAATTATCTCTATAAAAATAATAGAACTAATATGATAAAATGACTAGCAGGTAACATCAAAATAAAGCATTTTGTCATGTCTGAGACAAAATATTTTTAATTTTCTGCTGAAAATGTAATCTAAAATCTCATTTTCCTCTAAGATGTTTCTGCAGAGAAACTGTACTTTTTGGTAAAACTCTGTCCATCAGAATATAAGGAGGCCAGATATGCCCTGAAAGATTTTTTAAGAATGTCTTCTTCATGTAGATAGTATAATTCAAGATGACCGTGTCATATTTGGTCAGCCCTCCCCAAACTTGGATTGCAGGCAGTTATTTCAAACCTGTTGATGTACATGAATAGGCTCCCATTAATTTCGAAGATGAAGGGAAAGAGAAGAGATTGAATCTCGCACTTAATTTAGGAGCCTACTTCTCTTGATTGAATTAAGCTCTCTCACTTCTGCTAATTCTTGTGAACTCCTAAGTGATTCTTAAAGCATTTTTCAGACACATAAAGTGTTTTATGTGGCTCCCTGCTGTGCTTCTATGTCTTGAAAAACAACACAAAAAAGTCAAAACTCATTAGGAGTCAGAGGTTGCTAAGTTTCAGTGATCAAAAGAAAGAGAAGAAAGGAGGTAACTTTTGAGCCAAGGGAATAATCAAATCTGAGAAAATGGTATTGTAGATCTGCCAGTGTATATGGCCCTCAGCAGCGATTTAAACATGTTATTTCAAATGTAACACTACTAATTTAACCTTTGGTTTCTCAATTGTCAACAAGGTCCTTTCCATTCCGTCAAATAATTTGAATATGCTAAATTTTATCAGAAGCATTATGAAGGTTTGAAATGGGTCAGGTACTGAATTGTCTAGTGTGAAACTTTACATGAACTGGTCATCTTTAGTAGCTGTGTTCAAGGTCTTCTTGTTTCCTCTTTCCAAATACAAGAAAAATGGAAATATTAGTTTAAGGATTGTTTTGTAATTTGCCAGTTGTTTGTTTTTGTTTTTCATTCTTTGTGACTATTTTGTAAGGGATGTAGGGAATCTTAATAGCAAAAAAATCTTTGTAAAATGTGTATATTTAGTATTGAGTAACTCCTCTGAAGTGTTGTCACCTGTTTCTGTTAAATTTACCATTTATGTAACATTGGATCAATTTTGTACTAAAATATTGGTGCCATATATGATCCTGATCAGGGAGTAAGATAACTTCAGAGGCAGCTATTATTTAATTTATTTTGCTTGAGTTTCTAGGATGTCAGAAAAAAATGATTCAAATTCTTATACTAAATATCCAGTGCTATTTTAGCTGCTTCAATAGCTGCTCAGATTTCATCTACCTCACCAGAAGAATGTGAATCTCCCAAGAATGTTCCTTGCTCACATCTGTTGTGTTTAGGATACCCTTGGATTCTGGAAAGAAACACTGCATGTCTGTGTTAGTCACTGTGTCACACTGTGTTAGTTCCTGAGGGGAAATAGATTGTGTGAAGAGACATTCTACTAATAAAATGGCACAGCAAAAAAAAAAAAAAAAACAACAAGACTTTGGTGTTTAACACCTCAAAGATAGAGCTGAGACACTGCACTTTTTTTCATGTGTTTCTTGAATTGCACTTCTCTGAGGGAAATTAGTAATCAATTAAGCAATTTTCATACTTTTGTGTGCAAGAGATAGTAGCACATTCTTATCAATGTGTGTCTACTTAGTAACTGTTCTGTATCCAGTGAAGCTGCCCTCTGCAGCTGTGCGAGGCCTGGTTAGAAACGCTCAGCTACTTTAGGACTTTAAAACCGCTTTTGCTCTGATCCCAACAATAATTGCCCTCTCTCCAGTCTCAGGAAGAAATTCACACCAAAAATTGCAACTGAATGAATTCACATAATGTTCTTAAGGTCTGAGCAATATGGTACAAAATTGTTGGGGTTTTTTTCCTTTGTCCCTTTAACCCCAGTGCCTTATTCTAAGTGAGAATTATTGATGCATTTTTAAGATGGCTTACAGTAAAAGTAGGTTCAGTTGATTAGAGTATCACAGATTAAGTATTTAACAGGTACAGGATTTATATAAGCATTGCTGGAATGAATCTCCTTATAATAAGCATCAGGAATAAATGAATTCCAGCTGTGAAAACATAGCATATATTTGAATCAGTAGCTAGGCCAAACGTTTGCTTATGTGTTTTCAGGGCATGTAACAGGGTTATTAGTCAGTGGAAATAAGTATTATGACAATAACACATGGAGATGTATGTAGCATTTGATCAAAATCGTCTGGCAAATCAGGGCCCTGAGTAACCATTTGACTAGTTTTATCTTGTTCTATTTACCTCTCTTAATTAATCTTATTTACCTCTATTAATTAATCTTCCAATTATTGATATTTGGAATCAGAAGTTCCCTGAGCTATGTCTCATAAAGACATTGCCAGTGAGTTGAAGTTGTGCATATCTTCTGGTGTGTTGAAATTCTGGTGTAATGAAATGAATTAGAACATAGCATCATGCTGCTGGTCACCTTTGTAAGCAATTACTTAACACCATAAAATATAATTGCAGACATTATGCCATTACTCATGGCAGATTACATGAAACTAAGAAGGCAGATGGTCTGTGAGATATCTGACAAAGCATAGCCCTGAAGTTTGAGAAGTATCTCCTCTGAGGACTTATTTCCTTTTTTTTATTTCAAGTGTATGCATTCTTACATAATTATGTTCAGTATTCACTAGTTTAAAAACATTTTTTCTGCCCTTAAACTTCTCCTTTTCTGCAGGCAACTTCCTTGGTTCCATTAATTAAAATTTTCAAAAAGGTGTTTTGATTCTGTATCTAATTAACACCTTTTGTTTGTTTCAAAGGGCAGCTATTCACTTTGGCTTGTCTAAGCAAATATTCAAGCAGAAGTAAAATTGTAGCTTACTAATTGTTTTTTCATTCCAGGTGATATCTCTGCCTCCAGGTACTGTAAGCGGTTAACTTATTTTCTTTTCCTTGCTTCCCTTAATTTACTTTATTTACACATTAAATAGGTTAATGATGAGACAACACTTATAGCAATTAGTGACCCATCAAAAATGTGTTCTTGGGTTACTTTCAGTTAGAATTGATGAGCTGACTTTAAGCTACATCCTGACTATTTGAATCCACTTTCTGTAAATACATACTTGTGCCTCTGGAAATTACATTTATTTACATGCAGATATTTAAAAATCTTTTACAGAAACACCTCCCCACTTTTACATTTTCTTTTTTTACTTTGCTTTTGATTAATTTATCAATGAAGTCTCCTATTTGTTCTGTTGTTTTGAATGTTGTCTAGAACACTTGGCTAAAGAAATGTTAGACACAACAAAACTAAAGAAGTCGAAGAGGTGTTTTAAAGGTCACATGGGTTTTAATAGTTGATTCCCAAGAGATGGCTAAATATATTTAAGTTCCGTGTGTTTTCATTGTACTTCAGTTCATGAAAATTCACTGTCAGCATTCCATATCTCTGAAAGCTTAGCGTTAGCTGAACAATTGGTTTTAGTAATACTTTGCTTTAACTTATCTGAAATATTTTCTTGTTTTGGTTTATCTGAGTAAATAGATTTCTCTTTCCTTTGTGGATTATGCAGTTTTCTTTTCTGAACTTTTTATTTTTAAACCATGCCTACTATATATATATATGTGGTTGGACTTGAGGATCTTAAAGGTCTTTTCAAACCTTAACGATTTTCTATGATTCTGTTTGTACTTCATTCATATCATTATTTGCTGAAATTGTTTTTTTCTTTTTAAGGAGTTATTTTAGGTCTTTATGTATATGTACTTATGGTATATGTACTTATACCAAAAAAGCAATAAAAATACTTCCTAGTGGGTAGAAGACTAGCTACTAGAGAGATAAACCTAGAAAATGCCTGTATTTTTCCCTTTTTCTTTCTGAAGAGCCTTTCTTTTACATTTATTCTTTTTTTCTGAGATAATCCTTATCCATCTTGACCAGTGTTCATCCCTTATGCATTCCTCCAGCCATCATATTCTATGTAGCTGTCCTTTCCAAATTTCATTTTATCAAGTTCCTCTTTGTGGAACTGCCTCTAGCACAGTCCAGCAAAGGTACATAGAGAAAGGAGAGTGAGCTTCAAATCATCATCTTATTTTTGACCCAGCACAAGCACATTAGGTAATCGTGCAGTTTACTTGGATTAAGCAGTTGATAGAAAAAAAGGTTACAGAACTTGATGGTAATGTTGCAAAATATTGTAGCTTCAGAGAAGCATTACTGTTGAACACTACTGTACTTCTGACATAGAGTTTTAGCCAGTATTAATTTAAATGCAGCCCCAAAAAGCCTGCTAACCAGACCTTTCATTTGGTAGCATGACAATATCAGAACAGATTTTTAAAGATCTTGGCAGAACCAGTGAACAAAAACAGGAGGGACATTAATTTAGTCAGGAGACAATGCAATATGATGCTATTACACCAACTCACAGTAAATCTGAGCAGTTAAAAGCAAACTTGTCTGAACCTGGAAAAAATCCCTCTGACTTAGAGCTTGGAACCCTGAAATGGCACTGGGCTTGTTTTTCAGAGTGACTAGCACAATAAATCTCTTTCTGCAGAGTTAATAACAGCTGGGACAATGAAGGTGCAGCTAGGTATGAATATGGGATGCCCAAGAAGTTAGGTTTAGATGGCCTTGGGATTTTATTAATGAAATCAATCATCAGCCACAGCTGAATTTGATGGAGTGTTTGCAAGAGGCATATCAGCTAGTTTTAGCAGCAGTCTTTCTCTAAATTTGAACTATCATAGACACTTTTTCATGGATCCAGATGTACTTGATTGATTAAATTCCACGGATTTTAAATAACCACATGTGTGATGTCTCAGCAGTGCAGGCTTAAAACAGGAATACTCTTACAAGTCTAAGATCGCTGGAGGTTTATATGCACTCAGAATGTGATCAGTACTGGACTTGTTGATTTTTTCTTTTCATTTTGAATACAGATCTCATTGTGATTAATCACACTTCAGTTATACATTTCTCCACATGGAAAATGGTAAATCTACGTTCATTGTGCATGGTGAGTTCTCAGTGAGATGCCCTTGTTTTGCTTTCTTCCGGTGTCTTAAAACTTTGCTCTTACAGGAAAGCACAGAGCTAATAATAAAGGGATGTTGATTTAAATGTTCTCTCGCTGAAGTAGACATATCTGGTTTTTGCTGGGAGACATCATTCATTGAAGAGAAATTTCCCAGAAAACCAAGCTATCAAATTGCAAAAGACCTTGTGAAAAACAGGGCTTATGCTAAGATAATAAAGACTACTAAATGCTGAACTATTAAAAATATTTAACACCTTCACTCAGTTATCAGGATCCATTTTTATCTCTGTTGCTCCTGCACTATCTCAGTTCTGAGAAACTGAATTTCCTGGTGGTTAGGTGCTCTTCTCTAACTTCTGATTTGTAGTCAGGGTATACAAATTTTTTCACATACTGTCTCTAGACGTAAGTAACCCTGCTTTCTCCATTTTCTTATACTTACCTATTTGACATATCTCTAGTCACTAATCATATCTTCTCTGAATCTTCTTTTCAGGCTCAAATAACTCAGAAAATTTCTAGACATCAGTTTTTAGACATCACCTTTATTCTTTGATTAACCTTTCTTTTGCCCTTCCTAATAACCAGTTCAGTTTGAAAAAATCAGACTGAATACGTGTGACTGAATATATGTGAAAAAATATGGGTGACTTGACTTGCATCTAATATTTTAGGTGAGGTCTAACCAATATTTTATTTGATGGTATTAATAGCTTCCCATATTTATTCATTTCATAACTGTATGTCTCTTATTTTCCTGGTTACATCACACTGATGACTTACAACCCCCAGGTGATTAATTGATCCAAGTCCCACTTCGAAAGTGTATTATTCTTCTTTCTGTGTAGTGTGGCAATAAAATAAATTCTTGTTTTAAATCTGTTTGTTTTTTTTTTTTCTCAGCTCTTTTAATTTCGTATAATTTTTGGTATTGCAATCTTCAGGGAAAGTAATTTTTCTAAATTATATGTCTACCCCTCTGTGTTGATGATGCCTTCCGTGTAAATGTTGCCAGAGTGTATAATTCATTAATGCTATTATGTACTGCACAGTAATTAAATATTTTTTTATTTGCCTGAGGATCTTCAACAGTAATTTTCAGAAGTCCAGAGTCACCCGGCAAGTCATCTATTGACCAGAAACCAAAACATCTAATGGCAGCGAAGATTATGCTGCATTAAGTTGCATTTCTGAGTCTGAAACAGATTTACATTATCTCACGTTTAGAAGAGGGACATATGAGAAAGTTCACGTAGTATGTCAGAAAGGAAGGAAAATATCCTTATGTTGTGAATATATATATATATATCATCCATTGGACTTTGTCCTAAATGAGGAGTAGGAAAACCTTCATGCCAGTTCTTGTACTTTGTTAGTTATTATACATATTATAATACTTGCCTATTCATGTGTAGATGTACTAAAACTACAAAATCTGTGTATTAACTAGAATTGTGGAGGGCAGGCAAGAGTCAGAGAACCATGTAGAAAGGAAAGTCTTCATTTCAAGAAAAAAGTATTTTACTGCGGGAGTCCAAGTGCCAACAAATGACAAGACATAGTGTCTGCCTGCACATGACAACTTACTCCCATTCCTGTCCTTTCTCGAAGTATCATCCATCTTTTTGCTTCCTGTGATCCATTGATTCTTTGCCTACAGTCTTTTTCCTCCATCAGCCAGTGACTTTAATCTCTCTTGCCTAAAACTCTGTTTGATGCAAGCATTATCACAAGGAGTAGGCACTAAAGTAGAAGAATATAAATGTTGCACTAGTGATAAACTGGCAAAGAATCTTACTTTTTTTTCCAGTTTTATTTAAAAAGTGTCCATAAATGGTTCTTTTTCAGTTTCTCACACTGCATAAATTAGGAAAATAATTTATCCTCTCTATCCTTTCTATTTATGCTTATTTCTGAAGGAAAGTCAAAATTCTTCCCTGTAACATAGGAGAGATGATTTATAATTTTCTTTGCTCTTCCTTTATTCTGTGGATTCCAAATTAGTCACAAATCCTCCTCTGCTAACTCTTAGTAGCATGGGACCCTGTTACTTATGGCTTTCTTCTTTTTCCATATCCAGACAGGGAGCTGTGATGAACAGGGGTAACTTGACCCTATAGGACATGAAGAGGTATTTTTAGGCTTGGAGGTTTTGTGCTTGCTTGTTCAGATTTTTTTGTGTTTTCTTTTTTTTTTTTTTTTTTTTTTTTTTTTTTTTTTTTTTTTTAAATTTTTGGTGGTTTTTGTTTGTTTGTTTGTTTTAGCATATCTTCCTCTGTAAGAATTTCCTACTATCAGGAAAGCACAAGTCTAAGCTAAGAGTTATTCCTCATGGCAGTTTGTCAAACTTATGCGTTTATGGCTCATCTTGTCACTGGATGCTAGGGTGTTCCTGATGTTGTATCCTGAACACTACGTGAGTTTGTCATTTGGATTTGTCATTTTTGCAAAAGAACCCTTTCCAGGCAAAAGAAGGAGAGGGAAAGTCTCACTTTCTTTCTTTTTTGTAAAGAGCAGTTGTAATTCTAAATTATGCAAGGGGCACACCAGATGGACTGTGGAGAGTGCCTAGGAGTGCATGCAATAATAATAACAAAATTAATAATTAATAGCTGCACTGGACTGGGCCTTCCAGCATTGCTTTGTTTGAAATTTACCAAATATTTCTGAATAACATAGGTTCACTTTAATACCCAGCATGTCAGCTGTAAGCTTATTACAAAATTGGCTCAACTTGAAATGGGCCTGATGATAAATGCGATGTCAGTCACCCCACCAATGCTATAGGGAAAAGTCAATCCATTTTCTTTGAAAGTCTGGAACAGCTGCTGAAATTAGAACAAAGTGATGTGTGATATATGATACCATACATATCCTTAAGAGTTTTCTTAGTTGTTACTGAATTAAGGAAAATCTTTGTGAGTGTCTGAGAAAGTTAATTGGCCATCTGGGAATCTGTGGAGTTTTTGACCATCTGAAAGGCTGACATAGGATATAGCTCAAAAAAATAAAATAAAATTGAAAAGGCCATGAAACATGCACAGGTTTTAAGTGCTCTGCAGCTGCAAAGAGGGGACAAAAAAAGGTATAGCCTCCTAAATCTTGTAAAATTCCAGCAAATATAGTCTAACTAGACAATAATCCAATGCAGACTATGTTTCAGTTTTGATTGCCAGGATAAAGGGACTTGTTTTATTTCTGACTTTGTGTTGCTTGATCTTTTTTTCTTGTGGTTCATAAAGCACTTATTTTGCTTTAGCTGAGTGGTTCGAATTTTACTACTTGAGAATTTCAAATCTGACATTATAACTTGATTTCTGAAGCTGCTGCAGAAGCCTGCAAGCATCCCTGGTGGATAGGTTGGAAGTGATGGGGGTGTATTACTGCAGGTTTCAATATTGTTGTTTCTTGAGCTGTGTTTTAACATTATGCCAGACAATTCTGTAGGCACTATGGGAGACTTCTGTAAATCTGACTCTTATCTGAGCAAAACTGGGTTCTGAGAAGATCTAAATGCCATTTGATATTTTTTTCCATATTTGTAGCATTATAATGATTTTGCCCTTCCAGAGTCTCTGATACCTTGTACCTTTCTGCTTATACCCAAAGATTTCTGTTGAGAATGGAAGACTCTCAGTGGAAGACTGAGAGGGAAGGGTCAGTCTTTTTTACTTCTGGAATCTGTTTTTAATCTCTGTTTTTGTTCAGTCTCTTTGGGCTTGTTAAGTAGTTATAAAAACTATTAAGAGACAGACATGAAGCATCATGAGATAAAAAGCCCTGAGAGCAATTTGGGCTGAAAAAACAACAGAAAAAAAAGAGAACAAGAGTTAATATTGTTTAGCTTCATGGAATTTATTTGGGGTGGGGGTTTTTGTGTATGTGTCTCCTGCCCCCCCAGCTTCTCATGCTTAGTCTGCACTCTGTGACTATGGCTGTCTTCCCTATTTCTCTCCTTCTTAATGACTGTAGAACCTGATTACCAATTTGACCTGGGGTGGAAATGGCCAGTATCATTCATTTCCATTAATGTCATTACAATAGATGCTCAGGTAAATTGATTTTCCCTCTGAGCAAAAAGATGTAGTCCTTTTTATACATCAGAAAATCCACATTGGACAAAAGCTCAGAAATGTGCTTGTTTACCACTGCTGCTCACAGAATAAGTTGTTTTCCTACCAATGGAGGAATAAAAACAATTTTTTAAAAATTTCATATTTTTAGAATTTCAAATAAAAGCTAAGGGTCAGTTTTCTAAATGTAGAGGTGATGTGCTTTTCTTAGCAAGAATGTATTTTGAATAAGGTCCTCCAAACTTTAGCTAAGCACTACAATTCAGAGTGTTTCAGGTTCAACACATACTCACAGTGTTCTCTGTAAAAATAAGCAATGACAGCAAGGAAGAGCAATTTCTTTTAAAATCTTTTTTGTTTCACTACAGTAGAATTTACAGTTGTGGTTGGAAGCATCACCATGCTCTGAAGGCTTTGTTTATAAAGATTCATTTGCATCGGTATATGCAGCTATTTACACGTTGTTGCTTAATATGAAAATAATCTAATCAGGTGTCTAGCAATAGATAATTTTTCTGGTCACAGTTGTTCTGTGCTGACAAAGACTTCTTCAGTGCTGCTTTCAGCATGTAGGATGCCTGTTGGCACATGCTGATACACAGCTGCTGAATTACTGCAGTCTCAGGTGACTGCTGTGTGCTACAGCATCATCCAAGCCAGGATATGGCTTTGCCAATCACTTGAGTCATGCCATTGATGGGGAGGAAATTTAGGTCCTTTCTTTCTTTCACTGGATAGCTTCTGCCTAGTTAGGCATCAGGACAGAAATCTGTATTGTGAGCTTTGGATTGAACCTCGTTTTCCCTGTGTACAATTTCTTTAATGTATTTCAGGAATGAAAAAAAAAAACCCTTCGGTATAACTTTGCTAATTTCAGGGTTTTTTGATATTTTTTGCATAGTATTTATTGGTGGTTTTAGTACTGAAGAGATATAGCAAAATGATATTTGCTCATGTATTAAGATGCTATTTGAAAGTAGAGGTGGGGGAAAGATATCCCACGCACCAGAAAAATTGTATTCTGCTGAAAAATATGGGTTATTTTCTCATATTTTCTCCATGCCCAGAAAGTATCTTCCTTCTCTTAAAGAGCCTTTCATCTGGCAATTCTAAGTGACTGGCATATCATCTGTGAGATGGCACTAGCAGAAAAGGAGGGAGTCTCCATTTTTCTGAGGAGATAACGTAAATTTTTCCTCCATATTGTAATCTGAAAAGTGTGTCAGAAGTTCCAGTCTACTTTAAACTTTTATATAATTAATGCCACTTATGAATGTGGGATGAACTATAATAAGCACACTAGGTATATTCAGTTTGTATTATTTTTCTAGTGAAATTTCAAAAGTGCCTAAGAGAATTAAGCATTCAGTTCTCAATGAGAGTAAAGGAAATTAAGATTCCTTACCTAAGAGGTAAGGGAGCTTTTGAAAATGAAGCATAACATCTTTGAAGATTCTGTGAGTCTAACGCTTTAGATTGATTTTAATAAGAGAGAAATAGCCCAGAAGACTGAATATTAAGATTTCTGATGAACTGTCCACAAGAATTGTTTTGTACTACTGTGATATACCTATAGGCTTCAGATTTGTTCTATGCATAGAGAAAAATCATTCTTTTCTACAAGACCTCTTTTGTTTTGGTATTGAAACAGACATCTCTATGGAAAGCAGAATTGATGATGGTTGATTTCCTACAACTCTCCAAGTCCCTGGTACCTAATTACCCAGCTGACCTAATTCTGCAATATTTCTCTCCTCTGAAAGAATTATCTTCTACCTAGATGCCTTTTCCATGTAAGTTTTAGCAACTTAATGATTTTGATACCTCCGTTTCTTTCATCCATTTTGACTGAAGGGGGAGATTTGAGAGCTAGATATATGAAGATCCTAAGGCTCATTTCCTTGGGAGACCAGGTTAAGAAAACTAGCTAGAATTAATAGAGAGATTAGAGAGAATAAGAGTAAGGAATGAAATAGCATGGGTTTACAGCATAAAGTGTGACTCTTCAAGAGCACTTTATGCACCTAATATATATTTAGTAGATGAACTGGGTTTTTTTTTCAGTAATATTATTTCTTTGTGGCTAGATATGCATGACTTTAAATTTTTTCTTTATATCTTTATTTTTCCCTCTTCCATGAATTTAGGATTAAAAAATGTGGGATATATCAGCATTGGCTGTTATTTTACGTAGAGAATTTGCCTGAGTAATAGTGACACAGCCTTGCAATTTTCCCATATGTTATCTAGATGAAGGTTTTTTTATATAAATAAAGACAAATACTTTGCTGTTTAAATTTATGATTTATGTATGATTCTTTGGAATGAGTTAGCTAATTTGTCTTACCCTGGGAACTGATATTATTCTGCTATGCTACCATCAACCTATGAAACAGAAAAATGAAGCTATATTTTGTATCCAATAACTAATTCTTACTTTTTCTAGGTACTTTCTGTTTCTTTTACACTTCAATTTTATCTTGACAGGTAAATTCTGAATGGTAAGAAGGAGATTTTTTTGTTTCATCTCACCCCTCCCCTCCACCACCCAAAGGAAATCTCAAGGGGAGATTTATCATCCATTGGTTACTTTAACCAGTGTCACTGGAAGTCACTGCTTTCATAATAGTGACATGATAGCACAGGGTGTATGCGTGTTGTTCTCGGCTTTGAAAACTACCTCACGATAAACTACAGTCATCTGAAAATGCTGGAAAACAGTTCAGATGGGCCTAGGGAAGAAAGGTGAGCACTAGAGAGTTCAAAGCATTTCAGAGAAAGCATGGATTTGATAAATACACTGTGTGGGGGAAAAAAAAAAACCAAACAAACAGAAAACAGGTGGAAAAAAAATCAAGAATAATTAGGGACATTTCTTGCAGCCAGGAAAATGGCTGCAAGACTAGAAGAGGAGCTGGTCTGAAAATAATCTTTCAGCTTCAAAAGTGAAACCTAGTTCTAAGTGAAAGTACATCTGGCCAATAGTTTCTTCTTCAAAGTAAACAATGATGGTGAAGACAATACAGAAGATCAAGTTCTTTCCTAATTATTCTATTAGGAGAGGATGTGCACCATTGATTTTATGGTTTGACCTAGACTTCATACATGGAGATTATCTCAGTGAAATGTTTCCTGTTGTGCTACTTTCAGAGTTGCTTTTGATATTGGTAAATATAGAGCTAATTGGCTTGCAGAACCACTTGGCAACTCTCACTCAAGAGTTGCATAGTCTTTCTAAAACTAATGACATGAATAATAGAAATATATAAATAAGGTCATCCATGGCAATAGTAACAAATATGAAATCTATCACCTGGTTATCAGACCACTTTCCTACTTTCAGGATTTTCTCCACTGAAATCATTACTCTGTCAATAGTAAATTAGCTTTCTGGAGAAGGTAGGAAAAGTAACTAGCTAGGGACTCTGTCTGTGCAGCACATCAGCTGAGAGGTTTTATATATACACTCCATAAAGTGAGAATGTGCTGTGAGGCCTGAGTGTGGAACATGGCATAGGTGTAAAGAAGTGGGAATATGTGGATATGCTGGAAGAAACTGGAAAGAATCTTTTTTCAGTGGTAGTTCTATATGGTCAAGCTGAATATCAATAGTCAGCCATACAGTTCCCTGGCTACTTGTAAGTTGGACACAGTATTGAAAGAATGCAGCTTCCAAGTAGAAAAAGAAGCAATTCGAGGGAGAGGACCTTGCTGCTGAGGAATACAATGGTGATGATGTTACTTAGGGCAGATGTTATCTATGCTTAAATAGTTTTTAAGTTCTTGAACTACTTTCCAAACTAGGTTCTGATTCAAATGTTAAGTGTGTTAAATCTTGACAGGAAAGCCTGTATATTGGCTGAGGTATAACTAATGATATGAAACCTCTCTTTATGTATCTCTGGTCTGACTGTGCATTCGCTTCTCTAAAAATATTGTCTTCTAAAGATTTCCATGTCTGTAGAAGATATTTCTACTTATATAATACATTTTTGGGAACATACATTTACTCATCTAGGGCTTCTGTGTGGATTCTGTTGAATGATTGCATTTATCTTGGTTTAAATTGGAGGTAAAAATACACAATGCTCTGCTGTAGTCATAAGTAGGACATCTCAGATAAATTTTATATGCACATAACATTACGTTATAATTTACTACAATAATAAAAAGGCATGATTTTCTGGTTTATTCCATGGATGAATCCTGAACTCTTTTTTTCCTGAGATGAGGGAAGCATTTGATCTGTATCAGACTATTATTAAACACTTTTCTATGTATTGTGACTTGGTACCAGTGTATTTGTTTATTATAGATGTTATTACATTTAAATTGTAAGCAAGTTCATCTGGAAATAAATTTAAATATTTTGTTAGTGTTCTAGATGTAAGTAGGTACTAATGAAATATTCATTATATATAGGAGATACTGAAGGCATAAGTCATTATCATATAAACTGCATCATTTTCAACATATTAAAATAAAACATATATTTGCTTAGATAAAGTACTTCATATAAATAATTGTTAGAGAAATAGAGAATTTCAAAACATGAGTTAGGAAAATAATAGAGCACCTTTAAATACCCTTTTGGCCTGTGCATTGAATCTGCTGATAGGTAGAATATCAAGGCTTTTTCTCAAAAAAAAAAGCGTATAACTGCCATGTAAAAATTTTTATGGATTTTTTTTTTGCCTTCACAAGTTTTTCAAAAAGACATAAATTTTAATATGTGAAAAACAATAGGCAGAGGTAATCACAATGTATAAAAGGAAGAAATTGCCACTGATTTCGGTAGATATCATGTAGATCCTGAAGAGCGATTTTCATTTGAGAGAGTTCTCCATAGGCCAATATCCACCGCAAAGCTGACTTGGGCCTACCAGCAGGAAATATGGAAATGTAGAATGAGTCTGAAGATACACCCACTTTTCGAAATTCAATGTCTGTGTATATGCAGGATCCAAAAATGTCCCTATGGGTAGGGACAGAAACCCTTCATATCAAATTATTCAGAACAATCACGTTTTCCATTTCATAATGGAATTGTCTGGGAAACAGATATTTATCATGGTAGACATATAATTGGGGTGTTGATAAGACACCAGTGTTTTGGCTACCACAGCATTTGCACAGCATCAAGGCTTATCCCCACTGGAGTTAGGCTCCAGGTGAGCAAGAGGTTGGAAGGGAACGCAGCCTGGACAGCTAAAAAATTGACCAGAGGGATATTCCATACCATATCATGTCATGTTTATGATTAAAAGCTCGAGGAGGGGAGCAGGAAGCAGGGGATGTTTGTCATTATGACACTGGTCTTACCAAGCAACAATTACGCATACTGGGGACCTGATTTCCCAGGAAGTGGCTGCACATCCACTTGCCAGTGGGGAGTGTTTTGCTTCTGCAAGCACCTTTTGCTTTCCTCATTAAGCTGTCATTATTTTGACTTGAAGTTTTCCTGCCTTCCTTCCATTTCTGCCTCGTCTGATGGGGGAAGTGAGTGAGAGGCTGGGCGGTCGTTTAGCTTTTGGCAGGAGTCAACTCACCACATCTGGTTTCAAATCCATTGTGCCAGGATTGTTTGTTCTTTTTGTGCAATGACTGTTTTAATATAAAATTTACAAATTATTCTGAGTAAAGACTAGAACCAGGATACACTTAGCTGCCCTTTCTGGTATCATGGGCATCCATCAGACTATGGAATAATTCTCTGTCTTGAGAAAAGTCCTCAGTGCATTTCTATACAGATTCTTCTTTAGGAGAGAAAGTAAGGAGTTTTACTGGTTGCTGCAAAATCATGAAAGGAATCTGACTTATTTGACACCGAAATGTGATTCTGGTAATGAACACCCTTGTGTGTCACCCAGGGGCTTATGTAGCATCCAGCAAAGCTCAGGCTTAACGAATGATGCAGCCAGCTTCCTTTGCATTTCCTCTTGAGGCAGAGTGGCACTCCATGCCAATGCCAGAGGAATATACTCTATCCCTTCTGAGTTTCAGCTGGAGAGCTGCTTTTCCTGAAAAAGAGCAAAAAAGGAAATAAAGTTTTCATTATCGATAAATCACTCACAAAGTTTGGGCATTTAGGGAGCCACAGAGTTGCATTGCAATAAATAAGAATGTTTTTGCAAATTATTTTTGCGTTCAGTTACTAAAAAGTACTATTCAAGATAAAACATATCTGCATTAGCAGCCCTATTATAGATGAGAAGTTTAAAGTACATAAGTAATAGATTTACTTGCTAGTTTAACCTTAAAAAGAATAATTGTCTTACTTGAATCTACAGTAAGAGGGGATTCTTTTATTTTTACTGTATTTAATTCTTCTGTTTCCAAACAATTTTGTTGATTTTAGGTCTTACATTATTTTTTCATTTTAGTGACATTCCCATGAAAAGAAAATGCTAATAAAAAGAGGCAACTATTATTCTTATTTATTTCTCTCAGTCAGGAGTACTTACTGAACATTAATAATAGATATTTGCATCTTGAATAAGAAATTATTGGCAAAAATAAATGTATCCAAGAGACACATATGCAATTCTAATTGACAACTGTGTACACAATGAGCTGCCATTTATTTTATTACAGTCAAACATAACCTTTGTAAATGTCAGCTTTGTGTTCTGTTGACCAGCATCTTAATTTAGACATATTGTTCTTCCTTTTTAAGTGATTATTATTTCAATCCTTTCTAATGCATAGTTCATTCTTATTAGTTTCCATTGTCTATTTCATGATTCTTTTGAAAGTAAATTATGGGTTTTTATGGGGTGAATTATGAAAAAAACCCCAAGCAAAAAAACAGAAGAAAGAAAATGGAAAAATTATCTCTTTTAATTGCTTAGGTGGAGGCTTTACAGTGAATGCAGAGGATGTAACATTTTTAGTATTTATCTACAGAATCCAAAATAAATCTTACCAATAAAGAGATAATTGTGATAATTCCAAATTGCCTTAACAATAGAGAGGTAGGGAACAAAGGCTTACAGAGTGGGTATTTCAAGCTTTTATTGGTGTCTTCCTGAATCAGGAAAGGTAATAAATGTGATTGGGTCCATGTTGTTCAGAACTGTCAAAATCTCTGTGAACCTTAATGAATCCTTTGTTAGTATAGAAGGAAATCTCACTACAAGTGAGATTATATGGGTAACAACTGTTAATTGTGCCTTCTTGATCCCAAAACTCTTTTCCAGGAGGAAAATTTAGCAGAGGAAATTAAAAATAAATTAGTGTAACTTACACAACTCTAGGACCCTTTACAGCTCTTTCCTGGCAAGCTCCCCTCTTGCTCTTAACAATGGTGGTGTGGTTTGGAGACAACAGTCCCCAGTTTAATACCTCACCCCTCCAAGACTCTCCCAAACCAGATGCCACCTTCCTGCTTCTCTCCCCACTTCACTGGGAGACATAAAAAAAAAGAGTTTGGGTTGAGATAAGAACAATTTACGAAATTGGAACAGCAATGACATAAGGAAATTAACAATAACAGATAACAGTAATTAATAACAACCGTGTACAAAAGAGAGGGAGATTCACATGTAAAATGCTCACCAAGCTGAGACAATAAACAATGAATGGGTGGGCCCTATATCCACCGTGTTTTTCCACGACCATGGAAAACAGGCCCCTTCTTGGAGGGTCGTGATGTGAGATGGTGACAAATCACACAATATCTTGGTCACGTCCACACAGCTCCAGGCTCTGCCCTCTCAAGGTATTGTGAAAAATTAACCCTGTCCTTGGCTGAAATTAGGACAACAGGGCATAATTTATTTTTCCCAGGGAGAGAGCAACTGGCAGAAAGTTTGGGATGTTTGCTATTTCCCGTTTTCACAGGGAAAGTGTGTATTAAGGGCTCTTGTACAATACAGTACAAGCTCAAAGGGAAACAAAATCCTCCTATATTTTACAAAACATTCACGCAATATGCCATTTGTTGTTATGCAGAATGGCCATTGAATTTTATGAGAAATTGCTCATATTATTAGTTACTCCACATTTATGGAGAAGGAGAAATGTGTTTTGTGTTCCTTCTTAACTTCTGTGTGTCAAAGCGCAGCAATGAATCTCCCTTATATTTTAAAAAGAATACATTGTTTTCCATATCTTAGGGCTTGAAAGATAAGGCACGTGAAAAGGAATATCTTCAAGATTTAGATTCTAATAGATTATTTTCTGATCAGATGATAATTTGAATTTCACCAAAGCCATCTTTTAGATTCAAGTAAAATTGAAGAAGGCGCTGAGTCAATGCTGAAGATAATAGGCTCAAATTTCAAATGAAACTCTTTTGTGATGAAAATATCTTGTCCTTTTTGTCATTTTTTGATACATTTTTTGATATGGTTTGGAATTTTTTTTTAAGCCATACTTCTGCTTTAGTTCTGAGTATTTCATGAAGTCTAGTTGACATTTTAACTGGAAAGGTTATAAGTATTGAACAAAACCCTTAGACTAAAATTCAGAATCATTGGAGGAGCCAGAAACCCTTTTGAAACACATTGGCATTTAATCTCACTGGAGAGCGAACTGTCAAGCTTACATGCTGTTCATTATTCAGTAGCATGTAGTCAACAGTGGAAGGTATGGAAAGTAACTCTTAAGTTCACTGAACTCACTCCTAAATTATATCTTGAGGGTTCTAAAACTACAACTGTGTTCAACATAACTCTTTCCAAAAGCTGAGAATAAGTAGTGAGTGAAGCATTACTTTTATTTTAGTTTCTCCCCGGGCATGAACTCTTGCTTGTGTTTGGAGAGAGGACACAGGGTTAGAAGGACCATTGGGAAGGCTGTGCTGGTGCTCTCAATTCCAGATTTTGTACTGGACAATTCAATTTTTATTATAGAGACTGCTAACAATTGAAAAATTAAGTGGCCATTAAAAATAATAAAACAATAATGACTAATGATTTTTTTCTGCCATGACTAAGAATTTTTAATAAGTAGAAGTTGGAGTAAGAAATTCTAGACTTTCCAGTAAGGCAACAATATTTGTTTTATGAATTGCATTATTTACAGCAGAATATACTAAATATTTCAACATATTGTTTCTAAAAGTTGGTAAGTAATATTATTGTGTGTGGATTTTTTTTTAAATACTTATATAAAAAGCTAAATCATTTATGGGATAAGATTTTGGAAAATGTTTTAAAAAACCATTTCTAAGCACTTGTCTATTGATTAATATTGAGGGTCATACAGGTGTTGGAAATTTCTGTTGTTTTCAGAAGCTTTAACATCAGGAAATGATGACAAATTACTTTATTATAAAAACTAAAACTAAAATAATTTTTTTCTTTAATTATCTTTTTTTCTGTAGTTATTTCTCACGCATGGAACACATCCACCCACACAGCACACCTTCATTCCACCTCCATCTAATCAAGCTATTTCTCTTCAGGGTTTAGCAAAAAGAGAGATGGTAATACATATTTTTTTTATTTAAAAATGCTGCAATGGTGCTCAAATACAATGGAACTAAACTTCACTGAAGCATTTAAATAGTCAGGAGACAGTAGTGACAAGTCAGAATGAAACTTTTTTGTTGCTTAATTTTGCAAACAGTTTTTTATTTTGCGTATTCAGTACCATTTTTCAAAGTGTGGCCAGTAAATGGAGACCTTAAAATCTGAAATTCGCACTGAAATTATTATGAATTACTCTAGACAATAACCATTGCAGAAAATGGGAGAATACAAAATGCATTTGAATTGTGTTCTAAAAGAAATATTGTTGTAGCTTTGGAAGCATGAAAATGGAAGAAAGGAAAAATGTATGCAGAGCAATAATATGATTCAGTAATTTAAAAGCTCCTTAGTCAAACCATATGATATTACTGAAGGTAGTGATAAAGAGATGAGATAAAGCCAGCACGCTCGGGGCTCTGACTCTCTTCTGCCAGATCCAAAGAGAGGTCACAAAATCCCACCTAAATATCACTTATACTCAATGTTTTCTTTAACTTTGTTAACTCACATTGCCCTAATTTCTATTCATTTTTTCACAAACTCATCGCAGAACTTGTACGAGTCATGTAAATCCGTGTCTTGAAATTTCTTGAGTGCTAGACCCTCCTTTAATTTAAGAGTGTACAATCAAGGATATGTAGTTTCTTTACGATTGTAGGGTGTGGCAAGTAATTGACTGTATTTTCCATTAACTCTTCTGAAACCAAGGGATGAGAAAGACTGTTCCTGATAAGACAGTAACTGCACAGGCCAAGACATTTCGGTTCTTTGAAGATGAGTGTGCCTTACCTCGCACAGATCAGTAACCTCACATTAAGTACTGTGGTGAGGACTCATAGGATGCCAGAGGCTGAAACATGTGAGTGAAAACTTTGTGCTTGCAGCTCAGCTTTTAACTGCAAGCATCTTGCTATTTCAGTCATGGCTTTTTATAACTGTAGATTTGGACTGTGAAGAGATCACAAAATTAATTTTCTGTTTGACCTTGCTTGAGTATAGGTTCCCAGAGGGGGAAGGCAATTGCGATTATTCTCTGCGAAACTTTACCTCCCACTTTCCTTCCACTACCCATGAAAACTTCCCTGTTGCACCTTATATACTGAGTCCGATGCCATACTCCCTCCCACCTCTCTCCCACAGCAAAACAAAAGCAGCAACCCCTTCCCCCCAAAATAAATAAGATATTTTCTTCCTAGGAAAGCAGTTCTATTTTATACAGAGCTGGAGTTGTAATACATAGTGCTTTGAAAGAATTGTGCTCAACACTACTAAGAAAAATACTATTTATTATTTTTAAAATCGGTTCCCATACTTCTAGTGAATTTTCAGGTGAATAGTTTTTGAATTGCAACTAGTTCGTGTTGTATTGTGAATGATAACTGATACTTCGTTACTTTATTAGTTAGTTATCAAAAGTGTGTAATAAAGTTATGGTTTATTTCTGGACTGGTTTTTAGTAAGTCATCTAATAAATGGAGAAACACAAATGCTAAATAGCAGATGCAAAAATCATGATATTTTACTGAGATGGTTCTTTTTAAAGAATATATGTTTTGTGTAAAAGATCTCAGATACACAGCGATATAAAGGAAAGTGATCCTATTGACCTTTGATCCCATTGATCCTATGACCCTCTTCATCCATTGTTACCTTAAAATAAGTTTTGGAAACACTGGCTGTTGCTAAATTACTTGGAAAACAATACTTAACCATCTAGTTTAAATTATTTGCCCAGTGAAAGTCATGTCTTTTAAAATAAAATTACACTTAGAATCATTCCACTTTCTAACAGTATGAAACCTCAACTACCATTACAATTATTTCTTTTTTAAAAAAAGTCAATTTTACTGAAGGAAGACGCTGTTTGGTTTCCTGTCTATTCTCTCATTAAATATCAATGTTTTTTCCTTTTATGCAAGGTAGGGCCATGCTGCATTTTTTTCTTTCCTGGACACAAATAACACTGCATTTACATGTCCACTGAATATT
This sequence comes from Vireo altiloquus, assembly GCA_013396875.1. Classification (NCBI taxonomy): domain Eukaryota; kingdom Metazoa; phylum Chordata; class Aves; order Passeriformes; family Vireonidae; genus Vireo; species Vireo altiloquus. Next base: position 185,112 of record VZRF01009559.1, on the reverse strand, counting down.
TTCCAACACCTGTTTATGTTTCCATGAGAATGTTTTTATCTTATGTTCCCTGCCCAGATATTACAAACCATGGTAACTTTAGGAACTCCCCTGTGCCTTTTTTTTTAAGAAGGATGGATGTATAAGTACACACACACACTCTCACATATATAAAAAGATCCTTAAAATCAAGACCTCTTGTAGCATCCTAAAAACTTCCACTGAGTCTCTGTTAACACATTTCTGTTCTTGCTTGCCATGGGAATGGAATATTCCACAAGAGCAGAAAAGAAGGTGCTCTCATAAAGCCATAACCCACTGAACTGCAGTTACTGCTTCATTTCTGAAAGTCTGAATACACCTCAATCTGTAACTTAGTTGGGGATGACTTACAAACAAGAATGTGTTAAAGAAATACATCTTAGGAATAGATTTAGCACAACTGAAAAACAGGATTGGAGGCATGGAAAAAACTCCAACAATATGACACGGGGTATTTCAGTAATTTAGAATTGCTTTTAATTTTAATTTGGAGAAATTGCTAATCATCTTGTGTTTCTCAACAGAAATTTGAAGTTAAATGTTTGGCTATCTTTACAATAATTATTTCATATATGAAAGTGACATTTTTCATTCATAAAATGTCTTAACTACATGTTAAAATCATATCAAAGTAGACAACGTGACTTTCAATTAAAATACTGCTTTTAAATTACATTAAAATTTGTCTCTCTTGATTGGAAACAAAAGTTAATTGAAATCAGCAAGAGAAAATTCTGATTTCCATAAAACAGCCTGACAAAGAGCAGTGAGATTTGAAATTTTTGATAGACTAATTTTCAAAGGTAGCATAAATTTTATGTCATCTGAAGATAACATGTATTGTTCTACACTGCAAATACAGCAGAGACAGAGAGCAAAAAAGTCTACACAATTTGCTCAAGTTAAAGGTATTTGGTGTCTACTAATATATTATTTCATTTTTATCTTCTCTTATCTTTTGCTTCTCTATTCTGTTTAACATTTCTAAAAAAATTGAGTAGTGCATGTTCTTTAGTTTAATTCAATGCAACTTTGAATATTTTATCCAAAAAATCAGCAAACTCCAAACTTTCTGTATTCTCCACAGCAAAAGAAGCCATGCTGAAAAAAAGCGAACAGTACATTTTTTTTAAGTAACTTAGATATGCAGTGACTGACCTAATGATGCTACATCACAACTAGATAAGAGCTAATAATCTGTCCTATAATTTTAATATACTTTAATCTTTAGTTACTTAAAATGGTTATGTCCAGGTAGTTTTGGGAGCATAGAAGAGTACAATTACCCATCTGCAGAAAAAAAGCAGATCTTTTTACCTAAAGGAGTTTTTATTCCCTAGAATTTCACACTTAGGTGTTAGTGGAAGTCTCTATTTCTTTAGGAAAGTAGACAAAAACTGTTAATTAGCTAACAAGTTAATGAATGGGTTGATCAATGTGATTTTTAAAAAAAATGTAGTGTAATTTAGAATACTTTTCATCATTTTTCTTCCTTCCTTGGACTAAAAAACAGACCCTAATAGGACCAAGGTTGACACATAAATACCCTAATCATCTATAAAATATTTCAAGACATCCTATCACAGTAGATGAACAAAGACACAGAGATGTGTTTGTGTGATTTATAGGATTAAATTTTAACTAACCTGCAAGATTCTGACAGAGATATGTGATTTAAGTTAGTCTGAGTATAATAGGAATATCCAATCCAAGGATAAAATATGAAGAGAAACTTATAGTTTGACTGCAATTCAATGGTCAAGATTTACCATTTACATTTTGACAGAGGACAAAAAAACCCAGATGACCCATCTGATGATGGGTCTTCTTGTGTTTTAGAAAAAATGTTAGTCAATGAAAATATATATAAATACATATAGGCATACTTTAATTGCCTCTAGTTTTAGAATCACAAAGTTACTTAAGTTGGAAAAGACCTCTAAAGTCACCAAGCCCCACCATGAATTTTACACTAATTCCATACCTAAACCATATCCTCAAGTGCCACATCTGCATGTCTTATAAATACCTCTAGGAATGATGACTCAGCCATTTCCCTGGGCAGCCTGTGCCAATGCTTGAATAACCCTTTCCAAGGAGAAATTTTTCCTAATTTCCAGTCTAAACCTCCACTGTCATAAGCTGTTTTCCTATTGCTTTTTATTTGGGAGAAAAGACTGATCCCCACTTCCCTACAGCCTCCTTTCAGGTAGTGGTAGAGAGTGATAACATCTCCCATGAACCTTCTTTTTTCCTGGCTAAACAACCACAGCTTCTTTAGCCACTCCTCATAAGACTTACTCTGTAGACCCTTCCCTGGTTTTGTTGCCCTTTTCTGGACATGCTCCAGTGCCTCACAATCCTTGTGGCGAGGGGAATTCACAAATAACAAATAACAAATGACTGTTTTAAAACATGGACAGACTTCACAGAAAAACAGTAATCAAGACAATTATCTTTACAGAAACAAAAATTCTGATAGGCATTGTGGAGTAAGCTGGAAAATGGAAGTGCATAGCATAAAAATGTCCATCATGAACTGGAGTGCAAAAAATTATCCACAAATCACAGCACATGAACTGACCTTACGACATTATATTAACTTCAAAAACAAAGTATTATCTACTACCTTCAAATACATAGAGAAGAATGAACTTTTGCTGCAAGGTTAGCAAAGTGCTCATATTAAAGTAAGCAAGATCCCATAAAATTGGACTTTTTGCCTCATCACAAGAAGTAAAATGTAGAAACGAAGCAGAAAAATACATCTACTGAATTCTTCCTAGGGGTTGCCTTTAACTCCTCCTCAGTGGTTTGTTTATAACTGAAAAAGTGGAAGAAAATGGTATACAAATAAAGAACAATTTACAAACTATCTAAGTATGATTCTATATATACAATCATAATTGTATATATATAGCTATACCACAGCATAATGAGGACTTCAATTTTGAAATATCAATAATTTTTAAAAAGAGTTTGGAAACATCTATTACTTTAGGACATACTCATAAATAGTTTCCTAGAAATCAGCATTTCTGTAGTCTGATATTCTTCATTCCACTAAATATTCTAAAAAAATCTTTAGCAAATGTAAAAAGATTAATATATGTGTTTAGTGAAGCATTTCATTGTATTACCAGAAAACAAAGAAAGAATTATGAGGCTTTTTTTGCCTTCTGTTTTCCCAGTTGATTCTGACAATTTAGAATATTTCTTTAACAGGTGCCAATTTTCAGCTGGAAAGTCAAGTCTATCCCTTTGTTTCTTCATATTTCACATCTCCTTTTTGTGCAGAGCAATGGACAGTGCCAATTTTTCTGAGTGCTTTCTGTGGAGTTTTTCCTTGCAGAAGCATGTGGAATTCTCCTCCAAGATGGTACTTTGGGAAACCGTAAGTCCTGGTAGTAGCCTCAGTAAATTTTTAGAATAAGATTTTCAATAAGGTCAATAAAATTTAGCCCAGTGAGTGTAGTTTGCAATGGGGGAAATGTAGGTTTTCCCTTAGAATTTCAACTATCAGGGTTTTGATGATAATTGACATTAACCTAGGTTCCCAGAACCAAACCTGTACTGCTGTTGGTACTGTCGTGGTCCTCTTTTTATTGTTATTTTCCTCACATTTGCACAGTATTCCATTATTGATTTTCATTGTTCTGTAATGGTTTACTTCAAAGTCTAGTTTATTGATTCCATTTGTAGATAAGTCTTCTAAATTGATATGCATTTTCACAACCTTACCCTGTACCCTACCTCCTATATCACTAACTTTGAACATTGATACGTAAGAATGGAAAAAAAAAAAAAACAATTTCACTCATTTCTCTGTTGCATGATAATGAAAAGATTTTCTAGTTCTTCCAGTCCAATCTATGTATGATGTGGATGCTAAAATGCTTCACTCTTACTATAGTGAGCAACCATGATATGCTCAAACCTTCCTTCCTCTGAATTACTTTCTTTAAATGGTCATTGTTTTGCAGTATCAGTGTCCTATTAATAGTTTCTTTATATCATCAGTGAGATTCGATTCCTTAGGTATCACACCAAAAGGCCTTGTAAATACAACAAAAGGTCTTTGCATTAAAGTTTTCTTAGAAACTGGTCTTATAAAATGCATATCTTTTTTTCAAAAGAAGTGGAAACTAATTTTATCTTCAGGATCAGAAATCAAAACTCCTTACCAATGTGATTAGAATTGCAAATGAGATAATTTGCCTTCAAGCTGAAGAACATTGTTTGTGTTGTATTATGCCAACACTGGAGTATTGTGTAAGAGGAAGTATTTAAAAATCAGAATTAGCAGTCATTTCAATGATAGTTACTGGCTTAGAATTTAGCTAGTGAAAGTAAGATCAAAATTCATTACCATAATTTTGCAAATTTTTTTTCTTCTCTCTGGTACACTAACAGAACTCTGGTTTAGAAACTATTGTGCATTTTGTCTGCTGCACAGAGATCTTTATGTAAGACACTGCTGGAACTGAAGAATGAATAGAAACTCGGCAGCAGTAATCATTTTGCTTGTTGTGTCATGAGAAATGCTCTATTAATATTAAGGAGACTATTCCAAGAACATTTTAATTACTAAAATTTGGAATACAAAGTCAAACCCTGTAGGCATTCAAATTAGTCAATATGAGAATCCTAAAGTATAACATCTAATATATGAAATGTTTCTACATCTGTCTGAAAATTAAGTCAGCCTTTGTTCATGGTGTTAATCACTTTTATTGCATATTCTACTTCACAGTATCCAATTTGTCACATAGAAGCTTGTGTTTTACAGAGTATAGTGGAATCAAAATAGAAAAGATCCTTTCTTGGAAGGGGAAATGTATTAATTTCTGGCAATTTAACTACCATATAATTATCCTCTAATACTGTCTGAAAGGTAAAAAATGACAAATGGCTGCAATAAAGAGACATCACACATGCAGAGTGAAGGTTCAGAAGAGCTCATTCGACCTCCATTTTACCAGCAGTTTGTTTCAACCACTAAGCATTACTAATAGATTCTTAGTATAATCTAGATAAATGGTTAAAATAATAAGTTATGATTCAAAGAGACTGAAAGGAGACTTTGAAAAAAAACCACACCTGCCTTAAAACTGTGGTGAGATTTCTGGCTGTGGAACACTTAGAAAAATGCAAAGAGTTATTAATAATTACATTTTATTTTCCATAGTTTACATACTTACAGCTTTGCTTTTTCTAAAAAGCCAAATGCCACCCAGACATTTTGTTCCAGCTCCTATCTTGTAAATCGAATGGATTGTTTAAACCACAAATATGGTTTTCTCTAAAGAATTATACATGTGAGAATCAATTACTGTAACAGTGGTACAGGATATTTTTCCTGCCCTTCTTGTCTCTTTCCATCACCTTGTGTAAGAAGCCGTAGAAAACATAATTACCTTCAGCTATTCTATAATTTACAAGACATTTCCATTCATCCAGGTTAAGTACTTGATTTGTAGTTGGGTACGGAAGGCATATAGATAAAAATGAAAGAAAACTGTTAATTTAGAACAGCTGTTGGTACTGTGGAATTCCTGAGTATACCATTACTGGTTAAAGAGTATGCACATTATTTATGCTGAGCTTAGTAGCCCCTAAATCCTGCTCTGTAGGGCAGGTGGCCACTTTATTTATATGATTAGGTGGATGGGGTTTCAAGAGGCAGAGACCTGCCGATGTGTGGGACAGCTGCTGGAGCTTCACATCTCTCCTTAGGAATAAGATGATTTCATCCAGCCTGAGCTCAGAGAAGAAGACAGACCCCAGGAGTTTTCTCACTCCGACCCCCCTTAGGTTGAAATTTAGTTCCTCAGTGGGAGTGGCCATGTAGCTATTGGTGCCATCACCACGAGTTTCTGCTGCTGCAAAGAATAGCCCCTGACAGTAGCATGTCCTCTTTCCTCTGCCCAGCTGGGCAAAGATTGAAGCCAACCTTGTCCTGCTGCAAGAGCTGACTGCTTTCCACGGTGTAACTGGGCTGAAACAGGAGTCACCAAGCAACCAGATTGTGTTTCAAACTGGTTTGTGGCTCTTGTTTCAAGGGAAAATATCACTCTTGCCTGAACCAGTTTCAGTTTGGATTTGGCTATTATGACTGAGAAAGAAGGGTCAGTGGGAACAGCACAATTCACCTTTTCTGTACAGCTGAAAACCAAGCTATACTGCTCCCAGCTGCATGGAGGGAAAAGCAGACAACTTCTCCTGACATGCTCTTTCTTGTAGTGCCTTTTGTGAAATAAATGTTGAAGTTATTTCTCTTCGCACCTGAAAACCCACTGTAAATGTTTTCCCCTCATAGTCCAGATCTTTACTGTTGCCAAGATGCATCTTTTTCACTTCATTTAGTGTTGCTTTGGTCATTACATCACTGGTACGTACTGTGAGTGTCAAGCAAAGTGCAGTATGTCTCCTTGAAGCACATTATCTTCTCATTGTCACATCCATTTACTTCTAATGGCCATGAAAATTTTATTCTTCCCCCAAGTCACTAAATTACCTTGTTTGAGGGGGAAAGGGTTGGAGTGTAAAGGTTATTTTTTACAAGCCTCTTTTATAATTTAATCCATCTAGCAAGTATACACGGGCTCATCTTGGCTAATAAAACATGTGTTTGGTAATCCATGTTGTGTGTTTTGGAGTTAAGATTCATTGGCATGCGTCTGATATGGTGGCATTAACATATGGATGGTGAAGAAATGGTAGATGGTGGTGTCAGAAATAACTAGTGCTTTAAGGTATACTCTAGCATTTTTATTTTTAGAAACTGTTCAGTTATATAGCTGGAAGGGTGATCAGGGCCTACTTCTGAAATTTTGTCTCAAGGCTTCTCCTTCACGTACCTAGCTGGACTCAAAGGAATTATTCATAAAATTGAGGATTTTCAGAATTTGCTTTACCTTTATTTGAGTGGCAAATAACTAGAAGAAATGGATCTGTGTTTGGGCTGTCAGAAAAGCTCTGAAAAGATGAAAGACTGGTTAAAGAAGCAGAGGTAGATGAATTTGGTTTATGGAGTCATATGATAAAAAAAACTTTAGAGGTTGTTATTTTTTATAGTAAAGCTACAAGGAATTGAGGAGGGTAAACTTTGTCCATAGGCAATATGTTGAAAATGCTTAAGGAGTTGTATCTGATTTTGGTGAAAATGGAATATTTTTTTTGTTTGTGATCCCAAAGGTTAATTTTAACAATGTTTTTTGCTTTATTATCATGTGGTTTCTCTGATTAATTAAGTATTCAGCTTGATACATGACAATAGGAGTCTCACTTAATTTACTGGGCCATCTGATGACCAAATTTTAGTAATTTGAAACCACTCCATCAATGTCTTATAGGCTGTTAAAATTTACATTCAGCCCAGCTTTAGGTGTGGACAGCTGGCTAACAGGAAAATACAGGAGCAATTGCCTACTAAGAGGAAACCTTTCTAAAGTCAAATTGCTTGGTGAAACAACTCAAATAGCTCTTACAGAAAATCCCTGAAGGATTTAAAATGACTAAAGCCTATAATGTTCTACAGAAATTACTCTTACTATCCTGGAGGACTGAATACAAAGCACTATCCTGTCTGTTGCATTTTTTAACCATATGCTTAATATTCTATAGAGAAAAAAAAAGGATGTTATCTTAAATTATACAAGGTTGTCAAAAAAACTTCAGAAAAGTAGTAATTTTCTTGTAAATATTAATTGCATCTTTCTGTGAGTATCTCTTTTGTGTAGAGAAAAAGAAAAACAAATTGAAGAAAGAAACTGCAGTTTATTTAAACTGCCAAGTTTTAAGGAAAATCTAATAAAAAGTTGATCTTCTGAGACTGTCTCTTGGTCCCCATTAAAAAGTTCAATTTTCAATTGCTGATAAATTTATCAGAAGTTAGCTGTTTTGATTGAAATGTTCATTGCATTCATTGCGTTCATTACATTTGGTTGAAATCTTCATTCTCATGTTAGATATTTTCATGAGACTGCGAAAATAGGACAGTCAAAACAGTTCACCAGTTTGAAAATGCTAATGTTTTTCAATGGCACACGAGTTAGTTTGGAGAAAAAAGAAAAAAAACAATCCCAAACATAAGAGCTAGTAAGTGTGGAAGATTTTGAGACAGTAGTAGTAAGGGAAGATTTTTGTGAGGATAAGAAGATGAAAGCAAGATATGAGGAGCAAACTAGAACTAACTGGATAAAGCGTGGTGTCAGAACAGGGCCTATAAACTTGGTCCTATATTCTGGACATGAGTTCTGTGACAATAATGTTTGTTTGTACAGTGAAATGTGCCCTAGTAACAACAAACCAGAATCAAATGGAGCTCAGATCATCTGTACATCATAATTTCAATTACTGATCACAAAAACATAGAAATTACCTTTCTGTGGTGTTAGAGGGTTGATGCTTGCTGGATGCCAGGCACCCACCAAAGCCACTTTCTCACTCCCTCCTGCAACTGAACAGCAGAGAAAAAATATAAAGGGTTCATGCACTGAGATAAGGACCAGAAGAGAGCACTCAGCAAATACCATCAAAGGCAAAACAGATTCACCTTGGGATTATTAATTGAATTAATTACCAACAAAATCAGAGCAGAATAATGAGTAGTAAATACAGACCTGCAGACATCTTCCCTCACCCCTCCCTCCTTCTCATCTCTACCTTCTCCCCCTTAGCGGTGCCAGGAGGCAGGGAATGGGAGTTATGGTCAGTTCACCCCATGTTGTTCCACACACTGCCCAGGGAGAGGAGTCCTTCCCCTGCTCCAGCATGGGATCCCTCCCACAGGAGACAGTTCTCCACAAACTGCTGCAATGTGTGTCACCCTTCCAAGGGATGCAATCCTTCAAGAACAGCCTGCTCCAGCATGGGTCCCCCACAGAGTCACAAATCCTACCAGGAAAACTGTTCCAACAAGGGCTCCTCTCTCCACAGGTCTGCAGGTCCCTGCCAGGACCCAGCCCAGCGTGGGCCTCCCAGAGGGTCACAGCCTCATCTCAGGCATCCACTGCTCTGGTGTGGGGCTCCTCCATGTGCTGCAGGTAGATCTCTGCATCCCCATGGGTCTCCATGGGCTGCAGGGGTACAGCTGCCTCACCATGCTCTGCACCATGGACTGCAGGGAAATCTCAGCTCTGGCGCCTGAATCACCTCCTCCCCTTGCTTCTCAGACCTTGGTGTCTGCAGGGCTGTTCCTCTCACATGTCCTCACCCTGCTCTTCTCTGGCCACAATTACAACTCTGCAGTAACTTTTTTTTGCCTTCTTAAATACGTTGTCACAGAGGTGTTTCCACCATTTCTAATTGCCCCAGCCTTGGCCAGCAGCACATCTATTTTTGGAACTGTCAGGGATTGGCTCTGCTCCACATGGAGGAAGCTTCTGGCAGTTTCCCACAGAGGCCACCCCTGTAGCTCCCCTGCTGTCAAAACCTGGCCCTGCAAACTCAATACCTATGGTTTCTTTGGGTTGTTGTGTGTGTGCAATAAATATCTAAGACTGAAAATTATTGTAGTGACAAAAGTCAAAAGGAGATTTATGTTCCCATGGAGTGCAAAATAAGTGCAAAAGCTTGCTTCAATATAAAATGCTATTACTGGCTTTGTCTTATTTTTTGTGAGTCTCTAGTCACGCAATGCAAAGTACATACAATATTCTGCAAATTACAAAAAGCTTCCCCTGAAGAATCTCATGATACTACTTTTAGCCAGTCATATTTCCCCCATCTTTTAGGAAACAAAACAGATCACAGTAAATAGAAATCTGATCATACGAGTAATATTGAAGATCTCTATGGTATCCAAATTTTGAGATGACTGCCTATCTCTTCACATGGGCTGAGAGAGAGCTGTGTTTGTACAGAAACATGAAAATCAAACAAAACATCAGTTTAAGTACATGTCATGCTAATCCAAACTGAATGCCCAACTTTTAGATTAAACATTTTAATATTTGAGAAACTATTTTTGTTATTTTTGAAGAGATTAGATGGGGCTATGTGACAGAGCACCAAGGGAAACCTTGCCCCATGTTGCTACCACAGACTCATCGTACACAATGAATTACAACTGAATTATAAGAGTGATTTAAATTGTTATTATACACTCAGAATGAACAGTCTCCCTTCGTATAGTGTTTGGTTAAACAATGAATTTAAAGTTCATTGACAAAGTCTATGGGAAAGGTCTCTGCAGTCATTTGTTCATCTCTTTTTGGAGAAAATATGAGAAAATCTTTTTATGAAAGAGAAGTTTAACAAAAAGGCTGGTAATAATAGCAGTTAATTTCAAAGGGAAAGAGTGGAAAAGCCATTTTTGGGGGAGGGAAAGTATGTGGAAGAAGAAAGTTTGCATTATAATTACAGCAAAAAGGATGCTTTAGCTGTTTTACGTGCTTTGACATTGTTACTGTACTGTTTTCAAACAAATGAGTGTATTTTACATTTTCTGAGGTTGCTTTTTGGTGACCTTAAATAACAGTGAAATCAAAGCAGTTTCCCACAGAGGACCAAAACACAAGTGATACCCAATTATAGAATCCTTAGACTTCTTTTTTACTACAAATTTAAGGTCCCTTTTAGACCTTGTTAGATCACTCTTAAGAAAAGAAGTCTAGTTGGTCAACTTTTCATACTGTGGTGGCAGAAGGGAGTGCAATTTTTATACTGAAATACCTTTTGTATCCCCTTTGTGGTTCATTTTTGTGCCAGGCCTCTGAAAGCTGGTTTTTATGGCTATGTGCCCTTGCAGAATAAGTGATTGAAAGCTCACTGATTTTCACCAGTCAGTCTTTAAGGGAGCTACGTGAATGTTTGATTTGGTTTGTCACTGACTTGAGGACCCATCTTCATGTCAAAGTTCTGTGTTTACTTCTGTTAATGAGATAGCACATATATCTTATTTTTATGTGATAGGAAAGGAAACAGATGGTTTATGTTCTTTGACACAAGGACAATAAATAAAAACAGATGTCAAAAGGAGTGAACAGGGGGAGAACATGAAACAAGATGATAGAATCTATCTGCTTTCTTGCCCAGAAAGTAGTGATGAGATTACTAGGTTTATTACTAAGTGTCATAAACTGAAGGGGTGGGAACAAAAAGATCAGGGCTGATAGTACTGATAGGCTGAGGATTTCTTTGGAAATTGACCTTAAGTCCATCTGTTGTGCCATAAGATCCCTTTTAGATTGAAGGCTTCTGTTCTAGTGACTTCGCAGACACTGATATTGTCCCCAAGGACTTAAAACAGACCACCTGCCAGGGGAGAGAGAGATTATGGAGATATTTAACATATCAGTTAAAGAATGCAGCAGCAGGAACAGCAACAAAAAATGGAAGATAATCCCTTAATGTAGCTAAGAATGAAACTGGTTCACTTTGCATGACCTTTGCTACAGTTAGTACTGGATGTGTCTTTAAGGAGGAAAAGGTAGGAAAACTACACAAAATATGGTCCCAGAGCTGTCTTTGAACATTAGATCTTTGAATAAATAATATATATATATATGGCCAGTGAAGATAACAGTTCCTCTCAAGAGGTGGAGACATCACCAATTAAAAAAAAACAAAATAACCTCTCAAACTACCAAAAAAATAGAACAGAATTTAAGAGTTCCATAAATGTACAGGCTGAAATGGGATGCCCTGGAAGAAGAGATGAGCACTCCTTCATCAGGCGTCCTCCTCTTCCCAGATGCTCATTTCTATCCTTGCACTTTCTGCAAAAATCCTTGACCAAGTTCAGAGTAGCAACCTATATAAATGACTGTCTATTTCTCAGTACAACCTGCTGATCTCAGGAATAAGCACACGTAAGGGTGAGTAGCAAGGAAAAGACAAAACTTTGCCAAAATCAGCAGAATACTTTATTGAGGAAAAAACAGAAGTCTCCTTCAGTTTTCCTGGACCTCCAGGTCACATGAGTTACCTGTGTATGTTTCATGGTGATATTTTTTGAAGGGGGAACAATGGTGACCAAAAAGCTGCTGTGGTTCATTATTTAACCAGACAGGTCTTTGTAGCTCTCCAGTTATTCTCTGATTACTCTCCCCGGGTATTTTTAATTAGTGGGTAGCAATTACTTGCTAGTCAACCAATTTTTCTGTAACAGAAGAAAACATTCCTAATCCACTAACCAAATTTTTTTTTGTGTAACTGAGCATTAGGTCTGGCTGGGATGGATTTAACTTTTCCCACGGCAGCCCTTATAGTGCTGTGTTCTGTATTTGGAACTAGAATGGTGCTTTGGCTACTGTTGTGCAGTGCTTGCTCTTTCTCCCCAAGCCAAGGTTAGCCCATCACAGACTGGGAATGGCAATATGACAATACAAACATCTAGGATAGGTAGTTTTTCTGTTGAGAAATGCAATTACTAACAATTTTCAGGCTTTGTGTTTGATTGCTGAGAAATACTGAGGCAATTATACCCCATATGAAGTGCTAATAAGGGATAGTACTTCTCAGCAGCATTTCAGTCCAAGAAGATGAGGATGATCTTTTTCTGCATGAAACTGATTATTTTTCTTTTATTGTTCCTTTTAGTCCTTGCTCAATTATTGTTGGTTGTTCTCTAATATAGTGCAGTAGAGAAGAAGAACCACCAGTGTGCTCTAACATTGCCCAGGCTGCATTTTGGATATGTGTTCCTGTCTACCATTGATTTTTTAAGCTGCCTAACAGCTTGGTGTCTGTGGTAACTCATCATTGAAACAATATTACAGAAAGGTTTCTATTATGCAGAATCATATTCAGAATGAATCTGAGTTAAAAAAACCACTTTCAGTTTTGAGTTTAAATGTATTTTTAAATTTGCCTAGAAACTTATTTTCTTAGGCCTAATAAACAGCATATTTCCATGGCTGAAAAATAAGAGTTACAAAGCTACTGACATATTTCAAAAATAACACTGAGGTTACTTCAACTGTAATGTTTTGAGTAATAATCTTTGCAATCTAGAGAGAAATTGCACTGATGACACTACATGCACTCAACCCAAATAAATCAGAACTTATTTGATCAAACTATAATTTCACATGCAATTTTTTTCAGTTTACACAGTGCACAAAATGACCATGACCTCCAAAGGATGACTAAAAACATGGTGTTAATTGATATATTCCTGACCTGAAAAATGGTGTGACAGCCAATCTCATTTAAGCAACATAAATGCTACAGGTTCCTGAAATTTAAAAACAGGACTTTCAGATAAAATACAGATATTTAGGACAGAGTTTAAGACACTGAAATGTTATGGTTAATGGCTTAAACATTGTTTTGAAGGACTTTTTTGCCTGTTATGGCAAAACTGTATGAAGAAACTGCGACCACTGAAGGCCACTCCTCCCTGAATAGGCCTCCTGTGGGGGACTTTGGACTGTGAGTTAAGCTACCTAAGGGAACTAGAGATGAAGATAAAGGTGACACAATTTTCCAATTATCTCAGGTCTAGGGGAAGTAAACAAGGCTAAAGGGGAAGAATGTATTTACAAGAAAGCCAAACCCAGCAGCTGCCCTGAAAATCGATTGGTGTGGGGAAGGCCATAATCCACAGACCCATTTTCTGAGGCCAGGTTTGGACACACTCCCCTGGAGCCAAGGGGAGAGTTTTGGGTGTGTGGCGTAACCTCTAGTCAGAGGAAGTGAACATCCATCCTCTGTTATGCAAACTGGCTCAGCTGTAAAGCCCCGCACCCCTGGAAGGCTACATCCATGGGACATTCGTGTGAGAGGCATCTGGGAAGGTGTCATAAGCCAGCAAAGACCCCAAAGTGCTCCCCAGACTCATTCCTGAGGCCTTGCACCAGAGGACTGCGTGTGATGCAAAGGAATGCAACACATCCAGAGTCTGTTGCAAGAGACAGAGTCAAACTTGCCTGTGGTACTGATTTGTCAGTGGGTTTTTAAGAAATTTCAGAGAAAGGCTTGAGAAATGCAAGTTCTTTTTAACTTGCCTTGAATTAAATAGTTAAACCCATTTCTAAGAGAGGTTCTGTGAGAAATCCTTGATGAAAGAATGTAAATATGAAAGATGTTTTTGTAAGGTGCTTTTCTTGGCCAATGAAAGAGTTGGGTTTTGTTTGTTGTTCATTTCTTGGACTGACTGTGCTGGAGTCACACAGACACAGTCAGACAGATGACCGCTCCAGCTAGCTGAACCTAGCTGGAGAAAGAAAAGCTTAATCTTTCCTTTTTCTTGCTGATATCTATATATATAATAAAGCTTCTGATTTGCAGTCTATGGACATGAGTGTTTTGTAGACCAGGCATAGGGCCACAATATCATTTCTACACTTGCCACCTCCCAGGGGAGGTACCTGGGCATTCCCACATGGTCTGAACATGGACAAATCCATTGAACTCTATGTTTTGGGGGCCCCTCCCCACCAAGAAAACCAGAAGAAGAGGATAAACAGGATGCCATTGGGATCCACAGAGTAGATTAATTAATTAATTAATTAATTATTAATCTGTCTCTTCATCACTCTCTTTCTCTCCCTGCTTTTTGTTTCTCCTCTCTCTCTCTCTCTCTCTCTCCCCCTCACATTTAATATTAAATAAAGTCCATATTATTGGCTTTGGCGTCATTTGTACCTTAATTCAGGCTGAGGCATCTCTCTATTTTAATAATTGGATAGCAACACAGAGGGAAATGTAAAGCATAGTTGCTGTTCAAAACAAATCCATTTAAACCATAATGAGTATCTATTCATCTATCTAAATTTTTGGTGTAAGAGTAGACAAAGACTCAAAATCCTTACTATAGATTTCCTAGGGGTTTCCTCCTATGAAATTTAACCAGCTCTCAAAATGATAAAATGCTTGCTCAAGTCTCACTCAAAAGATAAAACATAGGTTCCTTATATCCTTGTGGTGGAATGAAGAGACTTGTTCTTCGAGATAAAGGAGGAGGTCATTCCCTGCTCTGTCCCTGTTGAAATGGAAAGTTCCTCCAAGATGTTTGTTTCCCAGGATCTCTGGGTGGTGTAAGATAGTAAGCAACCTTTTCTGATTGAAAGACTTGGTTCTTGTGCCGTTTTTGTGAGAAGGGTCACTGAGTCAGAGATAGGAAATGGGGAAGCCTGTACCCTCTACTCCTGTATGTGGGTAGACAATTATGTTTCTTCAGCCTGAAGCTGGCTTAAGAATGTCAACAGGTCGATTACTTCTTTCATGCTTCATCGAAAGCCTCTCATGCCATTTGTACTACTGTGAACACAGAGCATCTCCACTGGAAATACACTGATGTCTCAGAGGTTAAAATGTTTTTAATTAATCTGATCACTCTTGTTGCCTGTAAATTATATAAATTGTCAAATATCAGCTTTCATCACTGCTGTGAGACTTCACTCATTTTTCTAATGTGTTTGGCTACTGCCCTGTTAATCCAGTCACAAAATGTATCCAAGAAATCCACAAGTGAGAAAACTAATGCCTCAAGTCCATTTCTATATCACCAGTTAGAACTGACAGGACATTCTCTGGACTGTGCTTGAAATGTCTATCTTCCAGTTACAGGGATTTAACACCCTGTTACCCAAAAAGCTAATCTGCTTGTTTAAATTGTTTGTCCATTTTTAACCACCTGTCATATTTGAAACAATGAGCATGTTTCTTTGGAAAAACGTGAATCAGAGTGAAGTCAATTCACTACACAAATATGTAACAATATTGTTGTGGACAGAACAAGTTGCATGACTTCAGTATTATAAGGATGAATGTAGAAACGCTTAAATGATGCATATATTTCAAGTGCTAGTGGTCCTGAAGATGATAAATCAGCCTGGGGAGCAGCACTGAATGAAGATGAAGTAGCTCATGTTGGGTTTCTTGGAGGTTTGAAGTAGGGGAATGACTCACTGGCCTCCTAAGTGAGAGTATGGAGCTAGGCTGGGGGGCTTACAGTGCCAGATGCTTAGGAATAAGTCACAGTGACTGCATGTGGCTGTCCTTGCAGAGAGGATGGGCTAGTCTTTCTGCTTGACAGAAACTTTCCCCTTGCATGATTCAGGTAAGCCCCAGAATTTTTCCAGAGAAAGGAAGAGGGGAGGAGAGAGAGATTTCACAAAGGCTGCTAAATTCACATGCAAATTTGAGGATCCTCCGCATCTACTCTCAACACTGTAACCCATTTGGATAGTTTCTGCATACTAATACTGTTATTCTAATACATAATAATTTCCTTATTAAATAAAGTTATTTTATTCTCTTATATTATTTCATCTTAAATACAATAGCAAAAGTTTTCGTAAACTCTTTGACATTTCAAATAATTTTCCAGTCACATAGTTAAACGTGGAGTAAACACATGTAAACTGAAATTTATAGAAGTTGATAATTTCCAAATGTAAAGGCATTAATAGAAAGCTCAACAGATTCGGAGTAATGTTCTAGCAAATGGTAAAGCCTCTGTAAAACTGTTCTTGCAGTCACTTTCTTCATGCTGCTGAGAACCATAAAAAAGTATGAGCACTTGAACAGTCAGTCAATGACCCAGGAGAATTCCACCTCCAGCAGCATCGCTTTTATAATGTAGTTTAGTTTTCTTGGCTGCTGGATAGGAACAGGAACAGAAAATCAAAAACATCACCAAAGAAAACATTCATAAGAAGTTGTGCTATATTTATTTCCTGACTATCCAAGTATTTTATAAATTAGTGTGGTTACAATGGTCCTGCTACTATTAGTTGTTTCTGCCCAACAATGCTTAGTCCAGCACGGGGTTGGGGGGGAGGGTAGGAGGCACTTTTGGGTACGTTCCCAAGATCCTGGTCACTCTTACTCTGGATAAGGTTTTACATGACTGCATAGTGCAGCTCCCTTCAGCATCCAGCCTGCACATGCCAGGGCTCAGAGGAGGTGGGGCAGTATGTCTTAGTCTATGTCCAGCATGTAGGCATTGTGAGCATCTGAACTTGCCATTGAAGAGTTCTGAGGCCTCATCTTCTAGATGTAACTTCAATATTTTGCAGTCAAGCTTAAATTTTGCACTTGAAGCCAAAACAACAACTTTATGTTCATCTAGAGCCCAAAGGCAGTACTTTTATCATAAACCCACATTATTTCAAAATGAGCGAGCATGTCCTGTTCACCTCTTTTTCGCTCTTTCACCTCCTGTGGCCCCAGAAATTTCTATCCCCCGCTGATGTCTTCTGGTAAGAGAGAGAGTAAGAGCAAAAGGAAAAAAGCGTGAGTCCCATTTTAAGTCAGTATCTCTGAGTTTTGCTAATCCCAAAGTGCAGGAACTATTTTATTTTAAACATAATGTGATTGCTACTTGTTATTATGCACAATACAAGTTCATTTTAGAAGTCTGAAAAGTTTTGAAAAACAAGTGCAGTTAGCATTCAATGAAGAGGAGGTCCAAATAAGAACTGAGCTGTTTGTTCCTGTTGCACTGGGATCACATCTATAGGGTCAAATTTCTTCATCCTTATATCAGTTTTATAGACACATAACTCCACTGATTTTCATTGGTTACTTGCACATGAAAGGAACTAGATGCGGCTCAGTAGAGTATTTTGTAAGGCAAGGTCTTGGCTCTCCTCTAATTTGCATGTACACTGTTCAAATACAAGATGTCTGAAGTCAGTATGAAAGTGGCAAAACACTCACTAAAATCCCAATGAGGTGAGGTGAAACCCAGAGGTGTCTCTTTCCAATCCTTTAAAGGGATACAGCTTCCCTCAGAGTTTTATTTTGTTCACCTTTTTGAAAAGCAAAATTGTCCTTTAAAGAATTTTAAGGAAAAGAAGAAACTTAGAACTCCTACTTTACTGTGAGCAGATTTTTAACCTGAACAGAAGGAACAAAAACCTAGATATTCAGTTAATGTTTATAACTTTACTCTTTGTTTCCTTGCTGCTAAAAAATCGGTGACATCTTATGTCCAGAAATTGATTCTTTTACAAAAACCTAAATTGATTTACATATTTCCCTGGTTGTTCTGAAATATCAAAAGTTGTCATTTCAAAGTTTAAAAAAAGCTGAAAATGAAAATGGCTATGGAGTAGATCAATGTGATTCAGAAAGAGTACTAAAAATCTCAGGTGAATCAAACTCTCCTGAAATCAGTGCACTTGTCTTTGTTAACTGAGTCAACACAATCATACAATAGGAAACCAAGCCTTTAATATCTTTGTCTGGAATAAAGTAACTCCAGTTTGGTTAGCCTTAACCTTTTTGAGATTTCAGTTCAGATCTATTTTAACTTGAAAGGCTTGAACTGGAAAGGACAGATGGCTGTTTGATGGAGCGATATCAGGGTGGAATCTGACATTTTCCCAACCCCATGGTATTCAAGTTGCAGCACCTTGTCATTCAAATCTCCCTTGTCAAATTCAAATCTCATCCAACTCTTGCCTTATTATTTATTTCTCTGAGAGTTGATTAAAGTTTGAACAGTGAGGTGCAGGAGGATGCCTCATGACTTTTAACCTTATCTCTCTGAATTCTGCTTCTGATCTCCAGTTGTTAGAGACTGCAGCACCAACCACAGTCCAGATATAATGAGAGGTGATATTATAAATATTGCTCCAACCCCAAATATTGGCACAAGAAAAAACTAGCTATCAAATTAAATATTTATAATGCAGCCAGAATGAATATGAAGTAAAGGAACAAGTACATTTTTTAATGACTTTCTACTCTTGGGGGGTGAGGGAAAGCTATTGAAAACAGCACCCTTGCTAGCTGTACTCTTCCCTTTTAGAAAAGCATCATTGTATAGCTTATGGTTTTGAGGCTGTGGGAAGGAACTAATGATACTTATTATTTAAATATGAATCATCTAAAAATATTTTAAAAAATACTAAAGACAAAGCCCTAAAATCAAGGGAGCTATAGTGTTTTGAGAATCAATCCATAGCATTAAACCATGGTGTCACTTATGCTGAGGTAATTTGACAAATCACAGTTCTTGTACCATGATTTAAACGTAAAACTGTCAGTTTTAGCTACCACAGAAGTGTATCAGGTATTGCAGGGTAGATGAGAAGGATGTATTTAAATTTTCATAGCCTTATCATTCTGTGGTGCATATTTAGTGAAACTACTGCCAGGGCAGTAGTTCTTCCCCTGACATCTGGCCCGGCTGTGTTCCTTGTTTCAGTGTCCCATGTCCCAAAAAGATGAGATGAGGCTTCTTTCTGCTGTTTCAGAGCTTGTTTATTTCTGGTTCTTATCAGAGTTTCAGAGGCACAGGCTGTGCTGTGGCCTCCAGGAACACGAGGACAGAATGGCAATGGCTACCAGAAGCNTAGCAAAACCTAAAAACTACAACTACACACTCTGTGGTACACTAAACAACCATCTCCTCATTTCTTTGGTGTTCTCAGTTCATCCAGAAGTTGAGACAAATGCTCCCACGAGCTTGGTTCGCAGGCCAAGCCTTTTTTGTGGAGCTCTGAGGGTAAAGCAAGCAGTCAGAGGAGTAGGAAAAGTTCCCAAGCTTTTCCTGACTCCAACAACTACAGAAACAGAGTTACATCAAATTGTGTGCAGTGTAAATAGCATCAATACACTTCAAAGCATATATGTATTTTATTTCAAATGGTAATGAGATTCCTGTAAAACTTGTTCTTCCCTTTCTTCTTAACTTTATGAGTAGTCTCAAGAGGTGCAGATGGGTGGCTTGGGTTGTAGAAAAATAGATGGTCAGGTAACAACAAGTCTTTAATTCATATTTCAGGCTGAGTCAATTCACCTTAAGTTTTTCCTCAGTGACCAACCAAAGCTTAGACTGTGCTTAACTGAAGGGTGATTAATTGACAAACAGGAGAGAAGGGAAGCTAGTGGAACCAGGGAAGTATGTAAAGAAAGGTATCTTTGTCCTATTTTTTAAACGATTTTTTTGTCCTCAAAGCTAGAGGATATAATTTTCAATAAGCCTCATAAGGAGTTGGAGCTTAAAGTGGCAAAGTAAGCTCTTCTTTGCTTTGTCGAAATTTATTTTTCTCATAAAGTGTCTAACAAAATGCATGTTTTTCTCTTTTCAGAGTAGTTTGACAATGAACCAGACCTTTTTGGTTTGGGATTTAGGATATTGCAATGCACTTTGAAGAGGACAACACAAAAAGAAGTCAAAAGCTGTATCTACAAAACACTCAGACAGTGGCTGTTCATCTGTCAGGTAGAAGGAGCGAGAGGGAATGCATTTTTTAAACTCTACAATATTTGCACTACCTTTCCCTTTTTTTCTGGGTACAATTTAAAGGATTTCATTTGATCTGGTCCTACAGAGGATTAAAAGAGGATTAAGAGGATGAACAAGTCAGTTGATGAAATTTTGCCATTGATTTCAACAAGGCCTGGGATTTCACCTCCAGTGACTGCCCCCTGTAATCAGAAAAATGTTCTTCCTCTGGGGCCTGTTACAAAGGACAGGATCAAGAGGATTAAATTTTTGCAGTTAAACAATCAAATACCTAGAACCATAGGCAAACTCAACAGCAGATATGAAACTATTCCTCTTCTCCTTCATGAATGTAAATAGCAGAGAACCCTCTGACAATGTAACTGTGCACAGGCTGGCTTGGTATACAGGAGGGAGAGGAGCAATGGGACCCATGAGCATGGGAGCAAGGGAGTGATGATCCTGGCAGAGAATGCCTTCATTCCTGAGAGATAACCCCAGGCTCAGTTACTGACTAAATGGAAGTCCTTGGGCTATAACATGAGCAAGTGATAGTAGATGGACTAACAGACCTGATAAATTTTAGGAAGGAGCTATATCAGAGAAGTACAAAAAAGGTGAGAGTTCTAACTAGAGACCCAAACAGCTAAAATCCTCCTTTTCGTGTATGACGTGTCACTTCTCATGTCTTGGGAGATGCTCGGCACAAGGATTTGTCATCCCAGAACTCATCCTGCAGAAGGATGGTATATCATCCTCTTCTGTTTGCTTTTTTTCCCCCCCTCCTGTTTTTTTTTTTAACACCTGTGGTGAGATGTCTCTGTCAGGAGGCACCAGAAAACATAGGTTTGTATAGATCAGCTGATATTTTGTCCTAACTACATTTTCCCTTTGAAATTGAATAGTATTTTACCCAATGTGTTGTATCACATTTCCACAATAGAACAGCCATATCTTAGATTACAACTTTACCTGATATCTTGATGATATAAGGTAACTTTATCAGATGAAATTTGGGGGTTTTTAAGCTTATCAAAGAAATGGAACAAGATTAGTTAAAATATGGGGGGTTGAAATGGGGTGACAGATCATTCTGGTTAGTTGTTAAATTTAACTATTTTAGATTGGCAGCCTAAAGAGATTGCTTTTTCAGACTTACAGAAGCTTTTGTTTTTGATGTCTCCAAATCAAGGGCATGTATACATTGCTGTTTATAGAGAGCTCGTGAAATACTGGTTGTACTGGAGCAGGTGACAAAACTTCAAAAGAGACGAGCTGTACCTTGATTTAATTAGATGGGCTGGCACTATTTGTCTTGTAGAGTAAAGCCTTTTTTGTATCTAATTAGAATAGCATTATTATAAGCATTTTATTTGGTTTTAATTTCCCTGTGAAATTTTTGCTTTGCACTTGATTTATTTGAGAGTAGTGTGAAGAAAAACTCCAAATATCAGGAAGGACTGAGATTGCTTTAAGAAGATGGAAGAGAGAAAACCTAGTTCATTTTTATGCTTTCTAAAGAAGCATTAGTCTAATTTTTTCATTATAGAACAAAGAATGATACACTAATTGAATATATTGATGGGTTAATTTTCTTTATTTGTGTAGTAATAAATTAGAAACTAATTTTATGTCCATTCATAGAGATGAAGGTAAATGTACTTTCAGATTTGTAATGACATCTAAATGCTTTTTCAGTTTTTTCTCCCTGATTATGTATGAATATTTCCTTTTAAAGTAATGCATTAATGAATTCATTAGTAAAGGATTATTATTCAATTTAAGACAAATATATTTGGCTTTAAAAGAACTTTGGCATCATATTATTTAAGTTTATCTGGATACATGATGTATGATATAAGTTCTCACATGTTTGTAACTCATCTTCT
The DNA here is from genome assembly GCA_013396875.1 of Vireo altiloquus. Lineage (NCBI taxonomy): Eukaryota > Metazoa > Chordata > Aves > Passeriformes > Vireonidae > Vireo > Vireo altiloquus. The sequence goes on along the minus strand of VZRF01009559.1, from coordinate 163,068 downwards.
GCAATTCAGAATTTCAATGTTGTTCCAGTCCTGTGATTTTTTAGTGTACTTTTTGTATTTTTTTTTTTGCAAATTTAAGATAAATCCCTTTGTCTAATCTAGCATTTTTGGCTAGATTCATCATGTTGTAAATTAGTAAAGATGATTACTCAGGCAAGTTATTGTTTCAGGTTGTGCAGCCTGGGCCTGGACTGTTTGTTTCAAAAAACTTTGACACAGATTTTTCAGGAATTACACTGATGAGTTTTATAAACTTTTCAAGAACTGACCAAGGGTTTATTTAAGTAAAAAGTCTGACTGGTCACAGATAAAGAAGAATTTGCAAAAATATGGTTTTGAGGTAGGCATGCACCCTCCACAACACCTTCAGGAATTACAGAGGGACCACTGGTATATCTATACGTATAGCTATCTGAATGTATTTAAAAATCCAGCTACTCATTAAGCCAGAAGGCTCTCACATCCACAAGTCTCTTTCTGAAAATGAGACTAGGCAGAGACCCACAAAGATGATTTCTCCTGACCTCAGTGGAAAACAAACCCACAGGTAATATACATGGGGAAGGATACTCAAGATGCAATGTTTTTTCTAGGAGAACTGGGTGGAACTTTTGGCAGTGAAGTATGCCAATATCTTTGTGGGAATGACAGCCTTTATGCACAATTGGTTCTGGGGACATTATGCTAAGAGTAGGAGGCACAAACATGCAGTTTCTGCACTTTTCTCAGCCTCATTTAGGTAAATATGCTTTCATGAAATACAACGTAGGCATCTACAGAACCCTGTGATTTTCACATGGTCTATCATCACCTTGAAATTACCATGCAAATTTTTTTCAAATTAGCAGTGGAAAATTTGACCTCACTTTTATGAAGTCTTTCTATTCTTTAAGACCTTAAAACTCAACAACTTTACTTTCTCTTTCAGTTTATTCTCTTAAAGAAAGTGAACTTGTGTATGTAAAGAAGGGAAAAAGAACACAGTGGAAGAGATCAGAGGTGAAATTCAGAGGTGAAATGAGTTATGTAAAGTCAACATTTTTTCTTCTACTGGGAATCCAGAGGCCAAGAAAAAGAGTGAGAGGATGAATGAAATGGCTGTATTTGTTTCATAAGGAATTTCCCTCTAAATTCCATGAGAGTTATGAGAATGGAGCCACATTACAAACAGGCCTTCAGCCCATAATTCATTGTCTTGTTCATTAAGGTCAGGAGAAAATAGACAGCACACTGCATAGCAAATATGTTAAAAACTCCAACAAAATCGCATTAGACAAATGCATTACAGGGAGGGAAGTGATTTGAGTCATATATTATCAGGCAATACTGGGGGAAAAATACTGTCCAATCATATAATGTACTACTTCTAGCAATGCAAACAAATAATGCTGGATTCTTTGCAAAAATCCTCCTCATACCTCCCTGGATCTTGTTCACATCCATAATTAGTTGCATGTTAAGACAAGGCAGAGAGTTCTGCCATGTCTCTGTGAAAGTCTCAAAGTCACAGTTCCATATATTAAGTCAATAAATGAATGGGCTTCAGTAAAACATGAAAATATCTCCGTCTGGATACTCTTAATATAATTAATCATATGAGCTGTGGGGTTTTTTGGGGAATATGATGTCATCACAACCCTTCAAGAGAATTATTTTGCTGTATCTCATCTATTATTCTATATTTTAACACAGAAACAGCTGTCATTCTGATGAATGTTCTCGAGATACTCAAAATAATGGCATGTGAAAGTATAGCCAAAAATACTTGGCATCCACTGCAACTCATTAGTGGAGTTCAACATCATGATCAACGTTTAATGAATTATGATCAATTTTAAGTGACCATTTATCATCTCATATGGACTGGCATGCTAAATCTTTGACAGAATAGCCAAACAGGCCTCATGCTGATTGTTATCAAAACCTGTTGTTGACTGAAGACTCCTACACCATGAACAATCAAAATGCAGCAAACTGGAACAGTCACTCTGAAACCAATTCAAAGAATTGTTATAACTGTTTTTACTCTAAGTATAGATGGGATACTGAAGTTCAAAACAGAAGTGTTAAAATATTTATTTTGCTAATATGCAACATATTCATTAAATAGAAATAATTCAAATTTTGGTGGTGATGAGATTAGTTTTCCCGCTAAAAACAGATAATTTCTATCTAGCCAGTATTCTGTTGACTTTATTAATTGATCATCTTGAATCTCTCTTCTGTCATTTCATTCGTGTTTGTATCTTCTTTGTTCATATCTGCAACATCAAAACTCTGTTGGATTTTATAACCTTGGTGTGTTTTGTTTCACAACAGATTGGTGGATTCCATGACCTATCCCTGCCAATGAAATAGCTGGGCTTTTAAAAAAAATCGGCTCACCTCTTTGCATAAGCCTTTTGAAATGCTCAAGTAAAGGAATTTGGGCTTAGAAGAAGTGCTTGCTCACCAGTTCAGCCTTTGTTTTCATCCAGGTGAATGCCTGTAGCCGGTAATGCTACATTTAGGCTTGGCAGATATATAAAATTTTTCAAAGGCTCTCATGCAAACTGTTGTTGATGTGGTAGTGATTTTTATTCATATAACATGTATATATGACAAAACTTTTTAATTAATAAGTTTAGAGTATATATCTTTATTGGAAAAACCTAAGTGGGCCAAAGTCGGAGTGCAGTTAACTCAATATTACTGCAGCAAGTCTCTCAAACTTGAAAATTGATGATGGGAGTGATTTCTACAGCACTATTTATGGTTATGAGCAATCTAAGCCCAATCCGAATTCCAGTGTATTCACATTGTGTATTGCCTCCTAAAAGAGTCTTTTCCTAATGCAATAGCTGAAGCTTGGTTTTAACTGGTCTTGGTGGAGTAATCTAAAAGGATTTTAGTTTATATATTTCCTTAACGATATTGGCAACAAAACCACAACCTTCTTTCAAGGAAGCCATAACAAAAACTTAAAATGTGCAAGAGAACAGACTGATGCATATTACAAGGAACTGAACGTATGTGTGTATTTATTTTCACACTCCTGGGGGTAGGAAACACCATTAAGGATGAGACAGTGTAGACAAAGAAAGCCTATCAGCAAAAGTGAGGAAAGCCTGTGGCCAGCAAAAGAGAGGAAAAACAGTGATAACTCTTTGGATTTGCCACTGCCAGTAGTATGCACTTTGAGAACATTTTCATAAGAAACCTCAATGGTATCTTCTCTCCTGAAATTATCTTCATGCTATTTAAATTCATCTAAATGTTTGGAGTCCACAATACCTTTTGACAACGAGTTTACATTAAACACTTAAGGACAATAGGAAAAAATGCTCCTCTTCTTCGTTTGTAACCTGCTGCCTCATCTCTTCATGTGGTGTCACCTTCTTTCTGCATTGTGTAAACAGTGATTAATACTTCTGTTCATCTTTTTATGCTGTTTGCAGTTTTATAGCCCTTTAATCTTCTTTTCTCTCAATAGTTCTTTTCCAGGCAGGCCAGTACAGGTGTATTTGCTATAGCAAAATCAGAGAGCATCTCCTTTAGCTCGAATGGGTTTTTTTGGGCACAATAGAACAGGATGGAAACAGATCACTGCGTGCAGGTTAGTGATACAGGAGAGAACTTCATAGTGCTGGAGTCTATTTTTGTGTCCTGTGAACCGTCAAAGATCAGCTGTGGCTCTGTAATGTACTACAGGATTTGATATTGTATAACTATTACTGCCATCTACTGCACTGTGAAGTCCTTTCTCATTAAGGGCATACATCACTGTGTCAACCTGAGGAGGCTGCCATAGGTTTGTTAAAATATCCATTATGGATTATTTCATGGAAAGGCATGTGGGCCATAATGTTTTATTCAGCAAAATTATCTCACGGGTTCCTGGGGTTTGAACGAGGTGCTTAAAGAGGAGGATTTGCTTGCTGACAAATATCTTCCCTTTTTTGTGTGTATTAAATTAATGGGAACCATATGGTGAAGTACAGAAAAAACCCTGTGTTAATATCCCTTGCTAACTACAGCCACCTGTTATAATGGCCAGACTAATGGCAGGCCTGTTGGTGGTTGCTATTAACATATTCAGTGCCTCTCTTGGATTCTTTGGCAGTCATAGAGAATTGTATGTCATTCTCAAAACTGAAAATCCTGTGATTAGTTTTTCCATAGATCCCAAAGGCCAATATGGGGCAGTCATACGTAACCTTACTATTTAAAAATCTACTTGTTTTTGTTTTTATAACTTTATTATAATATAGTTTTGTGTTTATATGGCACTAGGCTTAGGAGGCTCATTCTCACTAATTCTCAGGTTTTGACATCAATATGTTATTTGATGTTTTTATTTTTCCACTGCCATCATATTTCACCCTCTTTTTCTCTGTACCGCATTCTCTGTGATCGTCCCTTAGCAAATTTGATTCTCTAATTTCAGTTGTTTGTCAACATGCCAAAAAGTTGTACAAGTGGATCAACTGGTAAATTAATAATTGGAACCCATTGCAAATGTGAAGTCATCCCTTATAATCACATCTGTTCCATCAGTCTTGTTCTTGTGATAAATAGGCTGCAAAATAATTATGTGTAATGAGTTTCATATACTAGTTAACCATTATTACCAAGGTAAGCAACACCCTCTGCATAATGTATTCAAAGCAGTAGTTGTGCTTCCCTATCAGAATTTAAAGTCACAAGAATGAATCTGTAAGTAAAAAGGGTAAAACCAGCTTATAGCTCCTTTTTATCTGTTTGGTTGCCTCTGCTCCTTAAGGCCCACCAAAATGAAAGAAAAGGAACAAGCTAAGAATTGTTAAAACTAGCAGGATCAAGAGTGTGGTTGGATTACAGCCCTACCAATTGTTCAGTTGCTGCCTGGACGCTACATGCCATGAGCAGCAGCAGTCAGTGACAGTATCAAGAAGGAAATATTTCAGTCACTGTACAGTATGCAGCTGAATAGTTGAGGAATAGATCAAAAAATATCCTAAATATCTTGAGGAAAATATGTCTGCTGTGTCGATTGTAAGATAAAATGCATTCTTAGGACTCAAGCCAGGAAAATACTCCCTTTCATGAAGAATAAAAAGAGATTGAAACGTATGTTTAAGAATCTGCCACTGGGCTTCTGGAGATGAGGAATATGGCACAGTTGAACTGATCCAGTGTGGCTATTCTTGAGTCCCACCTCATGCTCTGCTCTTCAAGACCAGAAAATCAATCCTTTAGTGATTGGTATTGAGGTTAGACAATTAGCTTTTTAACAATTTATTTCAAGCTACTGCTCTCACAGATTATTTAACTCCATGAAGAATGACAATTCTTCAGAAGATTTTAGGGAAAGGAGTATTCTTCATATTCATTTTACGTTAGAGTATAGGCCTGCATCTAATGACCTCTGAGTTCAACATCTGGAGTTTAGGATATGGTGCCACTTAAAAATTCATTATGTTAAAAAAATATTAATCACCATTTTTTTGTTTGTTTGTTTTGTTATTTTTTTTTGGTTGTTGTTTTTTGTAATGCTGGTGTTGCCTTTCACTGGTCTTAAAAATTGAGAGCCTAACACAGTGAAGGGAGAAGGGGTTTTTACCTTGGTATTTATTTAAGGATCTTTAAAGGTGCACCACTTCGTCCAGGTGGGATGCACCGAAATGCACCCCAAAATGCACACTCACAATAGATCGTGTATACAATTTATAGGCCTTGCAAATTAGCATATCTATCAAAGATTCCCCAGTGAGAGACTTGAATGAACCCCCATCCTGAGGGATTCTCTCCTAGATGGGCCTGTCTTAGTTTACAGGATGTGCTCTAGAAAGGACTTTGGTTTCGAGGGCTTTCTGGCCCCTGACTGCGAGGCTTCCAGGATGTTTGGTCTCTTGGATTAACAGAATATTAGGTCTGTGCTAGGTTATCAAATGTAAGGAATTACAAGTATGCATGCTAAAAGCACTGAGGATACATAAAAATTATATAAAAGGTATATAAAAGGGGTATAAAAGGGTTATAAAAGAAAAGGCAAAAAATCATTATGACATCACTGGCAGAGCAGAGAAGCATGAGCTGGAAGCATGGGGCTGGAAATTCCCCACAGGTGTTCAATTCCTACGTGGATTGGCCAGCTCAGGTTTGGAAACCCCATGCCTTCATTGAGCTCAATCTGCACCTCAGAAGGTAAATTTGTATAAGAATAGGGGGAAGGAGTAGAATTTCTAGTGGCGGTCCCAGCTCTCTGACCTATTTATTTTTATGTGGGCTGTAAAAAAGAGCAGAGAGATACTTGGGGACAAAGAGAGGAATCTAAGTTTCCCATGTCTGATTGTCTCTTTTCACCTTGAAACTTGAGTGACTTTCTGCCTCAGAACTTCTGCTGGCTGAAGGGACCATATTTTCAGTGAGACCCACAGCGACAGAATCGCACACAGATATCTAACTGTGTTAGAGATAATTGTGTTCAAATTTTCAGCATTAATAATTGTCTGCCTTTGTTGGTTGCCTCTTCAGCATGCTGGAGGCTGTAGATATTTTCCTTGACATGTAATTCTTGCCTTTTAACATAGAGAGGTGATAGATGCTTAATTCAGGCATGGAAATTTCTGTCAGTAATGAATATCCCTTGGCTATGACTCCTCTTTGAGCTGTCCCTTTCTATGTACCAGTACTATTTTCCTATCTTAAGAAGTTACTATGAGTATAAATACATTCAAGGTTGTGATTTGCACTGATAATAGTAAAAGCTACACAATATAACAGGTATCTAGAGGAGAACTGGATGAAATAATTTGTCTGCCATTTCTGCATTTTATAAAAATAAATAAACACATCTTTGGTGATGCTGAAATAATTTCTGAATCAATTTTTTGCATTTCTGATTGGATTGTCTAGTTTACTATAAAGTTGAGAAGTAGTCTTTTATCTTCCAAAAGTTTCAGGCCTGTTTGAACCAAAACAAAGGGTAAAAAATCATCTTATTCAACTGAAACAAGGCTGCTTTTTTCCTCAGCTTCTAAAATTTCCATATTTTTCAAGAAAGGTAATTGTTTCACATTATCTGAAAAAAAAAAAAAATCCATTTGATTTTTTTCAGAACTGCTAGGGAAACAAAATACATAATGTATAGTAAATCCTATTCAGTGGCTGACATAGACTGACAGACACTTGTGCTGTGTAACTTGCTGTTCCTCTAGAGGTCTATTATTTTCTCTGTTTTCAAGCATATGTGTTTATGACAGTGGCATACAACTGTTGAGGACAGAAGATTAAGATAATTAAGAAATGAAGAGTAAAGTGTTTCCCCTTTTCATGAGAGTTACAAATATTATATTCCTGCTCCAAGCCAAATTCTCTAAGGAGCATTCAATTTAAGACAATTATAACATAAATGATTTATAAGTGTAACTGAATTCCTAAGGTGGTTTATCAACAATTACCAAAATACAAATATGGTAGACAGCAATAATATAAATTTTTTCTTCAATGACATTTGATATAGCTTTCATTATTTTTATAAATCTGTCTCTGTTTCTTTTTATGTATAAACAAAACATTTTATCATATAATATTTTCTTCAGATATTGCAATGTTTTTACATGGGTTGGTTTTAAATGTATATTTCCACCTTCATTTTATCATCAACCTTGTGAATGCAGGCAGACTATTATTACTGCTTTCAATGCCTTTGCTATTTGCTTAATAGCAGGTTTCAGTTGATGTGACCTTTTACTTGATAAAAAGAAAATACAGCATCAATGGATTGCTATCATCAATAGGATAAAATTAACCAGGCAATGATTTAAGGAAAGAATAATGTCAGAAGAACTCAGTCGGAAAAGCTATTTTAAGACTTGGAGAAAATTTTATGCAAAAAGCATATGCAGAATGTAGTGATTTCATTAGCATAGTGCTTAGGAGTTGACAGCAACCTTGATTTTCTTCTCTTTTCTCTAATTTTATGCTTAAGTGATCATTGAGGTAAGTGATGAGGAAAAGAGAAGCACCTCTCCTTTGTCTTAAAGAGATGAAGCAAAACATTTAAAGAGTAAAAGGAGGTTTCAGTCATCTGCTTTCCCAGACACTGCAGTTGCCAAATAAAGCAATCTGTGACCTCCATTAACTGCGGCATGACCTTTGGCTTGCTGTCTAGGTAGTACTTGATCCAAGGAGTTCTAAGCAGATAACGAAAAGTTGCCCTGAGCATTGGTTTTAAGGGCATCGTTTTGTAAACTTCATGACCTTTATTTTGAATAAAACAGCTCAAAGAAAGTAACCAAAGGTATCTTGACACTAGTGAGAAAAGACTTTTATGGAAGTATTGTGTCGTGAAACACTGCATATAAATACTACACATAAAGCTTTCACTTTCACTTTTTAGTTCCTTTTATATCTCATCTTTAATATCACTTTGTCATTCATATTGAAAACATCTCTCTTTTCATATTCATCTAGAAAGACTTAATGTTTCATCCTACGAAAATAAAATATAACTGGACCAACAACAATTATTCATTCATTCATTGATCAGGTTTTCAAAACAGGAAATATCTGCCTGAAATCAACGGCACATTTTTTAAACTCTTCTTCATTATTGTCTGTATATTATGGCCAGACAATATTCTAAGGGCCTTTCGTTGTAATAAGAATTGCAAGTAAGCATAATAAGTGTCGTCTCAGAGTCCAAAAGTTTGTACATTAGGAGGTTTAATGAGAGAAACATAGCAGTGATACAAGAAGACAAAAATATATTCTTCTGTGACTCTGGAGAAGAATAATTTATGCCAAAGGTAGTTTGTGCTGGCAAAGGGACTGTGTCATCGGTCTGAAAGGGACAGGTTGTTTCTGCTGTGAAGCACAGTGGAGACATGGAGAAGAGAAAGTGCATGAAGTGACCAATAAAACTGATTTTGGTAATTGTGTCAAAAGCCAGGCTGCAGGAAATCGAACTCCAGCTAAGTATTAAAATGATCCTATTTTTAAATAAGAGCAATGTCAGGAAATATAATAGGAATTGTTATGGTGCTCGAAGAACACACAGCCAACATTTCTTTTCTCTTTCAATGTGTGGGATGCATTCTGGGCATTTAGAGCATGGCGGCTTTGAATTTCAAATTTCAGACTTCAAAATCTGTACAGAAACATATGGAAAATAAATAAGTCAAAGCGAGTCATGTCCAGACAAAAGTCTTATGTGCATTATTTTGCCCCTCATATTTCAAGATAATTGCTTTGATTGAAGTAAAATCAAGTGCTCTGTTAGGATTTGAGTTAAGATATCTTAACAGGACATTTATAATATACTGAGGATAAAGCTCAGGAAAAGTTGTTGGAATGAAATTTCTGTTCATATACAGAGCAAAAGAGCATCCTACACAGACATATAGAATATTAACTTTCTTAAAAAAAAAATAAGATTCTAAATATCCCTTGCAACTTAGTTGTCCTGTTCACACATTACATTTCGAGGAGTGGTCCCCCTCAAGTTACTTTGGTGTGTTCATGATATCACTTCTATGAATGCGTAGTGTTGCTTTCACCCAATGAAAGTGCTCTCTCTTGAGAATTCTAGTGTAATATCAAAAATATTTGAGATTGTATGAGGTTTTTTATCGAGAAAATGATTTTGTATCATGTTCTGACAAATCTTTAATTGTGTTCTTATTTGTTGGTTTTTAGTTTTCTCCTGCTAGTCCTACTTCTGTCCTAAACTTGTTTCTACAGCAGTCATGATGTTATGTAATTGATAAAGAGTCATCTAGAGTATAGTGTGCTAATTTGCTTAAATTATGGAATGTTTTTTTTGTTGTTGTTCTCTTTTCCCCTCTGCTACCCTATATGAACTAAGAGCTATTGATATGTGGTTGATAATCCAGGCCTGAGAAATGTTCTCATAGTTTGGCTTTCCAGATAAAGCTGCAGATGAAAGAATCAGATAAATTATTAAAAGAGCCAGGAAATGTCATCTGGTTTACACTCATTTTACTTTCTTTGTTACTGACCATGTTTCCATGATAGATTGATACCATTCAGCTGGAGTTTTATTTTGAACACTACATGAAATATCATTCTCACAGGAACACAGATTTTGACATTGCATAAATATTTGCAACATATCAATAACCGGCACAATGGGCACAGGGAGTCATGGAAGTAAGTATTCAGTGCATTACTAAAGAAAGAAGAAAAATTTATTTTATATTCTTTTATACTGCCATTATGTTGTTGTGGCTCTTGGTGTCAGGTAAATATCTATTTATTTATGCCTAAAAGAGAAGAAATATATTTATAGTGCAGGGTAAACTTCTTAAATGCAGAGATGTAATTCAAGATATTAAGAGACTGATCTCTCTGGGCACCTGCATAATCAAGCAGGAGAGAGAAAGGCTGCAATAGTGGGTGGCTGAGAGCAGGGCATTTAACAGGTGTCTCAGGAATGCACCATTTTATTTCTATTTTTGTGTTGTAATTAATATATATATGAAGTGACTCCATTTTAATGATGGTGTTCTTTTCTGTTTCATTCCAATACTGCAACTTAAATATGATGACATTCTTTCTATTTGCTTGTAGTCCAGTGGGACAAGTAGACAGGCTAATCCTACATAAATTTTACCACATTAAGTGCCGGGGCATTCTATTAAAGCTGTATATTCTGAACCTCTACTTGACCTAGAAGAACAGCTTGTTATTGAAGTAAAAAAAAAAAAGGAAATGCAANAAAAAGAAGAAAAGCAAGGGGACATTTAATTATCAAATCTGCTTCTGGCAAAATGAGCTTCCAATTTTCTTCTCTTATTTCATTCTCTGGAAAACCTGCAGAAATGAGATAACCCTTAATCCAAAACTCATTCTCTTTATTTACTCCCACTGTATTTACCTTCCCTGTCTTGCATTTCTCTATTTAACCAAGTATTGTACATAAAGGATGGAAGATGATTCAACCCCAGTTCTTTCAAACAGGAGGTGATAATGGCTTTAACAGCTGTGGCATGAAAGCACAGTGTGCCAGGGAAAAGTAAGCAATAGCTTATGCCATCCTCAGTAATACCTTTAAGGAAACACTGTGTATTCATGGGTTCATAATTTAATTTATGGCAGAAAAGAATTTTTATCTGAAACAAGTCCAACCATGGACTCAACAGTGCCAAGTCCACCACTAAACCATGTCCCTCAGTGCCAAAACTATACATTTTTTAAACACCTCTGGGATGCTGACTCAGCCAGTTCCCTGGACAGCCTGTGGCAATGCTTGACAGTCCCATTCACGAAGAAATTTTTCCTAATATCCAATCTAAATTTCCACTGGTGCAACTTGAGGCCCTTTCTTCTCATCCTGTCACTTGTTACCCGGGAGAAGAGACCAACCCCACCTAGCCACAGCCTCCCTTCAGGTAGCTGTAGAGAGTGATAAGGTCCCCCCTGAGCCTCCTTTTCTCCAGGCTAAACATTCCCAGCTCCCTCAGCTGCTCCTCACACGACTTGTGTTTTGAACCCTTCACCATCTTTGTTCCTTTATTCCCTTCTCTAGACCTGGCAATCCAGCCAGTTGTCTACCCAGTGAAGAGTGCACACATCCAAGCCATGAGCAGATAATTTCCACACAGAAATGCTGCAGAAACAGTGCCAGAGGCTTTACTGAAATCCAGTTAGACTACATTCACAGTAGATCAACTTTTCATAGAATGAGATCAGGTTAGTCAAGCAGGATCTGCCTTTCATAAACCCACACTCGCTGGATCTGATCCACTGTTTGTCCTGTTCATGTCATACACCATTAATATTTAAAATAATTTAGACATTTTATTGATATTTGTCTTGATGTGTTCCTTTTCTGAATATACTTAATAAAATGTTAACATGCAAATTCCCATTTAAATTACATATCATATTCAAGTTTGGCAAAGTAATAGCAATTATGCAGCAAGAAGAGCAAACTGCTATTTTTTACTGGGCTTTGAAAGATACCTGCATTTGTTATTACAAACAAAAACTTGTTCCAAACTCCTTTTAATTGCTTCGGTCAAAACATCATATAGGTGCATGATTCATGCAGTTCATTTAGCATTTACTGCTTAATCCTGATGGAAATGGAAATATAGGGGAGTTTTTACAAAATGAACTGAATAGATTGATTTAAAGGCTAATAATGAGATTGTCCAAAAGTATCCATACTTGGAAGAAAAACCCAGAAGCTTGTCATTCACGTTGACTTAGTACTGCAAAACTGAATTTATGATACTTTGTAAGTAAAACAACTTTTCTTTTTTGAAGAAATTGCTTTTTTAAAAGCATATATCTGGAAGGAATAATAACACTGAAAGCTATATTTGATGCAGATGAATTTATGTGTCTTATTTTCAGTAGTACATCTCATATAGCTTATTTCTATCCTCTGAAGAGGTTCACTGCAGCCCTTATAATGGAATACATACGCTATCTGTAACGTATTTCAAAATTACTTCTTAGTTGTAGTTAACAAACAGCTCCTTGTGAAATTCCTGCTTCGGGCTGCATTTCAGACAGCTCACACTGAATGTGGTGCAATTCTCAGCAGATATTTGAGGCAGAAGAAGGATGTTCAGTGAATGAATCAAGAGTAGTTTGCTAAGAATTGCATTCTTTCTTTTGATGTAATTATGGAATAAAATTCATGAACTTTTTTTAAAATCATTATTTTAAAAGCTAAGGTTTCTATAATGCTTTCCTATTACTTCTTTGTACCTTTTATATGTATACCTCTTATGGAATTCTGTTTCCCTTGTTTATGGTATTTTTGGGTGAGAACTGGTTTTGAAACAAAAAGAAAATTCATTGTCTAATTACAAATATGCCAGTAAAATACATTTTTGTATTGTATTGTATTACATGATTATAAGAAAGACACAGTTTGCATCTCTGGAGTTTCTTAAATTATTAAATCTCAATGAAGGCAAAAAGAACCCAAAAATTCATTTAAAATGTCATTACTGCATTGTGCCACTTGTCTGCATCACCAGAAATAGCATTGAGAGTATTTTTATATTTATCTGCAGCATTTTTATCAATAAATAACAGTAAAATTTAACTTCTCCTAATGACTATATATTATTACAATCCTGTAGTTCAATTATTGGTAGTATAATTTTAAACTTTCATACCTAGCACTGTGGGGCTTCCTTGCTTGAGGTACTAGAAAGCAATGGTTCTTGAGCACTGTAAATATTTTTACCCCATGCCTCAATTCAGTAAAGCACTTTCCAAGACATTTTCCAGAAGTCCTCCATTTTCCAGTTCTGACAAGTTGCAAACTCAGTGAATGAAATAGACACTCACATGGCAAAACCCCCAGATTTAAATTTCTGGCTGTCATTTGGGTGAAAAAAAAAAGAGAGGAAACAAAATACCCAAAACAGACATGAAAATTACAGGAAAAAAAATTAATTTTGGCTGTATTATCCAGCTAGTATAAGCAAATCATTTATAGCCAGTATATGTACTATATAGATTCTGTGTAAATAGCATTCCACTGCAGCAGATACCCAAACAAGGAAGAGACAGGTCTGTTTTTAGATTAACAGCAACTATGCATTATTCCTTTAAAGAAGTTAAGCAGACAAAAATTAACAGATTAAAAATAATAAGAGATCATTTAAATGAATTCCATGTTTATTAACAGAGATAACAGAAAATCTGAAATTGAAACATTTTGCAGGAAAGTGTAGATTTTAGTTATTGTTTAAACTATATGTTTTTTTAAAGCCACTAGCATGCCCTATTTGAGTAATTGATTTGTTCACTTCTAACAATGAATGTACAGGATAATATTACCTAAGTCCAGCTGAAAATGTCACCTGTATTGTGTAAACATAAAAGAAATAACTGGTTAAAAGTAAACAAGAAATAATAAATTTATTTAAATTACATAACATTATCTTTTTGGTATTTTTGCTGTCTAGTTAGAATTTGATATAACAGGAGATATACTGGTGAACTGGAGGCAGGAAAACAGATTTAAAATGCAGTTTGAGGAACAACAGGACTGTATTTAAAAATATAAAGTTAATAATCAGAAAGCATCCTGTGTTAAAATATAAATATAGATAAACAGCACAATCTGGTCTGTGTGTGTCTACCAAATCAACTCTTTTTCTGTTGTTTTCTCAACCCTTTAGTTGCTTGAGGGGGAAAAAAATTTCCATAACAGGAGCAAATTTAAAGTCAAATTGTCTGTAAAAGCAGAGCCTTTCTATAGTGACATTTCCTTTATCAGATTCCAATCTTTTGCCTTCAACTTTTAGCCTAGGTAGTGCACAGATACACTAGAGTTTCTTAAAATCAACTACAGTGTTACAGTTTTCCTCAAGAAAATGCTATTCTCGGAGGTACAGACAAACTGACACAGAGCAAAATGAGGAATGATGGTATCTCTACAACATGACCACACTGCTGAATGTACAGCCAATGCTTAATGGATTAGATGAAGGCAGAAAAATTTTTAAGCAATACAAAGTGGAAATGGAGAAAAATAACCTGAAGCATTTTGTGACTAATGATACTTGTATGACTTGCAGGTTCCACTTCTCAAAATACCTCTAAAAACTTCAGTCTGAAAAATTTCCTGAATCCAGGTGCAAAGGTCAGTAATTATTTAATGGAAAAATAAATACCAAGACACAGGAGTTTTCTAGTTCTCTCAAACAGGAACTAGGTATGTTATTTTATGGATTTCATTATGAAAACAACATTGAGATGTGCCTATCTGTACACTGTAAAACCTGATAAAATGATCTCCATCTGCCACTTCCTTTCAATGTTCCAAATGACCTTGCAAAGCTTGATACGCAGGAAGGGGACTGGAAAGGCAAAAAGGTCTCCACAGGCAAAGGGAGAGGAGAGTTGGTAGATGGCTCTTAACTTCCTTTATACACAATGGTAGTTTGGGGAATGTTATATGGATTTCTGTGCCCAGCTTTATAACCTTTTACTGTCTTAACCTGTGCAAGTTTGATTGAAAGGTCATTGAGGACATCCAGTTGATGCTGTTTGAGGAATTTGTGCAATACCTGGAACTATGGGACTTCCTGTTTCTCTGTAATAAAAAATAGTATAGAGTTAGGGTGAAAGTAGTTGCTCTAACCTTTCTATCTGTGAATATAATTTCATTTTTTTTCCTCCTCTTTTATGCTGACTGTTGGTTTGTTTATGAGGGGAGTGTGGCTTTACAATTCTGCTGTGTGGCTGGCATCTTGCACATCCTGATGGAAGGAAATGTCTGACTTCTTGCCCAGACAAAGTTATTTTTGTGGTCTGACCTAAGGTAAAATATTGGCTTTAAAATAATTCTGCACTTCTTAGGCACGAATTCCAAAGCGCTTCACTGGAAATTAAAGGAAAATATTTCTCATGGTGGCTTTCCCCAATGAGAGTACAGGGGAATTTGACAGGAACCCAAGGAACTGAATCACATCTTCAGCCCAGGTGAGTGTTCCACGTTAGACTATGGTGGATTGTTGAACACCTGAACCAGCATTTCCAGGTCTCCTCCAAAGCACATTGAAGACAATGGTTACATTCTCAATAAGGCACAGGCACTGAACTAGTCTCTAAATTTTCTTTGCTTGGTTCATACTTTGGCAGCTGAGGGGAAAGGAAAGATCTGGACTTTAAACTTACCAGTACAGCTATACAAAAGAGAGTTTTATTCTGAGAAAGGTAAAAGTGTCACTGGCTCCTCCTCTCCCTCACTAGAATGGCATTTTTGATTCATGCCATTTGTTCACAAATCACACATAAAAAAGCAGGTCATGCAGAGTGGAGAGACGGAACCTTAGAAAGCAGAACAAAGAATCATTGTTGATGGCGGGCAAATTATCTTAAATCTGAAGTCTAACAAGGGGACATCTTTAAAAACAATGGTCTGTGGAGTAGCTCGATGGAGCTTTTAACTCAAGTTTACTCTCCTAAATTTCTTCTCTAGCACAGAAAGCGATGTGAGGAACAGTTAAACGTAAAAGCCGTTTTATTGGATCTGGCAAGCTTTTTGACTGTGGAACAGTAAGCTCAAAAGCAAATCCTTTCCTCAGCATTATTGTCAATCAGTCCAGAGGGGAAGCTATCCAAGCTGTTGTTCACCTTGAATGAACATCTTTTAGCAGTGCATGAAAAAACAATTCTGTTTCAAGAATTTCTGTCAGTAAAACAACAGTCCTGAAACAACACTTAAAAGCTGTTAAGAAAAACAATGAGAAAATAATGAATATATAGAAGATGTCAAACAATGCAGTACTTGATGAACAGGACAAATCTTTAGGAAAGAAAGCTGTTTAACAAAGCATTTTTAACTCTCATTGTATCTTTCCCAAGATGTAAAGGAACAGTGATTTCCTTAAATAGCGCTGCATTAGGTCAAGTCCTGCACTTTTAGAAATGTTTGCTGTGCAAATTTCACTTAACAAATGGCTTTGTCGGCCATGGTTAAAACAAATATTCTATTATTTTTTTTTAAATTTAACTGCAAGTTCATTCCAAAGTGAAAAAACACATTTTCTTACTGAACCCTTCTCTGCTAATCCAGATATTTCAATACAAGCTGGTGGTAACAAATAACTTCAAATACTGCAGTGACTATAGCATTTTTTTATGCAGAGTCCTTCTTCAGTGATGTTTACCGAGAGCTCTGCAGAAAAACGTAATGATTAGTAAGTAGCGTCATAGGCCACAGTACTGATCCTATATCTTGATATTTAGAAGACTCCTCTGAACTGTAGCAGTAGCTAGTGTAGCATATGTCATGTGCTCTTATTCTGTATCCATGTTGTGGTGCTGCAACCCATATTCTTTATATCATAAGCCTGTTAACCCCTAATCCTCCGTGCCTCCCACCTGCCACTCATTTCACTATCTTGACCTTATGAAGTGTCATGTGCACATCCCATGAAGGAAGATTTTTACACCAGCCAGCCTTAGTTCCTGAAGACTGTGTTTGGACTACTCTGAAATGAGCCCAGAGTATAAAATACAAGTTATGATCAGGCCTCTCAAAAATTGCCATAACAGTTTTTTATTGTGGGGATTGGTTGGACTCTTCAAAGGGGCTTTGAAGGAAAGAGGAAAACTCTGGATGCTACAGTTTGGCAGGTTCAGTAGTTTTCTTTGAAAAAGTCAGGTTTTCTTCTTCATTACCTACAGCTAAGACATTCCAGAAAGGGATTGTATGTCAATAGTCTATATTAAGAATATATTGAAGTATCACAAGATTTTGGGAGAAATGGTGCAGACTGCTTTTCACATATAAACCCTGTTATTAGCTGTTGAGAGGCAGTAATATGAGGTCCTTTCTATTACGCCTTTGCTATTCTTCCTGATTGAATGGAAACACAATAGGAACATTTCTACATTTGTGATTTAGGAAAAAAAACCAAACAAAAACTAACCACATTTTATAACCATAAACATTCTCTGTGGATTTTATGGACCTGTTAAAGGTTCCTATATTGGCCCTGTTAGATGTTTTAGTATCTCCTGTCCTCAGAAGAGACATAGACTTAAAATCAGTGGCCTGAATGTTTTGTGAAAGAATGGTTAGGAAACTTGAAACTTTGAAAGGTCTTTCATAAATAAGTAGTTGACTCTGAAAAATTAATTACAACAGAAGGATTAAGACACACTTTCAAAAGGAAATGGACAACTAAATTCCAAACTACTTTGGTAATCCTATGAAGGACATTGATAGCTCTTATTTAGCCAGCTAAAACCTGAACACAAATGCTAATCATAAGTGGCTCAATGATGCATAGGAACAGATGTAAGAAACCCATTGTGTCTGCTAATGCTGATTCATCACATATGTAAGCAACTATTAAATCCATACATTACAAATTTGAAATGTCAGTGAAAGTTCAAGCTCATATCATCATCTTCATCATAGACAAGACCCATTCACTGATTTATGCTCTTCGAAATTACTCTGGCTGCATTTACTGTGACCTCATACTGTTTTAGATTCAGTTACACAGCTGGGAACGTACGAGTAAGGAGAAACTTTCTGAGGCAAACTCTAGCCACAAAAGAATTATTCATTTTACTCCAAGGCTAAAGATTAACACATTTCAAGTAACATAAAAGTTAATATTTATTGACATTTTGTGTTTTCTGGGTAGATGTATCTATAAGGACCTTGTTGCCACATTTTATTGCAATTATTAGTTTTCCACTTCTTATGAATTCCTGCTTTTTCCTGTCTTCTCACCCTTCCCTTTTCCTCACTGTGCTTCTTTCAGACCAGTTGTCTCTTTATATTTCTGTAGTGAGTGAAAGTCAGTCAGAAAGAGAGGGAAGACATAAAAAGGGTGGAGAAAAGAAACAAACTATTCTTGAAACTATTGACTAGGTGAAACTATTCATCTGAAGCCATTCAACGGCAACTGCTTTGAATTCCTTTGAAATGCCATTCAAACTTTTAGTTGAACTCACCTCAGTAAATAATGCTCTTTGAAATCCAGGCTCAGGGCACAGATGAACAATGAAAGGAGATGATACCAGGGAAAAAGAAAAAAACTGTCAGAAGCAGAGAAAGGCAGGGCTGGAAGAGACCATCCAGACCACATACTAAAATTTCTTTTCACTGCATGCAAGCAGTTCTTATATATATATGTATAATTATTTTCTGGACACAATTGAAAATTTGATTTCAAAATCTACTTATTTTCTTGTCACCATCGTTTATATTAGAAAATTACTCTAGAGTTTCATTTGTTCAAAAAAAAAAAAAAGAAAAGTAACTTCCATTGTAATCCGTATTCATCCCTACAGGACAAATAAGCATATGATTGCACCTCATTTGGCCCCATCCAAGGGGGCCCCCATCTGCTCCTCTCCCCCTGCGAAGACTTCCATGTCCTCACATGTCTACACACAGTGCCCATGCCATGCAGGTGAAATGAAGCATGAACATCAGACTGTAAATACTACTCTGAAGGGCTGAAAAAAAGTCCTCTTATTATGATGGCACTTGGAACGAGACACCCAACTCCCCAAGTACCAACTCAGCTTCAGCACCACAGAAGTACCACACAGAACAAGAATAGACCAGGCAGTACGGACAGGGCCAGCCTGCTCCAGTGGCATGGGTCCCAGAGGTTCTTGTCCTACCCATTCACCTGGGGATTTAGAGGTGACTAAGTGGGCAACTGACCTTATTACATATTTAAGGAATTTTTTTCCCCATATTTAGCTTATTTTAGTTGACTTAAATATCTTTAATTTGGGATTGTCACTCTCTTCACTATTATTTAGTAAGATTTTGGCAATGTTACTGACACCTCAGTCTCAGAATGAAGGCATCAGAACAAAGGCATCAGAAATTTTTTCTGTGAATTAAGATATCTGATGAATTAATATTGCTGTAATAAAATAATGTGACTTGAAATAGTTTAACATTTATTTAGTGGATAAAAAAAATGAGGGATGAATAAAAAACTGGGTTTTTTTGTTTTGAGAAAGTTATCATTTTAAAAATAATAATTTTGATTTTGTGTTATTTGTGTCCTTTGAAAAAGAATTTATTTTCTTAGAGGGATGATAATCCATTCATCTGATTGCCACTGGTTTTTTTGGATCTATCAATTCTTTTTTCAAGCTGTGCTCATCTGTGTTTGAACTGAACGCACCATCAATCAACAGCTCATGCAGTTGAAAGGTCGCTTAGGGGAACTGCCCATCACTGCAGTTGGTAAACAAGAAAGTTAAAAGGTAGATAAGAAACAGAGGTACAAAAATAAAAACGTCTTTAGATTGTTGTTTAATTCAAATTAATGTAATTGGGAAGATGGGCTGGATGAGCAGAACAACAGCCTCACTTTCACAATCTGTAGATCTAGTGGGGAGAAAACTGTTCATACTTTGGGTTTTGCTCTCCCTAACTTCAAAATGACACAGCAGGCCCTAAATAAATTCTTCAGGGCCATAGAGTAGCCAGCGCTGCAGCTCAGCAGGGGCAGATATGTAAAGTGGAATACCAACAGAAGGCAACTCTAGAGGGTGTACTTTGAACTTATTTTAGACTGGTCCTGCAGACCAGTTATTTTAGTGGATGTAGCTCATTTGTTGTGCTCCTGGAGAGAATCCGCAGATTTAGTTTCACAGGAAATAAATCCAGTATATGCATTGAAATGTCAACTGAGGCGTGCCAAGTGTGGACATTTGGGAGCTACACATTAGGAGCATACTTCTGACTTGAGCTGAAATGTAGTGTAAATGGACCCATAGGCAGGTAGTGAGCAGTGAGGTTACTTTCAAATGCTGTGTTTTCAGAAAGGTAATCAGAGGATTCCAGGTGCCGTTAATGAATTCTGCAGTCTAAGACAGAATCTATATGCAGCAAAGCTAGAAAAGCTTAAGCATCCTGAACAAACCACCTGAACGAACTAAATAAACAGCCTTCAAAAGTTGTATTTCCCATTTTTTGTCAGCACTATTTTACTTCATTTGAATCAAAGATTTGCAGTTTAAGATCTTACTGATAAGATCAACTATGTCATTTTCGCTAGTCTACTTTTAAAAACAGATACTTCAGATACATAATCAGATTTAACTTAAACTTTAATATTTCAGTAAAATGTACTGATTAGTTAAAACAGAAAAGATTCACTGCTGAGTTAGATAAGGATGAGATTGATACACATAGATAATTTGAAACTGTTATGCAAAGGATTGGTAGTGTTCACAGCTGTTCCCCTAGTGCTGAAACTCATGTAGGTGCAGGAAAAATGGTGTTTGTAACTGTAAATATAACCCACAAATAGGTGAAGAAAGTGTGTTCATTAGAAAATTCAGCATAGGAATGGCATTATTTACATCTGATAAACAAGTTGACTTGCTATTTGAACTTTCCTTATTGTCAGAGTAGGTGTGGTTTCACAAGAGGTTGTTCAAGGTCTTTTGAAGAAGTCGTATGCCAGAGTCTTGTTTATTGTCACAAAGAAGTCTGGTCTGCCAAAAACCACTGATTTTTAACATTTAGTTCCAAGCATGCTGAAAAGGAATAGCTTCTGTATTATGCCTTTTAGTTAAGTTTGATTTATGAATGATTAATTTTGATGACTAAATTTCCAGTTTCATTCTGCACTCGTTTGCTGTTGGTGTAATCCGTAGAACAATTGTATTTGGAGGCTTTTGTGAAAAGTCAGTATGAGCTACATTGTTGCGATGGGGAAGTTGAGAGGACAGGCCTCTGAAAAGATATTGTACATGTACTAGCCAGCCATTAAAAGATTTTAGAATCTTTTTTAAATCAGAAAAATTCCAGGTTTTATACCCCAGAACTTTTTTAGCTCAACAGTGTTCTTCTTTGCAATTTGGAATTTCTTTTTTATTCCTTCTAAACTTCTGCAGAAAATATTGAATAATTTTGCACAGTCAGCAGAGCTGTGCTCACTGCTCATAGTGAACATTGATGATATGGAGAACTACAGAAAATAAAATTCCTCCTGATTCTGGTTTGTTTCAGGTGAGAAGATATTTTATTATAAAGATCAGTTTACAAATATATTTTGGTTTTATTCTTTCCTTTTCTGTAGACCTGACTCCATATCTATTAATTTTTTCACTTCATCCACAGAAGTTAGATTACTACAGCTGTAAAACAGTGAGGGAAACCAAAAGTATTAAGCCTGTTCTGTCTTTCAAATTTCAATCAGAATTTTTAGCAAAATTTGGGATAGGCATTTTTATAGGTGTGTGGGAGTAAAATATTCACTGTTGAATGTACATAAATATAGGATGACTCATTTTTAACAGACCAGTTCTCCAAACTGATTTTTATAACAGTTATTTCTTTAAAACTGAATAGGGATCTTGTCTGACATAGAAGAATGTCAGTATGGGAAAAAATGAGCATTCACATATTCTCCAAAGTACAAGGTACATACATGGATGTTATCTTATATCCTAGTCTGTTTCAAACACATTAAGTCAGTAAAACAAAAAAAGAATTGTAAGCAAAAGCACTGTCATTCAAAGTTCACTAAAAATAACTAAAAATCCTCTTACCAAATCTAATAACACAGAAGCTAATGATATTCTAAGAAGGTATATGATAGATGGAGAAGTTCTATCTACCTCTGCTGCTTGTGAAAAATAAAATGTTCCTCACAAAGAAGACTTGCCTTTTCTTAGATCAGTAGTGGATTGCTTCCCTTGAAAATTACTGATGTGTGACACTGTAGAGGGATAATACTTCTATTTTTCCTTCAACCTATCATATAGCTAAATCACAGTTCTTCTGTTAACAACTGATGTGATGGGATTGAAATAATAAGCATCTGTCAGTCTGGGGAAGATATCAGTGAGGAATTCCCACCCTACAGATGCTGCTACTGCAATATTCAGTATTGATACAGGTAGTATCAGCCTACCACGCACAATGCATGGAATGGATTGAAAACTTTCCTCCTTGTATTTTACTAGAAAAACATTTAAAATAAATGTTAATAAAATTAGCTTATACTTTGTTGCTGCACAGACATTTTAATGAAAAGGAGTTCATTGTAATTTAAGAAAATTGTTGTAGCATCCACAAGTCAGATCTGTTTCAGTGGAAGTAAATTTTTTTCTTCTTCGAGGATCTGTTCTTTAGTTCATAAACTATCAGGTCCTTTCAATAGATATTTCATGTGTTCTGTACTACATTTAGTAAGATGAGCTCTAAATCAAGGCCTGAAGTGAAGTTGTGTACCGTTGCTACAATCGAAGGAAGAAATATTTTTGATGCTATATCTCTAAATGAATCTGAATTTTTCTGTTCCAAATTTCCCATTATAATGAAGAAAACTTAGGATCATTTGCATATTTAGTGTTTATCCATATATTGCAATTCTCCCTTAATTAGCGGTTAAGAGAACTGAATAGAAGGAGTTAAAGATTTGCATGTCTTTAGCAACTATCCTCCAAAAAAGGACCACATGAATGAGAGCAACAGTAAAATATTGCATTTATTGTACCAAATGTACTTGGAAAAAGAAAATCTGTGATGTAGGTGTTTTGGTGTCCTATGCCACCATGAAGCCTAGAGAACTTCATGTCCTAGCACATGTGGCCATCAGTCAATGGCTGCACTAACCATAGATTCTTTTTTGCATTATATACATTTTGTTTATTCCATATTTTATATACAAGGTGTTTGTAAATAAAAAAGTGGATCCTAACTTTCAAGTTCAGGCAGTTATATCGGTGTCAGTATCAAATGCTGTGCTGGTTGATCTCCCCTAGATAAATAGCTTGACAAATTGTTGAAGGTGTTCCACAGACAAGGCTCTGTATGACTAACACATCTCATGAGGTATGTACTTTTGCTTGCTGGAAGTTGTTCCAGATTTATAAAAAAATAAGTTGTAAGCCGTGTGGAAGAGTTGAGCTGCAGGCCATATTTTGCTGAAATTAATGATTAGGATATGGAAACAAACAGGAACCTACAGGTATTTTCTGAAAGTAGGTGGGAAAGAGTATAAAAAAATATCTTCAGAAATAAATGTGAGAAACTATGGAAATATGGTGGAGAGGGGAAGAGGAAAGATTTGAGAAGGAGAATGAACAACATAAAGAAATAGACAAACATTTATCCTTATTTTGCTCTAAGGGGAAGGACAAAAGACTTTAAAATGTTTTCNATTGCAATTCTCCCTTAATTAGCGATTAAGAGAACTGAATAGAACGAGTTACAGATTTGCATGTCTTTAGCAACTGTCCTCCAATAAAGGACCACATGGATGAGAGCACCAGTAAAATATTGCATTTATTGTACTTTATTTTATAAGAAAATCTGTGATGTAGGTGTTTTGGTGTCCTATGCCACTGTCAAGCCTAGAGAACTTCATGTCCTAGTACATGTGGCCATCAGTCAATGGCTGCACTAACCATAGATTCTTTTTTGCATTATATACATTTTGTTTATTTCATATTTTATATACAAGGTGTTTGTAAATAAAAAAGTGGATCCTAACTTTCAAGTTCAGGCAGTTATATCGGTGTCAGTATCAAATGCTGTGCTGGTTGATCTCCCCTAGATAAATAGCTTGACAAATTGTTGAAGGTGTTCCACAGACAAGGCTCTGTATGACTAACACATCTCATGAGGTATGTACTTTTGCTTGCTGGAAGTTGTTCCAGATTTATAAAAAAATAAGTTGTAAGCCGTGTGGAAGAGTTGAGCTGCAGGCCATATTTTGCTGAAATTAATGATTAGGATATGGAAACAAACAGGAACCTACAGGTATTTTCTGAAAGTAGGTGGGAAAGAGTATAAAAAAATATCTTCAGAAATAAATGTGAGAAACTATGGAAATATGGTGGAGAGGGGAAGAGGAAAGATTTGAGAAGGAGAATGAACAACATAAAGAAATAGACAAACATTTATCCTTATTTTGCTCTAAGGGGAAGGACAAAAGACTTTAAAATGTTTTCACATGTACTCTTTTTTTTTTTTTCTAAGATATCCTGAGGGCCTTTTAACTCTCACAGGAGACAATTGGAGAAGAAAATCTCCAGAACAGCATCCAACATTTTCAGAAAACTCGAATAAAAATAAACAAAATTATCTTGCCCTTTGCAAAGTGCTGTAAAATATATCAGAGCAAATGTCTTAGGCTTTCTGATGTATACACAGATCCTGTAGATAAATCAGTACATCTTAATTCTCTTGATATATATCAAGACCTCTGTAAAACCTATAGAAGCAAAATTAGCTAGGTCAAACTGGTAGTATTAATGCAATGGTAACATTAGGACGCCACATGGAATTTAAGTATGAGTTTGTGTCATTTACCAGAAAAAGTATTTTCTTCTTTATTATCAAGTCAGAAAAAGTCATCTAAATAAACCAAATAAACTAAATAAACTAAATAAACTAACAAGCCTCACTGCATCTGCTACTGTTTGTGTGACTGGCTCTACCCCTGTTTACCTAGTGGTGTAGTTACTCTTGGATAAAAATATAAATATAAGGTAGGGATGACCAAACTGGTCATGTCAGTGATCTACATCACGTTTTCAAGATTCTATTCATAAGAGAAGAAATATAAGGATAAATAATTTTTTTTTTTACAAGAAGGCTGAAGCTCAGAGACTTTTAAAAGTCTTTATCAGGTATCTATTATGTCTTCAAATATGTGGCCAATTTTTTTATTCTTTTGCATCTAAACTGCAGATACCACTCTTCATTGTTCACTGAGACTGAATGAAGGGAAGAAGTTTCTGGGGATCCAGCTCAATTTGTACTGATGCTAGGGGGAGTGTCTTCACTGCTTCAGTGGAAATATGATAGCACTTTATTAGAATATAATTTTTTCCTTGTTGGAATCATATCCATGGGTTGTTTGTCATGTTTTGAATGTAAACGAATCAGGTGTGTGCGAAACAGATAGGAGGAGACTGACAGAGGCATGGTGCAGTTTGTTTCCCAACTGTGTAATAAACCTTGAAGTATCTTTACTTCGAGTGAATCTTTTTCCTCCATAAAGGATGAAAAGCCACCACAACTCTAAAAATAATTTCCTGAAAATGGCACAGTTCCTCAAAGAGCAGAGGTGCCCTGGGTGTGAAGTCCAAATATCCACTGATAATACAAAAACAAAATAATGATAATACAACAACAAACACTGTAGCAAATTTAACTAGAAGCATCATCTGTTAATTACTGATAAATGGTTTTTTTTTTATTCAACAGTTAGTTTGGCAACCAGAAAAAAAAATCTGAATATGCTGTATCATGTTACATTGGACTGTCTTCTATGATAAGGTTTTGGCCATAAGTCAAGAGTCATGACTGCAGAGTGTCTCAGTACAATGTGCAACACATTTGGTGGTGTTTGTTTTTGGGTTTGGTTTTTTTCAGCTTTTTATTTGTTTTGATGCCAAATATATCAGCTTCTAATTTAGATAGGCTCTATCCCGCCTCTTTTGGATTAAAAAAAATAAAGATTATATTAAAGGAAGGTATAAAAAAAAGGAACCAAAACTATTTTCTCAAACTTACAGGGAACAGAATGTTGCAAGATTTCTTTCCTGTAATTTTGCCTTAACTTCTTCTGGTTTTTGTTGAATGTAAGAAATAAGTGCTCATCCTCTTCTAGCTATTCCCTGGATGATCTGGTGCACCTTGGAGATGTGTCTGCATTTGTGCTTTGAACTTCATTACCAGAAAAAAATAGTAAAGAAGTGAATTTAAAAAAACGAATGCACATTCCACTGGTTTACAGGCTTAATTTGAGAGAAATGTTGGAGATGGTTAATCTTGAGGCTGAAGGGCAATAGTCTAAAGCTCTTTATTTCTTTATTTTCTTTTCTTCTGTTATGCAAAACATCAGTCATGACAGACTTGAATTCAGAGATGTTTGAATTCTGAACACCTACTTCTTTCAGCAATATTGATATGAGATCAACAGATCTGACCTGCTTAGATGAATGACTTGTTTAATCCATTACAGCAGTTCCTAAGTTTTAGGCAATAATTCTAAGACACTGAGGCAGCTGTTTGCCAGAAACAATCATAAACAGAGGGCATAAGGCCCTTGAACCAAAAGCCAAACAATAATGTAGGAATGAAATATAGGCAGATATCAGAAAGCCAAAATAAGCTTCCCTCTAATCAGGTCATAAGAATGGAGGGAAAAATCCCACAGGCAAGCTCCCACCAAGGCCCCTTTGTTAAAGGACAACAGTTTAATGGCTCCCACTCATAGCATCAGGGAATGGTTCTTCAGTAAATAATTATTCAAAGGGAGTGTCAAAAAAAGCAGCTTGAACTGGATGAATGATGGAAAATATTATCTCCAAATACTAACTTGAATTTTTAAATATTTTTGTTCAAACAACATTTGTTCCTCTATGATGTTTGGCTTCCAAAAATTATTCCACAGATATGTTTTAACTGTACAGGTGTGTCTTTGTCAGGCAACAAAGGATTTCAAGGGGAAGTTTTGGATTACATCCATCAGGAAGCCAAAAGCAGTATCACCTGACTTATCTCAAATGAAGTAATCTACTTTTAATTTACCTGGAACAAGCTCATTCTGAAAGTTACTTCTGGAATGGATTTACTGAGTCAATACATTACTGGAAATCAAGAGCTACCCATGAGCTTTTGTAGGTTCAAGAGGGGTCTGACAAATCTGCTGTGCACTCTACTTAGAATACCAGAAAGGTTGCACCCTAAGCCACTTTCCTACAGAAACTAATCCCAGCACACCCACTTTCCATACAAAAGGCTTTCCCATAAGAACAAAACGCTGTTTGTAACCACATTTTAGTTCAGATCTGCAGTTAATAAAGCCTTCTAAATGTTTTTAATTTCTCTTTTGGAAAATGGAAGGGCAATCAACTTGTTATAGAAAACATTAATAACATTTATGTGGTATAAAATAATCTTTCCTTTTTCCAGGAAAATATCATGGGTAGCATGCATACTCTAAAAGTCTTGGCTTCTCATTGTGTGGATGTACACAGATTCAGTTTGCAAGCACATGGGCGAACGCCACAGTAAAGCAGTAACAAGCCGTAGTGGGTTATGCAGAAGTTAGAAAGTGGCTTGGGTATCAGTATATCTGCAAATTATTGCACAATGTGCTGAGAAATTATAAGTGAAGCTACTTTGAAGTGGATTTTTTTCTTACATAGTTCTTCATCATATTTTCCATAAAGACAGTGCTTAATCTCTAGAGAAGAAGCACTGGCTTTTGATGAGAAATCTGTCTTTCTACTGAGGTTCAACTGTGCTATTTTGCATCACCCAAATTCAGTGTTGTTATTTCTGTATTTCACAGAGTCACAACGGTGGGGGTTTGAAGGTGGGAATAGTCTGGAGCTCACTCAGTCCAACCCCCCTGCTAAAGTAGGTTCTGGAACAGGTTGCATAGGATTGTGTCCAGGCAGGTTTTGAATGCCTCCAGAAAAAGAGACTATACAGCCTCTCTGGGTAGCCTGTTCCAGTTCTTAGTCACTCTCAATGTAAAGAGGTTTTTCCTCATATTGAGATTCAGTGTTTCAGTTTGTTCCCAGTCCTGTTGCTGGGCACCACCGAGGAGAGCCTGGCTCCATTCTCTTGACAAACTCCCTTCAGATATTTAGAGACATTGGCAAGATTCCCTCTCAGATGTCTCTTCTTGAGGCTCAACAGCCCCAACTCTCTCAGCCTTTCCTCATAAGGGACAGGTTCCGATCTCTTAATCATCTTTGCAAACCTTCACTAGTTGCTTTTTTTTCTCTTGAATGGGGGAGCCCAAAACTGGACACAGCACTCCAGATGCAGCCTCACCAGGGCTGAGTGGAGGGGGGAGGATTGATAATCTTCCTCAAGCTTCTGGCTACACTCTTCCTAATGAAACCCAAGATCTCATTTGCCTTGTTGGCACAACGTCACACTGCTGGTTCATGGACAGCTCATTGTCCACCAGGACCCCCAGGTGCTTCCCTACAGGGCTGCTTTGCAGCAGGTACTGGTACCTGGGGCTATTCCTCCCTGGCTGCAGGACCCTATACTTCTAAGTCTTTAATTTCTTTTTCCTAAGACATGATGTCATCAGGCATTTATTTGCATGCTACAACTGTCTGGATTTTATAAGTGCCTCTCCTTATTTTTCAAGTTCAATTGTGTCTCTTGCAGGTGTAAAAGAGTATGTGTAAAATCACCATAAATCCAATACAGGAAAATAAGGGTTAGCTGTTTCTCTACCAGTGAGATAGATGTAGAATAGGGTAATGGAATAATAGAAGAATAAAAGTCATCTTCTATCTCTGTTCTTATTATCCAATAGACAATTCAGTACATTTTTGTAATCTAGCTAGTGGTTCAGAAAAACTATGCTGCTTTGTATGCAGTGTTTGGATCTTTTCCCTGACTAGTCTCTTCATATTCTCTGTGCATAGGGGAGGTTATTTAATGAAAATATTTCTTGAACTTTCTGAGAAATTTACATGAATGATGTTGAAAGACATTAAAATAAGCTTATGAAATTATTCTTCTGATATCACTGTCTCTAAAACCTAGCCTTGGAGCATTCTATTTGTTTTGTTTTGGGAAGAGGCTCTCATTCTCCAGCAAAAGACAACAGTAGAATAAGAATAGTGTATTTAATTACTACAAGATAATAATCTCTGAAAAGACCAAGCAAAGATTTCAATTGTCACCATAGTCATCCAAAAAAATATTGAGAGATAAGAGATTGTCCAAATTCAGCAGCATGGCCAACTTTTTTATTGATAAATTCTGATTTCCTGTAATTTTATTGCATACAGTTCCAAAATACATAGTAAGAGACTAGAAATTTTACTTGGTGAGAAAGTCACACAAATCTTTAATGCCACTGAGAAGAATTCTTGCATAGTTGTCCGTAGGAACCCATGCACTAGTAAATTTTGTTTTAGAATGTGTTACTGTTTCATCTATAAGGTTAAGATTGAAGTTCTACCAGGTGCTTTCCTTTCACCTTCCAGCAAAGTGGCTAAGTACTTTCATTGTAAACTATATCATACATCTGATCAAAAATAACTGACCAAACAGTTTCCTAAATAAAGGTTAATACCAGGTCATGTTATAACTGGAATGCCAGAGGAATAGCACTGTAACTGTAATTATTAACAGAAAAGCTATCTGTGCTCATAGGGTTGGGTTGTCACACAGTGATTTCTACTCTTGCACATTACAGTGCTGGCAAAAAAAAGGACAATACATATCTCCAGTAACCTCAGTAGATAAAATATAAAAGGAAATAGAAGTGCTTGACAACAATGATATTTCTCCTAGTTTTCTATATTTATTGGAATAAGATTACACAGACTACTGAATGAGAAATATGTGGTCTAGAACACTTCTTAGAATAGGCTGTTTTAATGCTTAAGCACATGGGTTATTCTCTTTGCTTTTTGAAACTGGTAAAACTGGGAGCTTTCATTTCCATCAATAATCTTAGCATTTTAATCCATAAAATGCTAATATTCTATTGCCAGCAGCTAGTTGCCTAAAGTGGATCATTATGAACAGGCAGGAGAGCAAGTATTTATCAACCAAGAAGGGTATGATGGAACATTACCTAATAAACAATCATAGACAGTTAATAAGAAATAAAAATCAATATGCTGTCAAATTGGAAGCCAGCAATGCAGCTAGGCTGAAAAGATATTTTCTTTTTAATCTACGTGAATACCTAAGCAGTTGCATTCCAAATGAGCTAGAATTTATAGACAGCATTCTGAGAGAGACCTATAAATAGGGAATTTTAAAAATCTTGTCTGGACATTAAAATCCGGAGATCATCAGTGTGCTGCTTTTGTGAGCATTTAAAAGCAGGCTCTAGGAGGGATTAGTTTTGACAAAAAAAGCATTTTTTCAGCTACTAGAATAATGCTGGTAGGATGATGTTCACAACTCATAGTCTCCTACACTCATGTGTCCACCTTTCTAAATGGAAAGTTTAGTCAGAGCCATACAATAGCACAGGCAAAGGAAAACTCACATATTACTGTCATCCTGCTGTAACCCACAAGAATTCAAAGTCATCTCGTAAAATCTAGATGTACTCCATTATGTGATTTTATGTCTATGCAAAATTATAGTTTCACAAAGTACATCATTTTTTCTAGATTTCAAGATTTTTTTAAGATAACTTTAAATGGATGGAAAGTGTGTCATTAAAGCATATATTTTTCTAAAACATTCATTCATTTACAGAAATATAATGAAATAAGTCCTCTGGAAAAAGAAATAGGTCCTATGGAAATAGTACATTTTCTGGTTTTAATATTTTTGCCCCCTGAAGTTAAAGAAAATTACATATAATTTTTTGATTGTAGATGAAAACTTCTTATAAAATACAGAAAACCTTTTTTAATAGTGTTGCAGTTGGATTGGCGGAAAAAAATGTGTACCAAAAATGGGTAAGGAGACAAAAATTTTTCTCCTTCACTCTGTCTTTCCTAGTATTTCACACTTTCTTTCCAGAAAAAAGCCCAGCTTACTGGAACCAAACTTTCCCAAAGGGAGTATACCACATGAACTTCCTTCTTCTACATATTCCCATGGAGAAGTTTTTATAACTGGTCTCACTGGATCTGTGAATCCACAATTTAACAGCAGTTTTCTTTGAAGAAGTATGGCAAGGAAAACTATGCATATGCTCATTAAGATTTAAACCTTTTTTCACTGTCAATATCAAAACTGAAAGAATCTTTCTCTGTCATTATTATTTAAAAAAAACCCTTGAGGTTTCTCTGTGCTTTTTACTGGAGTGTATACAACTCCAGACTCTGCAGAATATTGTTGTTTTTTTCCTGACATGACAGTGCTTCCTCCCAAGAAAGAACAAGGATATAGAGTGTGGAGCCTTTTCACAGTTCCATAAGCTTTGAATCCATTTAATGCTTTTCATCCCTGCCATGGTGCTGAGGTGATTTGATGAAGGAGATATACTTTTTAGTCCTCATAATACATATAGAAAAAGGAAAGTGAATGTAATGTGAGTAACTATTTCTGATGAGCAATTTAGTTATAGGAATCATCTTTTTTTGCTGGCCAGCCTTCGCGTACGAAGATCCGGGGGAGGCCTCTTTTCTTTTCAGACCTCCCAGCCTGCGCACTGGATTTTTTAGGTGAGACACAGGGCACGCAGATCTGAGCCCACCCTTTAATCCCGAGGTTCAATCTGCCGGGCCAAAGCGATTCTGGACAGTGGCAGCTGAGGTCCTCCTCAGGACGTAGGCAGATTGCCCCCTTACAGGGCTAACGAGCACTGCCTGCCCGGGGAGCAGCCTGGCCAGGATCGAACCTGGGCCCTGGCAATTGCTATGCCATGTGCTTAACCACTACACCACCAGGGCTCCCAGGAATCATCTAATTAAACAGGAAAAACACCACAGGACTTACAGAGAAA
Organism: Vireo altiloquus; assembly: GCA_013396875.1. Taxonomy (NCBI): domain Eukaryota; kingdom Metazoa; phylum Chordata; class Aves; order Passeriformes; family Vireonidae; genus Vireo; species Vireo altiloquus. Next base: position 131,191 of record VZRF01009559.1, on the reverse strand, counting down.
CATTGTGCGACTTGCAAATGCCAAATGGCATTTTTTACAAGTAAATATACAAAATTCATAAAAGGTACTTAGTTGGAATATGTATTTGTGTATCTATGTCTGTTCAGCAGTCTGGTTTGTAAATCTTTGTGTTAATTAGGTGATATCAGCTCAATTAGCAAAGAAAATAATCCACTAAGGTTGCTAAATATGATGATGCTGGAAACAGTCTGACTGCAAGTGCTTATATTGCATATATTACAAATATGCTCCTGTGATCATTTACTCTGTGTACCTCTCAGACAAGTATGCAATGTAAAATGATTCGTATAGTTTAAATATAAATTATTTAAACTATACGAATAACTGGACAAATTATATATATCTAAGCTAGTGACATGCCACTGTAATTGTAACTTAGATACCATTATCTCCCTGATCTTAACTCTAATGAGAAAAATTGTAAACAATAAACAGGAAAAAGTCAGAAATTCAGTGCATGTAGTACTTGGAAAGTCCATTTTCCTTAATGGATTTCCAAATTATTTTCTCAGGAACTGAGGCACTTAGAGCCCCTAAATAGGTACAACATTTAAGGATTTCATTAAATATATCCCATAGAGATAAACAGGATCATCAGGTTATATTTAACTAGAGGTTGGTTTAAGGTTGGAAATTGGAAATGGAAGAAACCCTCAACAAAATTAAGATCTTTGGACTTTTTTGGGTTTTTTTAGATTTATTTCTCTCTCTGTCTTCTTCCTTCTCTTTCTCTCTTCCTTGTTTTTCTCTTTTCAGGTGCTGTGACTTTGAGTTAGGTTCTAAAAAAACCTCTTGGAGGTCTTGAGCTGTTCTGGTGATTTATCCAGTAAGCTACACTAATAAAGTCAGGGAAGACAAGCACGGGCAAAGGAGGAACATAGTCTAAGGTTTATATGCACCCTTCATGTATATGTTTGTTACCAAGCAGCCAATATAAATCAAGGAAAGAGGTAGACATTAGTTCATTGTATAGGGATTTGAGATAGCATTTGCAGCATCATTTACATTTACTTTTCCTTGGAAGCTGTCATCTTATGTCTGTATATCTCAATTTCTGCACTCTGTATGAGTAATGACACATGAGACTTCCCTTTCCTACAAAGCACTTTGAATTCTATTTTGACGAATAACAGCTAAGTGTTATTTTCTGTATATTATGCCTAGTGCATTTTTTGAGTTACATTTCCCAGAATAGTGATGCTTTCTTTTAAAAAAAAAATCTACTTATAGCTTTGGTATTGTTTAGCTAATTATTATTTTTTATCATTTCTTGAGGAAGAAAGTCTTAATATCCTTAAAATATCACACACAGGAAGACAGCATATTTAAAGAGCATGGTACTATTCACTAGTCAACCTCCTATTTCTAAAATCTGACTTACATGCTCAGTTCCAAAGTTCATATTGAGGGATGTTCAATTGCGTACTTAAGCCATTAGAATATGACAGTACAGTTTCTTTTCAAAAACAAAATAACTTTTCTGAAATAGGCATCTTTCCAGTACAAAAGGATTGTATGGCAACATTGTGAGGCATAGGTGGAATATATCTAGGTCCAGGCTGCTGAGGAAAAAAAAAAAACCCAACCCAATTAAACTTAATTAAATGAAGCTAACAAAATGAGGGAAAGATTATGCTTTTTCAGAGGCTTATGCCTCAGTCGTAGGAGGCTATTTTTCATAATATGCCAGAGAAAGAGAGAGATTGTGAGCAGCAATTTAGAGTAGGGCTGCTTCACATACCCTGTCCATGTGCTCTTTTCCAATGCCTTTAGAGGGAGCCTAAGCAATTAGTTCGCTATCACAGATAGCAGGTTTGAATGCAATGGATACTTTTTGAGCTTGCACTCCAAATGATGCCTGAAGGACTTATCTGTCTGCCCTGTCTACACTGGGAGCAGAGTCTTGCCATCTAAATCAGGCATGGATGTGCCAGTACTGTTAATGGGCTTTCACAGGCTCAAGGCAAATTTACTTCTGAGTATATTTTCAAGTAGCAGAAGATAGCATACATATGTTCAAAATGACACCTTAACCTCTTGCTAGAAGTTGGTGCTATCTGACACTTCGATTTTTTGCAAAGTATTTGCTCTTACCTAAGGAAAAAAACCCCAAGTGGCAGCTTTATTAGTTGACTTGGAGAATAGGCAGTCCACCTGAAGAGATTTGACAATGAAAATGTACTCTGTGGCTTTTACATTTGCATAGATAAAATGTTTTCATTAGGGTTGGAAAACTACTATAATTTAAAAATAGATGTAAATCATCATTCTGTTGATCATGTTGAAAAACTTCCTTTTTGAACTTTACGGAGAGAACTGTCATGACATAAGAATCAACATCATTGCTCAGACCTTTTTTTCTGTAAACCAGAAAGAGTGCACAGATAATGCAGAACTTCAGTGTGACGTGTTGCAGCTGGATTCTTTAATAAAAACACTTCTAGATTTTAAAACTTGATATTACAACAAAAACCAAATAAAGCATTTCACTATGATCTTGCTCTACCAGCCTTCTTTCTGAAATTTTCTTTTCTGGAACTGATTATTATGTGATGACATCCTCAATTTCTGATTAAATTAGCTGATATCAATCAACAAATCTCTCTGTAGAATATAATATTAATCACAAGAAGTGAAGGTGGCTCTCCAATCATACATTATAGCTTGATTGTGTGAGATATTCAACATCTTCAAATGACACTGACACTGTTTTCAATGACACTGTTTACAATGAGTATAAGAGATAAGATGGAATCAAAATATGGAATACTGGAACAAATTTGGATCTAGAATGAAAGTTAAGGTAACAAGGCTTGCTTTCCTTCTGTCTTTCATCTTTCTTTCATCTTTATTCTTTCTTTCTCTTTCTCTCTTCCTTCCTTCCTTCCTTCCTTCCTTCCTTCCTTCCTTCCTTCCTTCCTTCCTTCCTTCCTTTCCCTCCTTCCCACCTTCATTTTCTTTTCTTATTTACACCTACATCTACATCTACATCATCTACATCCTTCTCTATATTTATTTAAGCTATATATATTTATGGTACTAGGGGCACAAAATGTTACAAATCAGACCCCAGGGTATAAATTAATACATCAATAAATTTTTAATTTTGCTGTTAACAAGAGCGGAATGAGAGAGGAAACACTAAAGGTAGACCTTATGAAGGAATGTAAAGCATCTTATACCAGCATTCCTTCCTCACTAGAACCTCTTAAAATTTTTTAAAACAAGTCAATTCCATTATTCTTCTCATAACTACCTTTATCTATGTATGAGATGCAAAATATGATAATAAATCTTGGAACAGGCTATTACAGCTAAGTTGGTATTGATCGCAAGGAGTGAAATTGCTATATTACATGTTGTAAAACTTATTCATATCCCACAAAAATATTACATTAAAAGTATAATAAATTGCAACACTTTAATCACTTGGCAGATGATTTGACTCTTTCTGTTCAATTTATGGTATCATTTCAGTAGCACCTGCTTCATAAAATGTGCATATTACTGATACTACTCTGATGGCTTTTATAGGAACGTTATTGAAATAATTTATGCAATTGCTCTTTTTAACTAATAATTCTTTTCTTCCACTTTCCCAGATAGCTTCACTTTTACTTTTTCAAAATTTTTTCTATTATCTTATATTATTTCTCCTCGTGTTCACCATTGTCACTTATTGAGCTAATGAAGTAATTTTTCTCCGTGTAACTTAATCTTTCATTAGGGAAAAAAAGTTTTAATATTTTTATTACTTGCCTTAATTATAAATCACACAAATACAAGTTTATAAAATATGAGTGTCTCTGAAATTATACTTTTGTTTCAGCTTTATGATGCTACATCTATTCTTTTTAATTAAGTTTTTATTGAATTTTCCATTGAAGAGTAACAAACAAACCATAAGATGTGAATTATACATAAGCTGAAGCATTCTTTATTAGTCAAAGGGAGAAAGAGTTCATATTTATTCAATGTGAATTTTTCTCATAAAGATTATAGACAGAATCCTACCTTAAAAAAAAAGATATGATCTATTTCACAATGTGCATTTAAAATCTTGATATCTCATCCATATTCTGTGGCATAGAAGTGCATGATTTACAGAGAGATGCATTCAGATTTGATCATGGCCTTCTGGAATAACCTCAGCAACACGAATATCTTAAGCACCCTGGAGAGCAGTTCAAATGAGATTATTTCAAAATCCGTAGACCAAATACCAGACCCAAAAGGAAATCAAATCTGGCAGGAGACTACAAGATGCTCTCCTGGACATGGATCCCTTAGAAAAGCAATAGAAAGTATATTATTTGGGGTAAAAATGTTTTTAATTGTATGCAAAATTAATATTAATATTAATGAAATACATATTTCATACATCATTTTAAATAATGTGAGCTATTTAGACTAAAATGATATCTGAATATCCTTTTGTTCCTTCTTTTTCAAGAGTTTTTTCTTGGATGTGAGGTACAGGACAGAGAGAAAGGAGAGAATGTTGTCAGGTAAACACATTTTTGCTATAAATCTCAAAACACCTTCACTTTAGAAGTTATTATCTGAAAACCTGAAGTGCATTCAATGTACAAAACCAGGATTATAAGCATGCCATGTTGAGATCCCAAAAAATTCAAAAAGAAGGAAATAAATTCTTTTGTCCTACCAGTGAGGCTTGATTTATGCTGACCCCATAACAGCCAAAAAACATCCAGTAATACACATTTTTTAATAAGCCAGTGGTCGTGGTTCTGGCCAGTACAGGGTTAATTTTTGCAGTAGCCAGGAGGGGCACATGGCTAGGACACAGAGGTTATTCTGTACCACCTCACACCATTGCCAGGGGCAGGGCAAGGGAATCTCTTCCCGGGTAGTGCGGGCATGGATTGGTATTGTGGGTTCCTGTGTGGTGATCTTTTTTTGTGTGACTCATTCACCTTTCTAACATCCTTTTGTTAATATTGTTGCTGTTACTGTTCCTCTTTGTGTCTTATCTCATTGCTGCTTCCAGTAAATTGTTCTTATCTCAACTCATGATCTTTACCTTATGTACCTTCAATTCTCCTCTACATTCCATCAAAGAGGGCTAGGTAGAGGGAGGGAAGAGAGAGCAACCAGAGCATGGTTTGTAGTTTTTCAGTGGGAGCACTAAATTCGGGAGCACCATTCCTAAACCATGACATCAAAGCAGGACATACAGAGAGATATTCTCCCTTCTTAGGCTGATAAGAAAGAAGGATTGGTACTGCAAACATGGATTTTCAAACAAACTGAAACCCAAAATTATTCTCATTGTTATGAAAGGTAGGCATTTTTTGAAAATGAGGGCACAATTGCATTCCTTACAAAGGAATTAGAATTGCAATTTTGAGAAAGCGTCAGTTTTGATAAAATTACCTCTATAATGATCAGTTGCTATTACTTAATGTGATGGAATTATACATAGATGAGAGAAAGATGTTTTGTCCTACCTAATGCTTTTTGCTGACACCATCTAATTATACTTTTCACTCTAACTATATGACTACCTCAGGTGTGGTAATGCGCTTTGCCTTGACACACAGTCAGCTCTGTCACTGCATTTAATAACATAAAAGGAAAGAAGAAAACATACCAAGTAATTAATTCACACAAAATAGGCAGCCAAACTTGAGTAATTGAATATTTCAATTAATCACAGGAAAATTGCAGAATATACCTCTGACGCTTAGTCTAGTTGTGGGAGAGACATGAAGGAGAACTTGAGGCTTACTAAAGGATAAGGTTTTTACTATTTAATCATTTAAAATAATAACTGTTCAAGTGATTAATTTAGCATAATTAAGAGATACAGGTATAGGAAAAAAATCCCTGATAACTATGGTAGTATTTTACATATACAAGTCCATCTAATACTAAAACCAGGAAAAAATCCTAATTTTAAACAGTGTGAAATAAGCAGTTCCACTGCAGTAGTAGCTCTCTTCATGTGTTTGAGTATATTTGCATGGATAAAGAAACATGAAAAGGAGGCAGAGGAGTGTAAGCTATGCTAGACTACACTGCAGTGATAGGTTGGACGGAAGTGTTACAGGTACATTTTACTGAAAACTCTGTGGTTACATAATGCAGATGCTTCTCTCAAGATGAATACATGTATCATACTATTCTCTACAAGTTAATAGGTAAAATTAAACAAATAGATAAAATTAAATGAAATGATGGGGAAAATATTGTTCTAAAATATACTGATGACTAACATCTTGGGTTTTCATGGGAAAAAAAAATTGTGATAACAAATGTCCTAAAGCCTCAGCCATTCTGTTACATTGAAACAGAGCTGAGACAGAAAAAGATGGCAGGAATAGACCATAAATAGTCTTTCAAAATAGCAATAATCAATTTTTTTATAAAAAATTCTAAGGACATTAAGTCCCTGAACTGTGACTCTTTAAAAGAGGCCATTAACAACAAAGCAGCTTGAAGTGCAGTCCGAAGATTCTGCCTCAAGAATAAGAGTTCACCAGCAGCTAATGAAAAATGTTACTAGCAAAAATAATACATGAAGCTGGTGGTGGAAAACCGAAAAGTAAAGGAATATCAGAAAATGAAAGAGACTAGTACAGAAATGAGGAACTATTCTTAGCAGGGAGAACCAGTGTGGGAAAAAAAAGAGAAAAATACAAGAATATTCAAAAACTAGATAAGAGGACAAAGTGAGAGTTCAGAGCAAGCAAAAGCTCTGAATAAGCTGTTCCCATCCTGACTTATGAAAGAATGGAAAATGAACCAGATTCTAAAGTGTTCTGACATAAGTGAATTTGTCTGGATTTATGCTGATGTAAATGATCTCAACAACTGATCAATCAAAAAAATAAATAGTGGGTTGGTTTTTAGTTTTTTGGTTTGGTTTTTTTTGGTTTGATTTTTTTGGGGGGTTTGGGGTTTTTTTGGTTGGTTTTTTTTTTTGTGCTAGAAACATTAGCATCCTTGGCAATAGAGAAAGTATATGCAGTAACAAGGCCACAATTTAGCATATTTGGGAAGCTATATAGAAAATGTATCCTGCTGTTTCTTAACCTTCATTCCCTAATTAGCACTATATATCATTCTAAATACTTTTCAGTCTGTGTTGAGGGATGACATAATACTGGTTCTTTTTCAACACTGGACTGTCTGTATGTGCTAATAACCAGGTAAAAAATAGAGCTACCCACAGGGTCTAGTTTTTCTCTCAGCTTCTTTCCCTAACATAGTACTACTAACACTACCAAATTTAATGTGTTTTTGATTAACTAACATGCAATGAGGACATAATGGAAAATATAGTTCCTTAAAATGAATTTTCATGAAGATAGACTACATTTCCTCACATGAGGAATTCAGGTGACAAAATTTGGAAACAGAAGTCTAAGTCCAAAATGTGAGTCTTCTCAGCATCTTGCCTAGGACAAGATAATCTGGATGGTAACATAGGATATAATATAGAAAATGCAGGAATATGTATTTCATTTCAGATACTTTAAAGAGACAAAATGTAAAGAATGAGTGTCAATAATCATTCTTTTTCAGAATTGTTTAAACCCTCTCTGATACTAGAGGAACTGTCAAGCAAAGCTAAATATTAAGACTATGCCAGTTTTGACATTTTTAAAGGTGAATAGGTAGACCTTTATGCTACAGACAGCTCCATCTCAGACTCTCACCTCTCTTGCTGCAGATTACAGTGTCAGTTCTGACCATAGTTTTGATGATAGGTGAGTGATGACAACTGATGATGAGAGGCTATAGCTGGGGTGGAAATTCAGCTGAGTCCTGTAACAGCAGCACGTGATTTAAGTAACTCGAATGTCTTCATCTTATGTACTATGACTAAGAAGTTTGTGGATTATGTGCTAGATGCGAGACTGGTATTTTAAATTCCTTTTTCCCCAGACAAGTATCAAACCTATATATAGTTTCCAATAATAAGAAAACTAACACAGTAAGCATAACACTTCTAAAAATGTTGTCCTTTTCTTAATAATAAATTACATTGTAAGGTGTCTTTCTGCTCCTTTACATTTTTCTGTCTATTGATTCAGAACATGATAGAAGCTTTGGGCCTGACTCTGCCTCAGTACAGGCAGTACAAATCAGCAGAGTCCCATTGTCTCCATTACCACTATGCTGATTTATGGGGTTGATGATTAGATTCTTCCTCCTCAAAGAAGAGAGAAATAGCAGAGTGTTGTAAATTGTTACACGGAGACTTTAAAGCAGAGGGACCCATCACTTTGAATTTACTTTGAACGACGATTTTCTTCTATCTCTAATAAGAGAGAATTCTCAAAAGGAGTTTACTGTGTGTGTTTCAGTAACATGCTGAAAGTCCTCTACTTGGAAATTATCCTCATATAGACGTGATGTTCCTGATCAGACAATGCAAAGAAAATGAACAGAAATATCACAAAAGAGGTAAGAATTTAGCTACATTTTGTTCTGAAGCTTAACAAGTCTCTATGAAAAAGACTTAGAAAGATTTTTTTACTAATTTATTATGACTTGTAATGAGTAAATGAGATTGATAAATAGAAAAAATAGGGTGGTTATTTTGGGGATTTATTTTGTGGGGGGTGTTTGTTTGTTTGAGGGGTTTTATGTTGTTGTTTTGGGGCTGGGTTTTTTTATTCTTGTTTTTTATGAGTCCTGTTTTCTAAATGCTAGTTTACTTTTTATAGAAGTATTTTTTCCCAATGTGCCTTTCTGGTGGTTCATTATTTCAATTGGATAGCAACCAAAATACATAACTTTAGTATGGGTGTTTTGCTCCTTGCCACTGGTTGCTGTAATACTCTAAAGATTTAATCCTTGCATTTCCTTTGTTTCTATTGATCAGGAGAGTTTATAGCATCATAATTACCACTTGAATTCTATTTCCAGAATATTCACTTACAGATAAATAAAAATTACTTAACCAAAACGTTAAACTATGCTAAACTAAGGATTCCAACTATATTTCATTGCTGAATAAGAAATGAACATCATGGTGTTATGTTTTCTTCCACTCTACATACCTAAAATTTTAAGTGTTTTATGTAACTGAAGGTCACTGAATTACTTATCAGTCAATGTCGCATGATTCTCTCTCAAACATTGGTCTCCAGAAATATCCAGATATTATCAGAAAAAAACAATGTTTTCCATCATAAGAGCAGCTTTTTCATACTAGCATGGTTTGTTTCTTAGTCTAGAAGTCACTGCAAATAAATGTAGCCTGTTGGAATAGCTAGGAATTGACAGTAATTGATCCAATATTTCTAGGAATATGATTTGATTTCAATCTACTTTTTGGTGCAAAAAACTTAAAGCAAAGTACTGTGATAATGGGAAAGGATGAGGAAAGAGGACAGGTATAATGCAAATCAAAAAAATCTTCTTCAAGTATCTTCACTATTGGGAAAACACCATAGACTTTGTGCCTGGAGCTGATGTCTATTCAACTCAAGTCCCAAGTCAAGACTTTAGTCTAAGTGGAACTGAAATGGTGGGAAGTTCTGCTTAGTGTCTGAGTTGCGGTACTAAGCTCAAGGCCCATTCTCAGTTCAAATCACGCTGGATAAATTTACAGATTATACTTTGGGATTCAGGGATGTTTCATCACTTTTGCCTACATTTCATATTACCATACACAGATTGTGCAGAGACAAGAGAGTTTTCTAAAATAGAAGGAAGATGGAGCTTCCCTAATGTTTCTGATGTTAAAGTCATACTTGTCTTTTATATGCAAAATTGTAAATAGCAGTAACACCACAGAAAGAAAGCCACCATTTTTTCACAGTGTCTGTTGATTATTCTCGCAAATTTCGGTTAAGAAAAACTCATCTAATGAGTTAAAAAGACTGATGAGCCTTAAAACTAAATTAAGCAGAAACCATTTGTTCCTTAATCATAACTGTTTGTTTTTTATAAAATGTCATATTTCCAGCAAGACACTAGAGCAATTTTTAATGAAAGCAAAACACAAAATACATTCTTGCTTAATGTTTTCTGGCTATAATCCAGTTTGTGCTGGCATATATTATCCAGGTATGTCAGTCTGTTTACCATATTGAAAAGAAAAAGCAGGTAAATTAATCACACTGGATTTGAACTGCATGAAGTCTAAGCTATTTTCTTACAGCGCAGAACTCAAATATACTTAGGCGAGACATTTGATTCACTGCTGGATAGAAATGGGGTTGTGTGACTTTTAGGTTTCTTTACTGCTCTCCAAAACATACAAGACAATTCTTCTCTACAAGATGATTTACTGTGTAGTTCAGCTCTACATTTTGCTGAGTACAGCAGCAGTGAATACTTCTATCTCCTGTTGATAGCAGAGAGGTTACACTTTGTACTGATGAAAAGGTTGGGGTGCTCCACCAGTCTGCTGCTCACGAGGGGCATTCTCAGATCTGCTTATGCTGCAAAACAGAGAGTGACTATGTAGAAATAACTCAGCAAGTAACCATGGGAGCTCGCAAGTCCATGCAGCAGTGCAGAGAGTGGTGTTATGATTCTTACATCAGTGCATCGGCCTGGATCTCTGCTCCAAATGTAAGTTTCCTGCTGAGGTGTAAGCTGTGCTGAAATAGCTATAGTGCTTCTGGTTCTGGAGCAGGCACAGCCTCAGCTGTCTTTAAAATTTCTGTGTTGGTCTCTGTTGCTTGAAGTGAAAGTGTTAAGGAATGTATTCTGTAGCTCAGGTGGCTCAATGCAGGTGTAGTGTGAGATGCAGACTGAGCTCTGGCTGGTGTGAGTCCGAGGCCAGAGGCCATGAACTGCCTCTTGGATAAAGGGACCTGCAGCCAGCCAGGGGACTGGACACTCAGAGACACGGCAGCAGCTGATGGCCCCAGACTTTCCCACTCTTAGACTGTGAGGGTATAAAAGCCCAAGGTTTCCTGTTTGGGGTTGTCAGAGACTGAAATATTATAGTTTATGACTTAAACATTTTCATGAAGGACTTTTAAAACCACATTACAAAAGCTGCAGAGAAGACTGCCACACCCTTGTGGAAAACAAGGTTCACTCTCCTGGTAAAATTTAAGAGTTTAATAAAGGACAATAAAGGGACAAAGACAATAAAGCAAAATTTGATGACGCTGGTGCTGGGTGCTTGGCACTCAGCCAAGAGCACACGCTGTCGCGGGGACACTCTTTACATACTTTTCTTATTGTTCAGTCATATCTCAGCATATTCATAAACACTTACACATATTCACACTTTTCTCCAAACTAGTTTACATGTTCCAGGAACTGATTAGCATGACTCCTCCTTGGATCCACCTTTTTAGAGCATGCACATTTCTTGGCTGAGGTTTTAGTTAGTTTTTATTATCACTTCCCGCTCAGGTCTACAGTCGTTGCTGATAGTTGGCATGTCAGTAGCAGGGGTCTCCATCATACGTCCATTGGATGTTATCCAACCAAGCAGACAGTTCAATTTTATCACAAGCATAACTGTTTCAGCTATTTCACTACTATGTCTAAGTTCAGTTAATAACAGATATAAAAACTATATCTTCATAGCAAAGTTACTTTAACATTAAACATATTGTCGCCCTGGTTTTCAGCCTTCTGATTCTGTTTGCAGTTTTACTATGGAGTTTCTCACACATTTCATATAAACAAAGTAGTGTTTCTGTAATGGTCTCTCTTATTTTCATTCCACTCCTGATAGAAGAGGTTTTTGATGGACTTCTATCTGAACCAGTGGAATTGGAGAGAAAATGTCTCTATCCAATCCACAGGGTTCCACAAAATTGTATATAAGACAGAAAAATTAAAGACTTCTCTCTCTTTTTCCTTTCACCTCACTAGGTGTGTGCATGTGTTCTTTTTGTGCTCTCTAGTGACAACATATAGCATCTATTTTAATATTTGTGAAAAGCCAATATTATAATATATATTTATAAGACCCTGAATGGGGCTCTGAGAGGCCCTGGACCCACTTGAAGATGAAGATGAGATAACACAAAGACTCAGAGCTGGGGACATTCACAAAGCACAAGTTGCACACCTCCAAGGTGGAGGCCACAGCCCCAGGGCTCTCAGCTGCCAGGCTGGCACAGACCCTGGCACCAAAGGGTGGGGGAGAGAGGCTTTGGGTGTGTGGTCAGAGGCGCAGTGACTGCCCACCCTCCCCTGTGCAGAGGGGCCTGGCTGAGGGGCCTTCACCCGGGGGAGAAGCTGATCTGCAGCACAGGGGGTGACACGGCCCAGCAAAGGCCCTCAGAGGGGTCCCCAGGCCCCGCACAGGCTCCAGAGATGGTGCCACAGACCCTCAGTGCTGCGAGGGACAGGCTCACACTGACCCTGCAAGGGAGACACGTGGGCATTCCCACCTGCCCCAAGTGTGTATTAATCCGTGGAATTCTGTACTCTGCGGCATGTTGGGCCATGTCAGGGCCTGTGGCAGTGTGTCAGGGCCTGTGGCGGTGTGTTGGGCCATGCTGGGCCATGTCAGGCCGTGCTGGGCCATGTCGGGCTGTGTCAGGCCATGTGATGGCGGTGACAGGGGACCCTCAGCACCAGCAGAGCAGATGGAGGAGAGCACCGAGACATCGCTGGGACCCCTGGATGGGTGATGTGCTCCCACCTAACCCCTGTCACCTCTCCCTGTCCCCCCACCCCCCACCCACACTTCTTTCTCTCTTTCTTTCTTCCTTTTCTCTTTCTTTCGCTTTGCCTCTTTTACTATTAAATAAAATACATCAATTCTTTTGGCACCAAGCTCTAATCTCATTTAGTTTTAATCTCGTTTTTGGGAATATTTTGAACCTTCTCGAGTTCTTTCCGGTTTATGCACAGAGACTTAGTTTTCTTTGCTTTTTTAGGTTTCAACTGGATCGCAACAGGGGTCCATCCTTGGAGGTAACCAGCTCCAGCTCTAATTTTGTTATTCCCCAATGATTAAATTATTTTAAGTCTTGAGTCGACTGGGACTCTGCTATGGGAAATCTGGGGCTGAGCCGGTGAGGAAACCTAGTCTGGCTATGAGTGTGGTGTGTGCAGCTGCAAAGAGACCTCAGTCCCAGCCCAGGTGGTATGGGTATGACAGCCAGAGTGGCTCCTGGATGGTCAGACAGGGAAGTGTCCCTGTCAAAAGTTCCCAAATACTAGTCCTTATTTTATTAAAATGTAGATAATATCATGAGTACTCTATCCATTAGTAAACAAATATGTATGTATGCCTTACACATCAAAGGTAAAAAGCAATATAGAAATAGATTTTCAAATACCTAAAGTGTTTCCTTCTTAATATCATGTAAGTGTTTGCATTCAAAATTATTTTTTATTCTTAAATACTTACAAATTTACATTTTAAGAGATGATTACTAGTTCATCTCTTTGATTTTATCCGATGTGGTGTCACATATAGTAGATATGTTAAATCAGGGTTGCTGGGTTTTTTTTCCCCCAGCTTCCTCCTTAGTAAAGATGAGATTTCAGAAAACCTGAAACATGCTCCACATAGTTGCAGAGGGAAATGGCCTTGGCAAAAGGTAAAATAAGCAATACTGATAACAGTAATAAATGTAAGTAAAATAAGATTCAAGGTTGACATTTTTGAAAGATAGTGAGGGAATATGCTTTGTGGAGCCCATTTTCCCTGGTACTGAGGTTGTTTATTGTAGAGGGTGGCTTCGAGGTGCTTGGTCTCTCTGAGGACTGATATTCATAATAACATCCTGTGTGGGGATGGCACTGGCTGGCAGGCAACCACGAAAGCAGGATGGAGGAGGGAATAGGAAAATCAAGAGTGAGAAAACTCGTGGGTTGCAATAAAGGCAGGGAAATCATTTGGCAAGTATTGCTATGGACAAAACAGATTCAGTCTGGGGAATTTACTTAATTTATTGCCAATTAACAAAAAATATTTAATTACTGTTTATGGTATTGGGTGAAAAAAAACCCTCAAACCTAAAAACATTTAAAACACCTTTGGCTCACTCTGAGAACCTCTCCGCCCTTTTTATTATCGCCACAGCTTGGAACAGGCTCTGTGTGTCACAGGGCAGGTCCTGACAATTTACATCTGCAGACTCCCCCCAGCCTGCCCTCTGCTCCTAAGACCTTTCTCCCTATGCTCCATAGACACTCTGAGTTCTACCTGCTGTCCTTGAGACAGGATTATTTTCAAATTGAGTATCATTGTCAAAAGTGATTGCACTTATTTCTTAGTAATCTTAGCTTGGTTTGTTTGGTTTGGTTTGTTGGCATTTTATGCTTTCATTAGGCTGGATCATTACTTATAAAATGAAATTTTACAGCCTGGTCTAGGTAAATATAGAGTCCATATGACAGTTAAAAGAAGAAGAAAGCTTTGTGATTTGTAGGATTATAGTTCTTCACTTTTTTCCCCAGTCTATCACTCTTCTCTCACCTGATTTTCAGGTTTCTTGCCTTCAAAAGGGAACAGAGACTTTGAACCTTGACTCAAGGCTAGCAGTTTTCCTCCCTTGTACCTTATATCAGTTTCTAGCCAGCTCAGGAACTCTAGCTTGCACTAGCATTTATTCTGAAGGTACAGCATTATACTGCAGTATATTTGGACCCCATGTGGAAAATTATCTTACTTTGGATCAGTGCTACTTATACTGCATTTAAAGAACTACTATTGGCAACTCACTGGATATAAAATACTGTATTTTGTTCAGTTTACAAGTTTAAATTGTTTTCTCTCAGTAAGTCTTTTTCCCCAAAATGACCCAAGACATGCACACTTTCAGAAGAAGAATCTAGAGCTCAATGTTTCAGCCACATTCTAATGTAACTCAGTTTTCTATATTAGTATATAAGTTGTATTCATGTGTGCATGTATAACTTCTATATCTTTATATCTGTGTGGAATGGGACTTCAACTGCAAACAACATTATATTTTCAGTGTTGCATTTGATATATGCTGAAGTATTAAATTATCTTGGTGTTTTCCAGAGGTTAATATTTCTTGAGTGTTTGAGCCTATAATAAGAAATCCAGGGCAAGAAATGAGTATGCAAGTGGCAAAGCTAATTGTATGTACTTATTTTCTAATTTAGCCTTTTCAGTAACAGCTAGTTGATTAAAAAATCCTCTAATAAAATTTAAATATGAATGTGGTAAAAGTAATTCCTATATCTAATATTCCTATGTACATACCAATCACTAATTCTTAAACAGCTTCAGCTTAATCAAATTGCTTTTAGATTGAATTGAGATGATTCATTTCACCCCAAGCATGTTCTTTGGTTTTTATTCTAAATCATGTTACTGAATCCAAGTGATTGAATCCAAGCTTTTGACATAATTTGATTTAAATGTTGTTGAACTTTAAATAAATATAATACTCTTTCCCTACTAACTAAATTGAAAGTTGCTTTCAAAACTGAAAGAGTAGAAGGCAGTTATTTAAAATAAATTATTTTAAAAGGGACTTGAATCTCCATTCACACAACTAACTTGTGAATGGTAAGTGCGAAAAGGATTGCAATAGTAATTCCTAGAAACTGAACTGATAGTGTTTTCTAATCATTACCTTGGCTGACACTCCTGCTTGTAGGAGTTGTAGTTCTCTCTAGTTTTTCATGCTTATGACTTCCAGACTTTAGATGTTTGGATTCTGTAGTGGGTGTCTGCCACATGGTGCTATTTTTGGTAAATTTTGTCTAATTACTCATATAGTTGTGAGAATGGAATCAGGAAAAAATATATTACTTAGGCTGTGGTAAGAACAACTTATACAAGCTTTCACTACAAACTCTCTCTGAAGAAGGAACTAAAAATTTCCAGTGCAATAATGTTGCCTTTTCTTGGTCTTAAAACTAAAACACAGTTTATGGGGAAAAGGGGTTTTTATCTCAGTATTTATTTAAGGATCTTTGGGTGCAGTAGTTTGTCCAGGTGGAATGTCTCGAAATGCACACACTGTTCCTCACACACTGAAATGCACACTATTATAGGCTTTGCAAATTAGCATATCTTTCAAAGATTCCTTAATGAGAGGCTCAAGTGAACCCCTCATTCTGAGGAATTTTCTCTCCGGATGGACTAATTTTAGTTTATAAAAATGTGCTTTGGAGAGGACCTTGGTGTCTGGGGCTTCCAGGTTGTTTGGTCTTCTAGTTTAACAGTACAGTGGGTCTCAGCTAAGTTATCATGACTGGAAAGTTACAAGTATGTAGGCTAAAAGCACTAAGAATACATAAAAATATATAAAAGGATATATAAGAGGGGTATAAAAGAAAAGGCAAAAAATCATCCTGGTATTCATAGGGTTCTGAATTTTATTGCTCTTGTCCAAAAATTAAATCTTAAATAAATGTTATATGCTTGCTAAATTTTTGTCAGATGAAAAAAATAACTTATCTTCTTTAGGAATTGTGCAGTCTTATATGACTCGGACACATAACTGTTCTGTACAGGTATATATCCATGAATTAAGTGGGTATGAACCAGTCCAAGGAAGATAGAGCTGGGCAAAATTTCCTAAGTTGCTATTCAGATTTGCTCTAGCTTGCTTAAGACAATATACAAAGAAACTGAAGAAGAAATCATCTGGCTTTTTTAAGAGAGAGGCCATGCTAGGCTTGGACAGCTTGAGAGAGAACCAGTTTGACTTGGCCATGGAAAGCACAGGTAAGGTGAAACATAATAAGTAGACTGGCACAGCAGTTCAGTCTGATAAGGACTGGGACTAGTGTAGAAGTATCATGAGCAAAGCTCATGGGGAATCTGAGTAGCAATAACTGGTGGGGTAAGTTAGATATAACAGGAAGCCAGGATGAGAAGCTGGCAGTCAGGTACCAGAAGGTGCCTGGTGCTACTCTGTGGCAACTAAGTGCCCAAGTTTTGTTCCAGAGTTAGAACTCCAAAACTACCATCAGCATAGATTGAAGCAAAAATCCTGACCCTACAGCCAGAATCACAGAATGACAGAATCGCCAGGTTGGAAGTGACCTTCCAAGTCACCAAGTCCAACTCATGCTCTAACACCACCTCAGCTAAACCATGGCACTGAGTGCCACATCCAATCTTTTTTTAAATGCATCCATGGACAGTGACTCCACCACCACTATGGGCAGATGGTTCCAGAACTTTATCATTCTTTCCATAAAAAACTTTTTCCAACCTAAATTTCCCTTAAGCTTAAGATGGTGTCCTCTCGTTCTGTCAGTTGTTGCCTAGAAAAAGAGACCAACCCCCACCTGACTACAAACACCACTCGGGAAGTTGTAGAGAGCGATGAGGTCACCTCTGAGTCTCCTTTTCTCCAGGCTAAACACCCTCAGCTCCCTCAGCCGTTCCTCACAGGGCTTGTGTTCCAAGCTCCTCACCAGCCTTGTTGCCATCCTTTGGATGTGTTCAAGCATCTCAATGTCCTTCCTGAAATGAGGAGCCCAGAACTGGACACAGTACTCCAGGTACAGCCTCACCAGTGCTGAGTACAGAGGAAGAATAACCTCCCTGCTCCTGCTGGCCACACTGTTCCTGATACAGGCCAGGATGCCGTTGGCCTTCTTGGCCAGCAGGGCACACTGCTGTGAAGTCCCACATATTGACATTTCTGCAGTACAGTAGCTGGAATTAGAGTCCTAATCAAAACCTGGAAATTACTTTATAGCTAGATTTTTTAGTCTGATGTAATTAATTTTGTTAAGCTGTCACAAAACATCTTCATGGACTTCAGCTTCTTTAAATCTTAATTAATATTTCTTATGCTACAGTTAATTTTTCAAAGCTATCCACACTCTGCCCAACATAAGTAATACTGGATATAAATAATTTCTGAATTTTCTACTGGTTTTGACACCTTTGGTCAAACTCTATTACAGTATCTGGATGGACCTTTTCCTTTTTTCAAAGATGGAGGTAGACTCACTTTAAGGAATTTCTTCGAACGCATTCAGAGAAATTGATAAAAGAGTATATAAATTAGACCAAAGAATTATGAAAGAAAGAGAGTTTTCTGGGGAATGCTGCTTTGGATGGGCTTTGCTCAAGTCTCATGAACTCTGGCCAAGGACTTAAGACATCAGGTCTGCTCTGAGACTCACAAACTCATCCAATGATGGAAGAATTCAGGAAAGATCAGTATGAATCCAGGCGTGTAAATATGCCTTCAAAGAAATTAATCTATTTGATTTGAAAATAGCACTCAAAGGTAATGTAGATCCAGAAAAGCCATCTTAGACTATATGCTTTATAATTTCCTAATCTGTGACTGCTTCAAAAGTTGGCCTTCTGTAATAAGTAAGTTTCAAGCTATTTTTCTGCCTTCAAGGACCTGTCTCACCTACAATTCATGATTCACTGTTCATTAGGATGTCAAGAGAAACCTTTAACTGTGGAAAAACCGTGTGGTGCTACCAGTTTTACCCTGGCAGACCAGGAACTGCATCAGTCACTCAACCTTAATGATTAAGGTAAGGTAAGGTAAGGTAAGGTAAGGTAAGGTAAGGTAAGGTAAGGTAAGGTAAGGTAAGGTAAGGTAAGGTAAGGTGTACATATTTTGGGGTGTCATTCACTAATGAGACAATACAATTTCCTGGAGGCATAAGCAAGACCCCAAAACTGTGGCTTGAGCAAACAGAGAAAATCGAATTCTAAGGCACCTAGGATCTTTTCTGTGGATATCTGTGTTATTGGCTGCTGGCTGGGCTCAGCTTGGCACATTTTAATGCTGTATAAATGTACACTTCTGCACTGTGTTCATTGGATAAATTGGTAAAAATGAGACCCTTGCGCTCACTTCTACTTCAGACCATGTTTGTTCAGCTCTTGTACTGGACAGATCTGGCACTAGTAATTATGGGACTTTGGACCAATGCAGAATCTGATAATATTATGAAGTAATATTTGTCCTTTCAACCAGATAAACCAAGATTGGGTTAACTTTTATCGGAAAATCACACCACAGTTAGAAGAGCAAACTGGAAGCTTCATGTGCACAGAGAAAGCAGAAAAGTTGAACAGGAACTTAGGCTAAAGTTACTGTTTTGCAGAGATCTGTATATTTTGTGGTAGGGAAAGTGATTAGAAATCTGTGTGAAGCCTATGCAGGGGCTATAGCTGTACCTGCCCATGTTAAACTGTGTGAAATGCCTATAAAAGATGTCCGTAGCGGTCTTGGAAAGGGAGGAATAGTAAAAAGTGTATAATAAATCACTCTTGGTAACCTATGCCATCATAACATGAAGGAAGTGTATTTTTATGCACAGAAAATGTGTTGCGGAGCTGAATCCAAATGAGATTGAAGGAAGATGAGATACATGAAAGATACATGGGAGAGGAACATAACACAGCCTTGGGACACTTATGTGAACAGAGGCTCTATTGTGTCTTGTTTTTGTAAAGGATCTTTCAGTCACTGTAACCTGGCAGGAAGCCCATTGAATTCCCACCTTTCTCTGAGTTTCCTTGATGGGGAGATAAAAGATACTCATACACTGTGTGTTGGGAACAGAGACCAGAATTCAGTGGTGGATTACATTTGTGATGGTTTTAGGTTGTTTATTGTATATTTTTAATCTCTGTTTATTGTATATTTTTAATCTTTGTTCACAGTATAAAGGGGTTAATAATTTCAAAAACCAGGAAAAGTTATATTTAGTAAAAATTTTTGTACCTATTTTGTCCAAGTGGATCACTGTTTAGATAAATCTCCTATGAAATTCAGATTTCTTTCCATGTGTTCAAATGAAACTCATAAGGCTGGGGGGAGAAATATCCCTCCAATCTTTGAAAACATCAAAGACATTACTTTCTCCCTGATCTTTGAAGATGACAGGCCCAGTGAGAACTGAAAATAAAAAAAATGTCAGCAAACACAGGGACTAGCATTGGAAATTCTAGATTTGGACTGTGAAACAGAATGACAGCAATGGATGGTTATTGATAAATTTGAAATCCTTCATGTAAGAGAATCAAGATCATAGGACTCTTAACAGACCTCAAAGGAAATAAAGCAGGCCAGGAAAAAGGAATGACAACATTTCATTTTGTTCCCTTAGAAGTCCATGGATTTAAAACACACCGAGCGATTTATAACAGCTAACGGGCACTGTAGCAAGCTGAATCCTGATTTCTGGATTTACTTTTTCTTTTCCATAAAACAGAGCTTATTGCTTCATTTGTGCCGCATAAGAAGGGAGCAAAACAACTTCCTGTCATATTAAACTTGAATGGTGATTACATGGACATTTGTGTAATCCCTAATTATTTTGAATTGAAAAGCCTCTATCATTTTTCTTAATAGGCCCTGGAAATAGAGTGTCCTGTCTTTGTATGCTGTCACCTGAAATATTCTGAAAATATATAAGTATCTTTTGATTAGATGCAGGAGGATTACAAATCTATTCATAAATACAGGGGTTTCCACTGTTCATTAATTGTAAGCAAGTGATTGCTGCTTCTTCTAATATTGTCATTCCTTGGAATTATTCAACAGTTATTTCAGCCTATAGTTTACTGAGAAATTGTTTGCTAAGAGTATTCTAAATTTACAATTTAAACTCCAAGCTGTTTAGATTAGATACATACATCAGTGTTAAAATTCTCTTTAATCATTTTATAAGAGTAGACCTCAGAATCAAGTTCCTGTGTAACTTTAAAAATAACTCTCACTTTAAGTATAGTATAACAAAGAACACTGAAGAAAAGAAAGACTTTCATATTGTGTTTTGAATACACTAGTGGCAGAACAAATTCCACAAAATGGCTCCTGGTAGTGAAGTGAGGATCCATGATACACTACCAAAATATATGCTTGCCTAAAGAATAACAGTGAAATATATTTATAAATGACTAATTTTCCTTCTATACTGAGTTTGACTGTGAATTTCAATTAGTGATAAAAGCTAAAATTATATTCAGAGGTAACCAATTAACTATAGATGTTTAAATTTTTTTCTGAGGAAAAGAGAAAGCCAATTTTGCTTATTTAACAACATTGAATAATTAGCCTCTAATTGTCAAAATGTAACCTTTAACAATAATGTGTACAAAAGCAATCTTTCTAGTTCTTAGGATACGGATTCAATTTGCATTAGTTTAGTTATCCATTGTGAGTTCAGCTACACAAATAGCCATTATTAGTGCACAGAAAATGCACAATTAATAGTTTTTAAAAGTGAAAGTCTATGAAAATAAACATTTATTATTTTCATTTGGGAAAAGAAAAGACACTGAAATCACTTCCATGTGCTACTGATGGCTGAATGTCTTGACTAATTTTCCCACTGTTTCTGGAAATAGCTGCAGACAAGCTCCAAAAAGGACTTGTGTGCCTCGGAACACGGCGGAGTAGCATCTAATTCTTTTCTCCTTGGTCTCAAAGCAGTTTCAAAGTCATCAGGTAAGTTGTCCGAATGTTGCTGAAACCTGGTCAGGTGAGTCTCCTGAGATGACTTTCCCTGAGCACCTCCTAGGCCGGTGTCCTGATGAGTCCTGGGCTGATCTCAGCTGATTAAGCTCCCTGCTGGTGGTGATGCAGAAACTGCTAGGGTATTGTCCGAACTAAGAAACGGAGGGAAAGATGGGGAAAGGGAGAAAGTTATCCCTTCTCCCTCTTCCTCTTGCTTCCTGTCATGCCTGCATGCAGTGCGATCTTTGCATGTATGACAAATAGCTTGGAGGCAGCTTCCAAACTGTCCAAATTTGTTTTGCTCTTGGCCCTGAAGGCATCAATACAGGCCCCTTGGGGTCCATGGTGCTATTTTCAGCTCAGATTGGGACAGATTCCAGCCCTGAGCTTTGTTGTCATTGCCTGGGGTACATCCCTCCCTCCTGTAGGGCCCATAACCTGCCCCAGCTCAGCGCACTCCGCTCAGGCTCTGGGGGATGGCATCCTGCATTTGAGGGCATGGACCACCATGGATCCTGGACAGAGCCTCCCCTGTGGAGCTGCCCTGCTTGTCCTGCACCCTGATGTAAACTGTCAGAAAAATTACTAATTCTGTCTTGCTGAGTTTGGGCTCCTGTGGCCCCCAAAGGATTCCAGGTCCTGACTGAGAGTATTAAAAATCTGTGAGCCAAGTTAGAGCTGAATCCCCAGCTCTGGCTTGGGCCTACCACACAACCTGAACTCACTTGATGGTGAGGACCTAAACAGGCCAGCACATCCCCCAGGAGGAACTTTGTGTGGATTCAGAGGGTCAGGTGATGAGAAGGGTATGCCTGAATCTTTGGGGATCTTCCAGATTCAGCTGACTGCTTGAACCACCATCCTCCATTGATGAAGCTCCAGCACCTCTAAGCCATGGAAATGGTGGCTGCAGCTGCATTCTGTGGAAAGCCTCAGCATCTCCCAAGCCTCCAGCAGAGGCACATGTCCTCAAGGGGGCATATCATGAAGAATGCTGTATTTCTAGAATAAAACTGGATTTCAATGACGAGCTCAATTCTTTTCCCCAGCAGGAATGGACATGCAAGACACTAGTTAATCACCTGCATTATAAGATCAAAAAGTAAAGCATGGATATAATTTAGAAAGCAGCTTATCAGAGGTTTTCATGGTCATTCTCTTAATCTCTCCCAC
Source organism: Vireo altiloquus (assembly GCA_013396875.1). Classification (NCBI taxonomy): domain Eukaryota; kingdom Metazoa; phylum Chordata; class Aves; order Passeriformes; family Vireonidae; genus Vireo; species Vireo altiloquus. Next base: position 108,650 of record VZRF01009559.1, on the reverse strand, counting down.
CCTGGATAGCCCTTGGCACATCTCCAAAACATGATCAGTCAGGTTCTTCATAAGCAAAGTGTATTGTATCAAAAAAAGTTGGTATGAAACTGATCACTTGACATAACACATCTAGTCACTGTTGTTTTCCAACCAGCCTATTCATCTAGGTAATGGTATTAAACTGTCCGCTTAATAAGCAGTTGAACATCAACTTTGGGGCTTTTTTTTATATTTAGATGAATTCAGGAAAATGTCCTCATATGGCCATTTATAGTGGGTACTGAAGACAAAACAAAGTCACTCTTATTCATGACTACTCTGTCAGCAAGAGAGATCTGTTCCAAGAGTGAGACTTTAAAAGAATAAATCATTCTTCCTTGGTAGTCTCCATTATTTTTAAAGATGAAAGGCATGGAGTGTATTTATATATCTTGTGGTAAGATATATACCTAGGCATGGGTATATTGTCAGGAAATAGTAAGGGTTGAGTTGTGAAGGTAGGTAGTTGTGAGGTCTTTGTAGATCCTGTGTGTTCAGGCTTCCATGTTGACTAAACAAATAGTGACATTAAAAACTGCGAAAAGTGAAGGAACAACATTTTTCCACTTTTACATAACATGAAAGGACATGTGGGTGAGGCAGAGAAGAGCGCAACAGAGCCTCCATCCTCTGAATTCACTTCAAGAGGGGAAAAAAAAAGATGGCTGTAAACAGAGGCAGCAAGCTAGGGGTGAGATTAAAATACCACAGAAAAAAGTACCTCTAGGGAAAAAAATAAAAGTAAATTTGGAGAACAGAGCAAAATATATTTCACAGGCAGGAGGAATAGGAAAAGATAGAGCTAGAGAATCATTTAGGCAGATAATTTGTGAACTAGTATCTGGTCTGACAGAATCATCAAGTGGGCACTGGTAAGAGATTGATTATAACCTAAACTATTTTCTGGGGCAGACTTACTGATGAGCAGCAGAACTGAAGAGCAGTGTTATGACCATCCTCAGAAATTCAGAATTGCTTCTTGCAGTAGGGTCTTGGTGCTAATTTGCTATGACTGCACTGACAATGGATGCACTTGGACCAGGACCACATCCTTTTGGCTTCTCTTCTCTTTCTGACTATGCCTAGGATAAGGGAAACACAATTTTCAGGCCAAACACTTTTAATAACCCTTTCAAAATCCTTCATGTAGTACTTTCCAATGCTCTTTAAGAGGACTAATCACATCTAGATGGGTTAGAAATCTCAAATCAACGGAAGTTCAGATACGATCTATTGTTTTATGACACAAAGGAAAGAACTTACCTTCCTTGAATCACTCCATTCAATCAAAGTATGTCTGTTTAAAGTAATTTATTTCTTTTTAATTGATTTTTCCAAACAATACTGCAGTATAACTGTTGGTCTATAACTATATTGTTAAGTATAATATCTAGCTCCTAAGACAAAAAGGAAAAAATAAAAAGGAGTCTGTTAATGACCTAACAAGAAACAAAGATATCCAACAGGTTTCTAGAGATGTGGTTAATTGTTCTATGTATAGATTTTCTAGAGGCTAGCATATATTTTTGTCAAGGCACTGATTCATAATTAGAAGTGACAACCAGCCCAGGGACTCTCACCACAGAATTCAGGAGCTGGAGAAAAGCAGAGAACATTGTCAAAATTCCTTGGACAGGCAGTGCCTGCAGTTTTGTGCAGACCTACTTTTGCTATTTTTCATCAAGGTTTTAGAACAACATATGTAGAGCAATTTGATCAGTGAAGAGTTTTTGTTAGTACTGGTAGTATTTGATATGCTGGCTCTACTCCATCTGCAACAGAAATATCACAGGAACTGTGTACATGTTGCATGGCTTTTTGTGTTTGAGGAAATAAGTGCTAAGCCATTTCACAGTTGCTTTCCATAATTGCAGGCAATAACCATGGCTCTTTTCTACTCCACTAAATACGGAGCAATATTTTCAAACTGGGGTTCCAGTACCTGTTTGCCAGTACCTGATACTGCATCACAAAGGCTTGGTTCAGCACAGGGTTAAACGTGCATTGGTATGACTTGTCACATCTCAGCTGCTGCTGCTGCACAAGGGTGATGCCATCTTCCCAGCAAATCTTCCCCATCACATTGAGATAGAAATGTCCAGATTACTCAAAACTCATCTGTCTTGTCTCCCCAGTCTTGGATCCACTTCTTCACCATGTGTAAATGGTGTTATAGAAATCAGACTGATACTGCTAGGCAAGAAATTTATTTTCATTTGTTATGCCATAATAAAGAAAAATGCACATGTGTATGCAGTGTATAGCAACAGAAGGGAGGAAAAAAACCAGACATTTTTCCTGTGGGGGTAACCATTCCCAGTTTCAGTATTTGTTCCTCTATCAACAATCTTAAATAAATATTAAATAAAGCTGAAGGCATGTGGTTTTCCCTGAGGAGATGAAGAAAAACTGTACATTTCTCACTCGTGTGCAACAATTGTTGGAGGAACAAAAGGGGGACCTTCACTACTGGCTTCAACATTCACAAATACAGGAATTTCTTGGCAGTAGAAAAATGGAGAGATGTATATAGATTATTTTTAAAAAAGCATCTTTTCCTGCAGAATTATATGCTTTATTTTTATATAGAAAAGTTTACATACATTACAGTAAAATCCACAATGAAATTACTTAGTGTCTTTTTAGCCACTTTTTAACTGATGTTAAACTGATGTTTTTAATAGCATGAGCAAATAGAAATTTTCTCTCCTCTGACCAAGTTGCACAGAATTTAAGTATTGGATAACTTTGGGTTTGTTCATATAAAACATCACTGCAGCTTTAGTCTGAGGAACTGTCACAGATGTACTAAGACAATACTTGCATAAACAGACTGTATTAGTAAACTGTGCATACAACTAATTTATCAACTTCCTGTAGCATTTTTGCCATCTACATATAAAACTACACAAAAGTATTCTTAACCTATTAAAGAAACTGTTACATAAAATTCCTTTTTTAATTTGATAATTACTGATTTTTTAAATGCTTTTCTCTTAAAACTAATTTTGCCTTCTGGCCTAATCATCTATATTTGTGATGTTTTCTCTGGATTTAAAAATAAATGAAGAGGAGCTAGCAGTGTTTATGTCATAGGAATTAAAAAAAAAAAAATCTGGTACCTTGTTAAGGGGAAAAATAGATTTAGTAACTTACCTGATGTCTTCCAATATATTTCTGTTCCTAAATGCCTGATAAGTCAAATCTTTTTTGTGCTTGTTTGTATTAGGGGCTATTGAAAACAGAGCTGGAGAGACTTGTGCATTGGGAGTATGTTACTTTTTCTAATTTCTGTAATTTTAGAACTGATTTCACTCATAACTCCTAATTCACTGTTAGTAGTTAATTAGCTCTTACACTAAGTGGGACGTTCTGGCTCATCCAGGGAGATAAATTTGCCTAAAATAAGTTATTGATTTATTTGAAATACAATTTTCATTGTAAAATGCACATGGTAGGAAGATATTATGCAGCTTTATGAATACTGGATGACAATAGCATAGGAAGACAACACGTGAATATTGTATAAAAAATTGTTGTAAGATGCAAGGGCAAGAAAAACAAAATCCTTTTTATGAGGAGAAGAGAATAAACAACTTTCTCGTGGCCAGTTTGTCTTTTAGTGACCTTGCTGGGATTTGTCTGTGTGTCCTGTAAACATAGGAATCAAAGGGATTACAGCAAGGAGAACTAGTGCTGATTGAACAAGAACAAGTCCAAGCTCTAAACACAAAATTCAAACCAGAGCTGAAGCAAAACATTTTAGGTAACTGAGAGAAAAACATTTTTTATTACTGTTTACCCTGGATGCTCTGATCTCAATTGGAGTCAGAAGCAAAAATACTATTGTTGTGCAAGTCTGTCAGTTGTTGCTTTTCTGAACCGAACCAGCAAGTTTCCCAGTGAAGCCCAAATGCCAATCTTTTAAGATTATTTGCTACACAGAGTTGTTTGAACAAAGTTCCCTGTAGAAATGTGATCTCTATTTAGCCCTTAGAGGGGTAGCCCTTAGAAGGCTGGAAAGGGATAGTAATTCTTTCTGCAGAAAAACAGAAAAATCCATTTTCTTATGCGATGGCAAATATTTTGCTTTAAAGAAATTGCAGTGAAGAGCTCCAGAAGGAGACAATAACAATTTCTGGAGTAACAATCTTTCTCACTCTTAATACTTAATCGTCATTCTGTGATCTGTGTTCTGCTTTTTTTTTCCTCCCTTGTGAACTTTATTCAATTATTAAAATGCTGTATGGTGTTGGTTTGGTTTCTGTTTGTTTTTTTTTTTTTTTTGGAGGGGTGACCAACAGGAAAAATAAAGAATCTTGTCTTCAACTAGCGGTGGAACCAGTGGTACACACAGCTCATCTATCTACTGCTGTTTCCAGACAAAGGGTGATTTTTTTTTATCTGCAAAATAGCTCAGCAAAAATTCACTATTTTTGAAGAAAGTACTTAAGATTGGGCAGCATTATTACAAAAAAAGAATCGAGAGATGAAGAGCTCAAATAAGCTATCAAGATTACATTGACTTTGAGTGAAGATGTTAGGTTTTTATCATGCCAGTTTCATAGTGTGGCCATTGAGCGTGAGTGCTGTTCAAAGTGGGGTCTGCAGTGGACATGGAAAGCTCAGGTTCACTCTTGAGGAGCCGAGCAGCGAAATCCCTGATAGGCCAACTAAGTAGTGTGGAGCAGCAAAGCATCAGCTCCATTCCCACAGTAGCTGCCTCAGCCTTTTGTGGAGACCATAAGGATAGGACTCCTTTATTCAGGCCTGTGACAATCATCGTATTTAACCCCAGGAACAAGGCTATGTAGCTCACCCTGAGCTCTGTATTGATGTGAGTAACCTTTCTTCCAGTATCTGATCTAGCTCAGGCACCTTTGTTGTGTGCTAGAGGCTTTCATTTTTATGTTAAAAGTAATACTTTAAGTATACCAATAAATTTTGAATAGAAAAGGACAACTGCATTCTTAATGTAATTTTAAAACTTATTGTGTTTCAGCTTTTATAGACACATAATCACAATGAGGAAAAAAATATGTATCTTGACCAGGTACTAATACTGTAGTCAATGAAAAGAAATTGGAAGTGTCTGAATCATTACTTACACTTTTAAGCACAGCCTTTCTCTTTTTTTTTCCTCTAAGGCACAGGCTATTTTTTAAATTAAATGTCAGATACAAAGCCCTAGTGCTCTCCCTGTTGAATTCAAGGCAGTATAATGCTATTCAAAACTCCCAGAATATTTGTTCTCAAAAGGATATCTCCATTTCTTATTTCAGGGACCACAGTATGAAGGCTTATTCTCCTTAGTTGTAAAATAATTATTTGAATGGTCTAAAGAAAACTGCTGACACACATTTGGCACTCTGAAGCAATTAAAATTTGTTATCATCAACATATTTGGAGTGCCAGCAGTTCCCTGTTAGGCTTTTGCACTGATTCTTCAACATGGTTTGTGTTACCAAATTAACTTCTGTACTTGAACATAGAGGACAAAGGAATAAGAATGTCAGGAAACAAATTCACAAACTTACAATGAATTCACAGTGGCACAAACTACAGAGGTTAGGGATCCTGTTCTTATACCAATAACTTTTTTGAGTGTAGCAGAAAGTGCACTTCAGGGCAGAACATTACATGGCAGTTCCATAGCAGCACAAACAAACCGGGCTGCTGGTTCAATGGCTCCTGTTCTATGATGAATCTGGGATCCTCCCTCCCCACTTGGAGCTGAATCAGTGTAGTAATTCATCAAACTAACCAGCTCAGTGTGAGATTTTTGGAGCTCCCATCACTGGAGGTTTTCACAATGTGATTGGACAGGGTGCCAGGTAACCTTATCTAGGTTCTCTTTCCTATTAAAGTTTGGACCAGAGAATGTCTGGATCGCTTTCAACCTGGGCTGTCCTCTCATTCTGTGATTCTCTGATTATTTTTGCTTCTTGGTAGCAGGTAGAGAAAAACAAAAGTGAAGAAATTAAAGAATACTTACGTGTTTCTGCAGCTATATTGAGATTTTTACAGTCAGATACATATTGTTTGGGAAAAAAAGTCATCTGGACAATTTGCCTATGGTAGAAGAACATTTGTATTTGCTCAGTTTTAATGAAACTTAATGTGCTTCTGACGGTTTCTGTGTTTATCTTTTTCAGCTTAATGTTTGCAACATTTAAGACTTTTTTTCTCAAAGCCCCAGCTTGCAGATACTTTGAATTGCAGAAGAAACATGGTTTTCACTTCAAAACTGTGAGAGATAAAGCTTGTGGCTTCTGCCAAGCAGTCTAAAGTTTACCAGGAGAAGGAAAAAAGCCCTGGATTGCCCTTGCTTTGCTGGAGGGCTAACTTCATTGACTGCTATGGGCTTGCAGTTACACTGCACGAAAGTTTTTCCATTGCTATAGCACTTTTTACCCTTCTCTTAGTTCAAAAGCCTTAGGATATGCCGAGTGTTTTTCTTTCACGCACAAAGAAGTTTTACCTAAAGCTCTTCCATGAATACTAGATTTTAGAAAAGTGTAAAATGTTCTCCAAATCCTTCATAAAAGTTGGACCTTTTTTTTCCTCCTTGCTCTTTATATTACATGAATAATATTATCATCACATTTTCTGCAGGATTGCAGTTATCTTAGTTGTTTATCTATAATTCTTTTCATTTTAGCCAGCAAGGCTAGAGTACTCCTCAATAGGCTGTGTTTCATGGAGGCTTCAAAAGTTTGGCAACTGCTGTTAAAATGATTCTGAAGTTCCAGACCTATCCTTTCATCCTGATCCTTTTCCCCCTACAAGCCTATATTAAAAAAAAAAAAAAAAGTCAAATTTAAAATGTAGCACTCAGGATACCCACTGAGACTAAATGCCCTGTTTCCATAGTAAAAAGCTGTTAAAGTTTATTTATTTTTCTTGAAACTTATAGTAATGAAACTATAAAGCTACAAAGATAATTTTACCCCCTCCTTCTACGCATTTCAATAGCTTTGGGGTAAATGCCACAATGAGTTTTAAAATGAAATTACCTTTCATTTTCAGAAAATAATAACTTCTAGCCATACCAGTCATCCAACATTATTTTTCTCTTTTTTAATGAAAATTGAATATGATAAGGAAAGACAACAGTGCCTGAAGAATATTGAAGACAAACAAATAATTGTGTCATTGAAGGAAATGATATATAATCTCTGGTTTTTAAGGTAAGATGTACTTTTAAAGCTAAAGTACCTGAGACCTACTGAAAATTGCTACATTAATGGTTACATATTTTACAATAGATGGTGACCATGCACTGAAGTTGTGTGATATTTTTCCCTATAATAGATTTCTTTGATTTCTGAGTTCCTCCACCTTTTCTAGTGACGGCCATAAGCCTTTGGGGTGTTTTTACCATGTCACATGAAATTCCTTTCCATCCAAGCTATTTAGCTATCCCCTCTGTTGTACATATTAGTGAGAAAAAAGCCACAATGCAAATGGCAGGCACAGATGTGCAGGATGGTCTGGCTCCACATCAGACATCCCTGACCTTTTACAGCACAGCTTTCAGGGCTCATAAATTTTGCTGCATTGACAGGGCAGACAGAGTGGGCATCCAAGTTCTGCAGGCTGACCCATCTCTTCTTTAAGAAGAAAGAAGGAGCTGAGGTTGGAGAAAGGAGGTAGGAGAAAGCAGAGCCTGAGGGCTGCCCTCACCAGGGCCCCACACGTGGCACTTCCCCAGCAGTGCCTGCTATTTCTTCTGGATAAAAAAATCTGGGACATATCCTCTCTTACGCCTGCAGACCCAAGAGTCCCGTGCTGCATTTCTTCTGAATCCAGTGCACAGTGTGAACATATTCTCCCCTCTAAAGTAACAGTCCTTCTGCTGCTAGTTATAATAGCATGGCACACATGTCACAGCAGCTGTACAGAATAGCTGTGCATTTGTATTACTGTGAAAATAGAAACAAGAAAATGGCACAACCCTTCTTCTCCCCTGCAGAAAACTAAAATAATCTCAGAGCAATAACTGTGAAGAAGGGCATTGAAAGGAAGTTCTGACAGGTCAAGTTCACACTCAAGCTGCTGCTTGCAGTTAGTTACCATGCATCAACTGGGCCACAGTAGCTGCATTCTTAGCTCAGGGGATGTTGAGGGTAATGGCACTTGTTGTGCCCCGTGACAAAAGGCAGTCGAGCTAAGTCTTACCAGGCACTTGCCATTGTGGCAGAACAAAAGACTCTCCAGTTCAGCTGACATCATAACATTTAATGGGTGGAAGTTTCAAACTGCACTTCAATAATTAGTTTTCATTAATATGCACTTGAAAGAGAACACCAAGGTTTTGCTTCCCACGTGCCTCATCATACTTTGTATTTTATATAAAACACTTTATATAAGACAGAGTTCCTGCTTCACAACTCAGTATCTCTGCTGGCTTTGGAAGGTGCAAAATGCACACGGGTTGGTCTTCCTAGCAGCTTCAGGGTGATTTGCACTCTTGGAAGATTGCAAAGATTGTTACTTTTGCATGGTCCACTGTCTAAGGACTAAGCCTTAGTGTTGATTGCTTTTACTGGTCAACATGTTAGAAGGAGATAAAGAAGAGTTGCAAGCAAACACTGTAGCCTCAAAATAAATCCTTTCTTTCCCACTGCAATAAAACTACTATTAAGTATTCATTTCTTAGACTCCGCTTCCCAGTTTGTTACTACATTAGAGGTTTTTTATTTGTCTTATTTCCAACACAAAGCCTATCACTAACCAATTACCAGTACTGGTGTTTCAATAATATATTAGGGAGGAAATATTCGTAAACTTAGTGGGCATATTTCAAAACATAAATATTCCAATAGAAGGAAAGATAATGACTATTCATATTAAAAACATAAAGTATATTTTTGTTATGATATGTTATAGTTTTGTTATGATATGGTTTTTTGCTTCACTTTACATTGTATTGAAAAATTATATGTATTGAGAAACATAGTTTGTCTTGAGAGGCCAATTTTCATGTAGAGATGAAGTAAAAGATGTTATTGGTTGTGATATTGACTTCCAGTCTACAGTAAATTATCAAACTCTTTTATAAATATAAAAGCTTTTGAAAGAGTACAATAGTTAGTTTAATTAACATCGGTTGCTATGGATAGTTGTTTTCTATCTTTTCCATGAACACCATTATTAAAAATAGGACACTTCAGATGCTTAAGCTCTTTCTTAAAGTCACATATTTTATCTTTTTTCCATCTTTTATTCTCAGCAACATAGGAGGCAGAAAATCAGGATTTAGGCCTGAACCCAAAAAGCCCCCATATTTTTCAAAGGAGACTTTAGATTACAGGGACCAGTATCTTAATCTGTTTTAATTTCATCCAGCTCTTTTAAAGTTGTAGCTTTAGGTGACAATCCTTTGAGCAATTACATGAGTCTTATAGTTTTTCTGATTCAGTGAAAAATTTCACATTTAATAGTTTTCTAAAGTAAGAGAAAGTATTCATGAAGGGGTTTTTTTCTTTATCCCACAGATGTATAAATGCTTACCTTATAATAAAACATCCATTAAAGCCACGAGTTATTCACAGAAGTTTTCTTAGCCAGATTAATTTAAGCTGCTTTAACTCCATCCAGCTGGAGTTCTTGCATGACCCATGGTAGAGATGTGTGTGTGTGTATGAGTGTGTGAACATAGATTTAGAAACAGCCTCGAGCAATTTTCTTCCTGAAAGTATGAGCAATGCTTAAAAACATATTTTTCTCCCATTTGGATAGGTTGTTACTTTGATTTTGTGCTTGTCTGAGAATTTGAAAGGCACTCAAAGCTACAGTATAAAATATTTACTAGCTTAATTTTCAGATAGCTTCCTTATGTACAACCAGCAAACATTTTTCAATGATAGATGTCACCGTTCAAATTCAAAAAAGAAGCAAACAGGTTATTTTTACAATTATCTCAATTAATGAAAAGACTCTGGACATTTCTAGCACTGGAGTATCACAACAAATACAATTCAGATTCAGTAGATCAGGAGGTGGTCTCAGCATGCTTGTTTAATTGTCTTCTGCTTTTCAGACATTATAGAATCAGAACATAGGCAAATGCACAGCAAGATCTTAGCACATATCTGTTTCCTTTAGTAAATGTCTCATATTGACTCTAAGGGGGTATGTCATTATGTCACAGGAGTTTGTAAATACCCTACCTACCCAGACAATTATTTTAAAATGAGTATTTATAACTCATTGCTATGTTTTGAATGAAAAATAATAATTAAAAAAAATTAAAAAGAGGAATGCAAAAAATCAGAAGGAAATAGAAATAAAAAGGATCTAAAAAGAAACAGGAATAGGAATTTTTTGACAGCCAATGAACTACTGCTACTGTATTTTTTTTTCTGAAGTAAAGAGAGAAGATGAAACAAAAATATGATGAGGAGACCTAAGGTTTGAGTCTCATCTTAGACCTGACTTAAAGGTTTAAGGTAAGCACTTAAAGAGAATTTAACTGTGACCAGGTGAAATGTCCCATTACTGCATTTTCAAATGAGACAAGCCATGTGATTAGAATTAACACAAATACTTAAATAATGTATTGAATTAAGCTTTAAGTCTTAAATATACAGCAATTTAATTTAATAGTCACATTCAAAAGCAGAAATCCTTGTTGGAAGACAACCTGGAGGAAAAACTAGAAGACACATTTTCTAGTGGAAACCAGGCAAAATTTTATGGATGCCAGAAGCACAGTTCCACTTTCTAATTAAGGACCCTAATTACTCAAACTAATCTGCACAGTTGTTTTCCTTTTTTTCCTATAGTGCTGGGAAGTCACAGGGGGATCTGCTCACATCCATCAGCTTGCTACATTTGAGTCTGAAATATGGCATGGCCTACAAAGAAAGACAATTCTTTCTGTTTTCTAATTAGCATCACAATTGGAGACACTAGATTTCTGCTCTTTTCCGACCCCACTTCTGGCTTCAGATTATATTGCTAAAGTCAGCAGTTCCTGCCAGGAAGCAGTGCCAGGAGGTGTAAAAATGAGTATTCAGTAGGTACTGCAGGAATAGAATAGCTGGTTTTTCCAGGAAGAGTAAGATTGCACTTAAATAGAACAGGGGTTAACAGAAAAAAAAGGAGGAACTGCTCACTCAGCAAGGTGAAGTGGCAGAAAAGACCTGGAACCTGTGGGTCACCTGTAGCAGACCTGGCTAATCACAAGGGCTGCAGTACAGAGTAATCTTCAGCCCTCTTCTGCTCGTGTTTTACTCAGAGCTTATAGGCAAGCACATGGTTATGGTTGCTCTTGAAAGTTATAATTTAGAAACCTCTTTTGCAGGTGAGTGCTTCCAGAACAGTGTCAGAAAATAAGAATTTTACTTGTTCTGTGTGATTTGCACTAAAGCCTTTTAAGGAAGGAAGTTAAAGGTAGATGGGTACCCTGTGTCTGTAATTTCCCATCTGGCTTTCTGTGGAGGCCTGTTTTGCTCTGTCTTTGGTACTATTTTGACTCCCTTGAAGACTTAGGAGGTGAATAAAAAAATATATAAAAAAATATATGTGATATAAAAAAAATATATGTGATAAAAAATATATATATATTTAAAGTTGGATTTAAATATAAGTCCACTTAAAGGTGGACTTAAATGATCCTGGAGCTGCTTATTAATAAGCATACAGTACTCTAACTTGGGTGTATTCAGAGGGACAGAGGGAGGGAGAAAGCAAAGCAGCTGTGGTGTGTGAGTACCCTCAGAATAAGAGAGTAGTTGTGTGAGCGCTCCTCAGTTTGCCTTGGACTTGAACTTCTAGCAGGAGTCGAACTCCTAGGTTACGTGTTGATGGCTCTCTGTCATTCCTAGAATATTCTCTTGTTGGTTTTGTCATATCAGTTTTAGTAGGTAATTTTTACTGATATGTAGAAGAGGAGCTGTGCCCTGAGACTCTTTAAGAACAAGAAAATATTCAAAGCATGCCGTGGCCTTATTTTTTTGCCATCACTTATGAACTAGGCACAAGCCCTTTGATAACAACCATCTGGAGTTTGTGGTACTGAGCAACGATATCTTTTCTTTATGTGTCCCAGTCAAGAGAACTATAATTGCATGTGCTTTGGAGGGGTAATTGAACTCGTGTATATAGCATATAAATGCTGACCTCATGATGGCTGCATGCATAAAAAGTGTATCTCTGTCTGGAAAACAGCTGGTCTGATTTCCACTTATGGGAGCATCTCCAGGAGTGAGAGTCTTATTCCTGGAAGGAGTGACGGTGCACACAGATTTGAATACAGACAGAATCCAGCATTCTTTTTTGATGAAAATGCTAATTAATGCAACTCCTACTCTAACCTGACTAGAAGTTTCTGTAAATGAACAGTTTGCATTACACATTGTCTTCCTTTATTAGTGATAATTCGTACATTAAAGTTGAAGATCTTTTGGAATACCACCTCTAATTAAAGTTGTAAATACAGAAAAAGATTCATCTTCAGCTGTTTTGTTTGGTTCTCCAACTATGCACAGCATCTCATGTACATTCAGTGAAAAGAACCCAAATTTCCATTCCACATATTGCTCCTGAAATGGGCCCTCACAAGAATTAACCCTGGCGTGCTACAATAACAGATGAACATATTTCACTGAAGTAATGGGCTTTGGTGTTTTTGAAGTCATGAAACAGAATTATTCTCAGCTAGGTTTTGTTGGTGTTTCTCCTTGGAAGGTCACAGACAACCTGGAAGCTTACCTGAAGGGTGCCCTCTTTGCTAGATAGCTGTTTTAGCAAGTGTTCAGAGTCTTCACATAGGACTATGGTGTGGCAAGGTAATGGTCGAATTCCCTGTAAGATTTAATAAGCAATCTCACACTTGCCTCAGATTAAATTTTCAGAATAAACAGTTAGTTTTTAACACACATTATATACCTTTTTATTTCTTACTCCTTGAAAACTTTGAATAAGTTTCATAAAAGCATTGGTATATTTTCTTTCCCTGTAGAGCTAGAAAAGCAATCCAAAATTGACAGCAGCAGAGCAAATGGAGAAATCAAGGAGGCAGACATCTCATATTAATGAGGATCAGGTTCAACCTGGATGTGAAGATTACAGGAGAAGAACTACAAATGATATATAATGCTAACGTATAATATGGTATTATTGTTATTGTATTGTAAATATATATTGTAAATATGAAAACTATATGTCATGCTAACACATAAATACATTACTCTCATCAGGAAATATACGGTAGTACAGCTTAGGAGCAGGCTTTGTACAGTGACACTTTACCACTCTAGCAGCAGTCATTAGCTGTCAGCAACGGGCAGCTCATTACAAGTGGATATGGTGAGTATATAGACAACCAGAACCATATCTGAGAGACAGTAGAATGCAAGCAGATTATAGATACTGTTTCATTTTGCAGTGTTCTCTCCAAGTTGCCTATGTGGACCATCATTTTTCTGCCCAAGACTATTTTTGACACCTAAATTAAGCCTTTATAACTTTCTGTCCTTTAATTTCCAGTGCTTAATGAAGCATAAGGAGGAAAATAGATTATTAGATTTCATAATTGAAACAAAACAAAAAATACTGCTGTTATCTTTGGATTTGAAAAATAATATATAAAGAAACAGAGAAGGTAAGTAGAAGTATTTGAAGTTTCTATTTTTTGAAGCACTGATTCAGACTACAAAACTGTGTCTTCTGTCTCCTTCAAAAACAATGAAATACCAGTTTTATGTGCTATTGACCTCTGAATTTGCATGTGACACACTTGATGGAAAGGGTAATGTGCAATTATCTAGTAAATCAATTTTATTAAAAAAAAATACATCCAGCTGTCATAGTAAGTGGCTGAAGATGATATAACTGTACATTGATATCTGCACCACACCTTCACTACTAATGAATGCTGTGCAGACAAATGTAGCAAGAAAAATTAGGAATGTTTATAATAATAGATATTTAATTTGGTTTTGAAGCCCTAACTAATAGGACAAATTCCCAAATAAAAAACCTGTTGAGGCATTGTAGAATTCTGTGTGAAGGTGGGATACTCAGTAAGCTGTGTTTTGAACTCTGTCTGGAGCTACAGCATCCCATCTGTCCCCAGCTTGCCTGGAGGTGCCCCCTGTCTGAGCTGCCTGGAGTTGAGACAATCAAGAATCTGCTCCCAGGCAATATAATTGTACTGAAGTGTGGGTACGTGCTGTGCAGATTAATCTTTCATGATGGTTGCTGAAGCGCAGGACAAAGTCCTTGCTTCATTGATTTGACACAGGACATACTATTCTCATCACCGTATGACATGTTCTGTAAAATAAAGGATGGATGATTGGTCCTGGCAGGAGAGATATTCACGAAGTGCTTTTCTTCCAGTCCCCTGCCTCTTCCCTGCTTTTGAACTGAGACTTCTCAGTGGCAATGGCATCACAGCAGCTCCTACTAATGCAAGATTAAAGACAGAAGGCCTCCTTTATGCAGCACACATGTGTCCTGTGTTCTATTTGTACACCACCATTCAATACATCAAGAATGGTGCCTCAAGTTCAAGTTAAATTCAGGAAAGTATATTTACCAAAGAGCTTAAAATGCTACTTTTGCCAATTCTATTTCTCAAAATTTGCTCTTTACAAGAAGTCCATTGTAACGACATGTGGGTTTTATTTGCACCCGATATAATAATTTTCACCAGTGTAATACTCCTGATTTTGACAGAATCTGTAAATAATAAGGGAGAAAAATATTCTTCTCAGAGAAAGTTTAGCCAAAAAGGCATTTTTTCTAACTCAACTGAAAAAAGTCAGGAGGAGTCTGTACCTTTTGAAAATCTACATCTGTGCTATTTTTATATTTGTTCATTATAAGTCTATTTTTTGAAATTCTTACTGAAATTTTTAGATAGTTTTGTATATATGGAACTGCAAAATACAAGATTTAAGAAATACAAAAAAACTGCAAAGTAGTCACAGAGGCTAATTCTAGTTTAATGAACTAATCTTGTGTTCATTCAATAGGAAAGGAGTTAGAAAGGGAAGATCTATGTTGAGGGTGGTAGGGAAAAATTTATGTTTGTGTTAGGCTTTGCTTTGTTGGATTTTTTTAGATGCATCTAGACTCAAAGAAAATAAAAGGCAAATAAAAACCCCAAACCAATAAAAAAAACAATTACACCCCAACCAACCTTCTCTGTGGACTATAGGGGAGCCAGAATATCTCGGAGAATTGTCATATTGCTTTATTGCAAGACCAAATGAGTATGAAAGTATTTGTGATCCTGGTAATAAACTCACTTTCATAAGCAGGATTGACTTTAGGAGTTCGATGTCAATGATCCTTGTGGGTCCCTTCCAACTCAGGACATTTTATGATTGAATATATGTTAGTGTGAAGAGTGTTCCTAGGGAAGTCTGGTCTGTGCAAAGTTGCCCACTTTTTAACCTTGAGTTGTTGTTAAAAAAATTGAATTATTGAGTACTCTTCTATGGAGAGATGTTTAAAATGGGTTTTGTGATTGTCTTGCTCAGATCTTTTACTGTACATGCTTGATTTGATATTTAATATTTGCAGTAGCATAGCCAAGAAGGAATTAAAAAATGGCTTTGCACATAAACTGAAAAATTGTTTTTTGCTTCAAAGTGCTAAGTGTCTCTGTAATTGTATCAAAAAGAAATACTGCTGCAGCTACAGTTAAATTGTGTAATGAAGCACAACTGATTATGCTATAGTTGTCCTAATATTAACATTATTATTCAAATGTAAATACTTGTGTATCTTGTGGGGTATGTAGTAATGGAACTAGTTTATATTTTCTTCTGAGTGCTGTGTCTTTTAATTCAATTCAATTGGTATTAGATCATACTTTCAGAGACAGAAGTGCCTGCTTTAGAGAGTAATTTTTCTAGTTTTTTTTAGAAAAAAACTACTTTTTTTAACTCTCTAATTTTTTAGAGAGTTTTTTTTCTAGTTTTCTATCTCCAGTATGTGTGTGTGTGTCTCCATTCACCTAGACAGAGTTGTGAACCTGAACGATTCTCACTTGCTGGTCTCTCATCTTTCCTCTGCTGTTACCTATTAACTGCCCTAATGCTGGTATCTGGAAGGCAAGGAAGGCTTTGATGAAATATGTTTGTCACTATTTGAAAAGCTAAGACATGATAGAAACCTATCCATTTAAACAGCCAAGTATGTAAAAATGCCTGCCTTGATACTAAGACCAGAAAAATGTGCCCAGTCTGAGCCATTTTTATGTGGCAGCTGAAAGACTTAATGGATAACCATTAAGTATCACACAAGCAGCAAGATGGCTGGATGCCAGAGCAGAACTTGGTGTCTCTTTCGTGGAGCAGGGATGGTGGTGGGGAAGAGTTCAGTGTTTTGGGGCAGATGGATGAATTGTGTGCTGACAGTGACTCAGAATCTGTGTATAGGTGTTAAGTGCCTCAAAGAAGCCATCTGAGGAACAGCATGGCTGAGCCTGAGGCAGCTTGGGAGCAGGGTTTAATACATCTTCTCAAAATGCAACCAAATGAGGTCTGCTCTTTGCTTGGCAACTTTTTCAAATGAAAAAGCTTGGGGGGGTTTTACATTTTTTCCTTTTTTTTTTTTTTTTAATGTTAGAGTTGGTGGGAAGGAAGAAATATAAATAATTATTGTGCTAATATAAATATTTACTTTTCTTCCTACTCACTGTTGTACATCTTCTCTTGCACTTCTACTTTCACATGCTGGCTCCCTTATCTGAAATCTCATCAATGGGATGACAACGATTTTATTGCTGAACTATTGGACTGTGGAACTGAAAAAGTCCATGCTGATCATCTCTTTCTGATGGGAAAAAAGGCTGGGACAGTGTAAGCAAAATGTAAAGAAAGAAACAATTATATATTGTTTTCTTATGTAAAGAAAGAAACAATTACTTTTTAACGGACAAGGTAGCTGTCTGAGGAACCTTCACAGAAGATATAAGGTGAGTTTCTAAGGACCATAAAATATTTTGGGTTGGAGGAGACCTATAAAGGTCATCTAATCCAACCCCTCTGCAATGAGCAGGGACGTCTTCATCTAGGTCAGGTAGCTCAGAGCCCCCTCCAGCCTGACCTTAAATGTTTCCAAGGATGTGGCATCTGTCACCTCACTAGGAAACCTGTTCCAATATTTTAGCATCCTCATTGTAAAAAAGGTCATTGTTGTAAGTCTAGAAATGCAATTTCACAGCCAATATTGTGGATCCTGTGTCAGGTTTCTGGATTTGCAGAGACTAAATATAAAGCTAAGGTTTTAATAATCATGGTCATGAGTAGATACGGAAGGAGAATTGTGGAGCAGAATAACTTAATGTGGGCACTCACTGAAATGAAACTTGACTATGTTTCTCTCTGGTAGTGTTTGGTATTGACACAGAATGAGAAATGACGAAATATGTATGTAGGACAACAGCACTGGAAGGGCAGTCAGAATTTCTGAAGTATGGAATCTCTGCTGGTTTCATCCATCATAGGAAATAAAGTAAACTGGAGAGGGGAGAGGACAAAATAAGAGAACTGGATGCTTCAGTAATTTTTGCATGTTGCTACCCTTTGCAGATCTCAAAAAGTACTGATGCAATGATTAGGTAAGGTGTTGAAAGCATTTACTAAATGCAACAGTATTTTAAAATCCAAGTGTTTCTCAAAATAACAAAAGAGAGATTTAAAATTAGTAATATAAAGTCAGTGCTAATGTAGAATTTTGAGATTAATATTTATCAGTATAACAGTCAAGAACAGATAGGAAGGAACACTTACCAATGGGGAAAGTTTGAGAAACAGCCAAAGAACAGTTAATTCCCACTGGGGCTGAATGTAAGTACTGGAAGTCTTAGGGGCACAGATCCCCAAGTGTATACTGAATTTCAATAAGTGAACTACTGACACTTAACATCATTTACAGTAGTCAACTGGGAATCAGTGGCTATAAACAGAAGAGACTATTAAAGAGAATTTCTGGCATAAAGTAATATCAATTATTTTGGTTAATTCAATGGTTGGATTACCCCAACTGGATGGGTAAGCTAAAAATAATTAGTAAATTCCAGCAAAAATTGCAGCAAGATGCAAAAACAATTTTCTGTTGTGTTGGCTTTAAAAAGGTAAAGATGACAGACTAGGTGGGAAATCTGTGTCTCTACTATAATGTCTCCAAAGTAATTAGAAATATAAAATGGTAAATTTCGTTACCAAGAAGCTTTGTATTTTACGATTTTTTTAAGATACATTTTAAGTTATATAATACAGCACTAGCTCTGTCATAGTTGTGATGCAAACAAAGTTCTTACTGACAGCTTTCATATCCAGGAAATTTGATTTATGAAGAACTAGTACATGAAACGTCTGCAGTAATTTGTATAGTGTGTTAGAGAGATTAAATACTCTGAATGATTGGCTGATTGCCTTCATTCTTGAAATAGCTAATGAGCCATTAAAAATCAGCTTGTGAGTAAAAATCAGTTTCTGTTGAATAAAAGGAAGGAGTCCCTAGGAAAGAGTGAATAGCAGTTCCTTGATGCAGTGAAAAAAAGCACTAAAAGCTGCCCCACTCCAACTACCTCTCCTGAGCTCTGCACATA
This sequence comes from Vireo altiloquus, assembly GCA_013396875.1. Lineage (NCBI taxonomy): Eukaryota > Metazoa > Chordata > Aves > Passeriformes > Vireonidae > Vireo > Vireo altiloquus. The sequence goes on along the minus strand of VZRF01009559.1, from coordinate 90,049 downwards.
ATGCTGTCATCAAAAAGAAGGCATTCTTCAAAGTTAAGGCACAATAAAAGAAAAATCCATGGTGTTTTCAGATGTGTTTATGGTCCCAGAAAGTCCAAAGATACTTGGGCTTTGCTTTTACCACAGCTGATCTTAAGGGTTCCACAGAAGTAAATTTTAACACAAAATTGAGGCACTCAATTGGTAACTCACCCAGCCAACAAATATCTATCTTTAACTATTTCTAGTCAGACTTACATCTTTCTGATGAGAAGTGGCCTACTTCAGTAGGGTGCTTCAGGAGGAAATATGATGCAGTTTTGCATATTTGGGGTTGGGGTTTTTTTAAAACTTTTAATAAAGGCTATGCCCATGGCATATACATGAAATGAAGAGAGACCAAGGACACATTTATTCTGTAGAAAATGCAACGTTGTATTTTAATGAAAGAAAAGGTGTGAGTAAACTCTACTCACATCTCACTTCCACTGGAATTACAGCAGAGGGAAGGAAATCCATTGCAGGGAACAATTTTTTTTCTTTTTTTCTTGCACAAGAGTTTATTGAGTACCTTCTTAAAACTTCTTGGAGAATTTGCTCCAAAGGCTGTCAGTGTAGGATAGATATTTAAAATTAGTCACTTTCATCCTTTTTCAGTTTAAACAGAAGAAAACCATAGATCTGCTAAGGAATATCTATGACTATTATGGTGGAGAGTGGATAAGTAGATTTCATTTCTATAGGAAAGGCAGAATCTTCTTCAGGATTGCAGACTGTGATAGTCACATTAATCCAGAAATGCCTTCTGGGGATCTGACTCCAAAGAAGTATGTGCAGCACACGTTGGTTTAGTGAACAAAGCAATAAAGGTGTGGATAATTCAACAGGAGATGGGATAATCTCTTAAACTAGCTGCAGAACAGCACTGCACTTGAGCTGATTGGTTATTAGAAACTTAAGTATAGTAGAAACTTTTTTTGCTGAGACCTTGTAGCAATATGCAATATTCATGCAGCTTATTTGTATTTATCTTTAAGAAGTGCAACTATAATCACTTTAATCATACGCAATAAGCGGCAGCATAAACTAATTAATTAGTGAACCTCTATCTGATTAACTAGTACCACCTTGTCCAATATATTATAGCATATATAGAACCTGTGTTCCAGGATCATCACTAGCAGTTGAATCTTCACTACTAATAACATTCTCAAAAAGGCAATATATGTTAAAATGAGGCAATGTGTTTCTGGCTTTTTCTTGAATGTGCATCTGTTGACACTCCTTTGAATTTGTGTAGTGCATCTACTGAAAGTAAGATATAATCTTATTTTGCAAATTATCACTTATATGTACATGGGTCTATAATTCTGTTATTTTGGCTTATGCAGAGGGGAAGATATTAAATGTAAATGTCTTGAGTCACTGGAAATTTTGTTTGTGTTCTAGAAACTGCCATCCAGAAATGTCTTCATTTTCTTCACTTTCACTTCACAGGATCATAGAATGATTTGGGTTGGAAGGTGCCTCAAGGATTACCTAGTTTCAAGCCCCCAGCCATGGGCAGGAATACCTTCCACTAGAGCAGATTGCTTAACCCCCCATCTAACCCATCATTGAATGCTACCAGGCATGGCACATCCACAGCTTCTCTGAGCAACCTGTTACTCTGTCCTACCCCCCTCACAGTAAAGAATTTCTTCCTAATATGTAATCTAAACCCATCCTCTTATTGTCTAAAGCCATTCCAGCTTGTCCTATTGATAAATGTCCTTGTGAAAAGCCTCTCTCCAGCTTTCTTTTAGGCTCTCTTTAGGTACTGGAATGTTGCTATAAGGTTTCCCTTGAGCCTTCTCTTCTTCAGGCTGAACAACCCCAAAGCTAAGGTGAAATTGCTTTGAAAAAATTGCTGTATTTTATAGAACCATATATTTGATAGTTTGTTTTAAAAATCAAACCTGACATGACTCATTTCTGAATCCAAGTCTAAGTAAACTTGAGGAATCTTTTTAAGAGCTCAGACATCTTCATTTATGGATCCAAATTAATCTTGCTTTTCTCCTTTTTTTAGTTGATTTTTTTTTGACAAATCAAGATAGATTTTTAGTGTGTATTTTTGTTTGTTTTGAATTCAGCTGAAACCAGAGAATAGTCCTTTCCCTCTTGGCATTGGAAAAGTTTGCTCATAGTTTGGGCCTGATATTTTGGATTATTCAAAACCACATGGAAGCAGGGGAAAATATAAAGTTCAAAAAAACATGATGCAGGATGGCTTAGGGCTGTAAATTGTAGAGTTCTCCACTTCTCTTCTTTAAAAATATTGTTTTTCTGTTTTGGTTTCTTTTTAAGAACTCTTGACACTTCTTCCCCAAAGAGACAAGTTTTGATATAATTTCAAACACCTTGAAGACAATACATATTTATTGAAGAATTTGTTAAACAATTTGTTTTTTGAAAATGCAAAGTTGTATATAGATACTATTTTACAGTTGATTCAATCTTATTCAGTGTACAATATTTCCATCCCTTTTGGAGAACTGACATATATCGTGTAAAAGTATATTTTGTTGTATACTATAGCCTTCACTTGTGTAAGTAATGAAATGGAGAGAAGTCTGTTCTGGAAACCAATTCAGGAAGCTTTTTCAGCATATACGTTTTTCTTTGAACAATGAAAGAGTGATTTTATAAACATCACATTGACTCTAAAACACTTGCTCCAGGTATTTCATCCCATGTCCCTATTTGCATAATCCTGCATACTTTCTTCACTGATAGAAGTTATTCATGTTTTCAAATACAATACCAACCTTGGACCTTGGTTCAGAGTCACTTCTATAACTTCTGCTCCAAGATACATCTCTCTTAGCTTCTGTTGACATCCAGGATGGAGTAGACTGTCTTGGGTTTTTCAGGATGAGCCTTTAATAAGCAAGGCAGCACTAGCACTGTCAATATAGTAATGCAATAGTTCTCACTAGAACTGGAGAAGGACTCTTCAGTCAGCCATTTTCAACAAGGACTGAGATGTATTTATCAAGCAAAATGAGATGAAGAATTCTGGCACAGTATCTCTGAGCTCTCACCTGACATTGGTATAAGGAGTAAGTCACAGCTTCTAACTGGAAAGTAATTTAGCGTCTTTTCCTAGAGTAAAAAAGGATGTTAACTACATTCACCGGTAAGCCTGCAAAAGGCACTGCTTAATAATAAGGAATTGATTTTGCACAAATGTAAAATCTCTTTTACAATGACCCTAAAATACTTACTGCCACAACAGGAAGAAGTCAGCTTGATATGCAGAAAACAAGCACAATGCCGTGATCAGCTACTTGTCAATAAAACATTTGTTTGGAACAAAAATCAAGTTCTTAAAGGCTTTGTTCTGCCTGAACAAGGTGAATTTCCCTTCTAGCTGCTGCTATGTATGCCTCATTTACACTCTGGTGTCTCAGTTTACAAATATAGCATCAGATCTGGGCTAGTGACTGGGAGTCACCCCACCCAACACAAAACAACTAAATGTGTTGTCTTGACTTTCCCAAATTGGAAGTGAAAATTGGCTTGTCCAGGGTACCCAAGCTGGATTGTTTCTGCAATAATGAGAGAATTAATCTTGGAAGAATACGTGGGTATTTTGATTAAGTTAGGGACCTCACATAAAATATTAGATGATGTGAATAATCTTATTAATAGTTCATCATTAGGATAATAAACATATGCCATTCCTGGCACTGTAGGTATTTTTGCAGTATGATAAAATAGAGCTAGCTGATGGGTTTGAGCCCAGTGGTAATTGATACCTGTGATTCATAACTAAATTTTATAGCTAATTTCTTTGGTTAGGACAGTGCTCATTCAGCATAGCATCTAGAGTGCAAGGAGATGAGAAAAAAATATTCTGAAAAATGAGTATGACAAAGAAATAGATACAACTTCATTAAACTGTCTCAAAAATTCAACATTTAATTTGCCCTAATATAGAAATAGAATTTAAATTCATTGCTTCTAAATATTTCATATGCTTCTAATAACCTAATCTACAAGTACATTCTGTGCAGTTCCACCTCTTTCACCCAAATACATCCACAGAAACATGTGCCTCTTCTTTATATTTTCTGCCTTCCTATTTCTTGTTTCTTCCTATTTTTACAACCTATGCTGGTATCTTCTGTTCCTGAAGCAAAACTGCTTAGAGCTGTTTGAGGGAGATTGCTGCAAACTTTCCTTTAATTTAAAACATTTTTTTAAAATGTAGAATATTCATTGCATATTGTCCTCTGTGTCCAGTTAGCTTTGAGTTGTGGTGGTCTCCATAGGTTACATCAGAAAAAGAAGGATTTAGCCTCATTTAGATATGTTCCAAAGTCCACCAAAATCATAAGAGAAAGCTACCAGCAACACAAATTGACTTTGGAGCAGTTCTTACGGCAGAAGATTATTTTTTTACTATGTCAGAATTTTTTTTATGATCAGTAAAATACTCTGATCTCTACTTCCTCTACTGTTTGGGATTTCAGAACCTGGAAATAATTTAAATATTTGAAGACTTTCTTCTTCTCTATTGGCAATGTTTATTGCAGAATTTTTTTGGTCTCATTAATTGAGACCACTAGTGATGTTAATTTCAAAGTTCTTGGGCTTTTAAGTGGTCCTCTATGGTTAAATTTTAAAGCAAATGTTTATTGATTAGCATTAAATATGACATTTTGTCAAGATTCATCTGCTAAAACCCATGTGAAGCTTCTAGTTTTGGAATTTGGCAGCCACCTTCATACTGTACTAATGAGGAAATTCATAGTCATTAGGGTGGCCATTGTTTTTAATATTTAAACTTTATCTCGAAGAGATTATTGTTGCAATATTATTCCTTCTGACAGAACCTGCTGCTTCGCTGGTTAATTGCTTCCTCACTTTCATTTTTATCAATACAAATTGCTTTAAAAATTCAAACAAGAGATTGGTGGCATTAATGCTGTTTTAACACTGAATTATTTAAAATTTTATGTTTGACTTTCTATTTGCAGACTTGTACTCTTAGTGGTTTACCAAAACAGTGGAAACTAATGGGGATTTTTAGAAAATACAGGTAATTTACAGAAAAAACCCGCTACCTTGGATGAACTGTCTATTTGTGACTAGTTCCTTTCAGCAGGCATGCACATATATTATCTAAAATGTAGCTGAAACTTTCTGATTTGCTGAATAGCTCCCCAGGTGAAGAAATTTTTCCTATAGTTATTCAACAATATACATGCCATATGTCTGATGAAAAACAGATTTATTTAAATAATACTGTAGCTTAATGTACCATAACTATAACATAGCTTATTATTTTTGTAATACTACCTTGCTGGGGTATCACTTGTACTTCAAATCTAACTTTTTTTTAAAGATACTCTTCTAATATAAGCATCTGATGTTTGTTTTGATTCCCATTCCAAACAAAGACAAAGATACAATTCTCTTCTGGAAAGATAAATAAAGAGTAAAGTGCATGTAGAAAACACGGTATCCTCTGGGTTTTTATTCTTATTAAGAAAATAGGAACTTGACTGTCTTCCCAGAAGTCTACGGCAGTGAAGGAAAACCCTACACAGCCCCTGACCAGATTAAGATTAAAGTCTCATTCTTGATAAATTCCATGGACCTAGATTTGGTTTACAAATGTTATTGTTTGTCTCCTCTGGAAATGGACTGATATTACTCTGCTGATGCAGTTACAGTCTTAAAGCTGTTGTGTGGGCAATTCCATCTGGAAGCATTTCTATCCTCATATCAAATTAGCTCAATTTAAGATCTGCTGAATTAGGAGTAAGAAGGTTTATATAGATAAGGAAATTTGCACTGATATATTTAGGCTGGAGAGTTGGGCAGAGAGAAACCTAAGGGAGTTCAACAAGGGCCAGTGCAGGGTCCTGCAGCTGGGGGGGAATAACCACAAATATCAGCACAGGCTGGGCTCTGACCTACTGGAGAGCTGTTCTGCAGAGAAGGACCATTAATATGATATGATATCTGAGCCCCAAGAAAAACTCCTTTAGACATTGGTCTGATTCCTGTTTAATATCACAGTTAGATCCCAAGGAGTCCTGCGGTCACCCTGGCAAGAAAGAAAACAAGATGGCGGAGAAGCTCAGTCTTCCCAAGATGGCAGCCACCATAGCAGACTGTGTGGACCAGAAGACAAACACAATGTGGCAGAGAAGCCCCTTCTCTGGACCACGTGGTGGGGAGAGAGAAAGGAAAAACACAACTACTGAGCTTCTGGGGTTACATGACCCTCTCCTCCTGCAAACAACAACCAATGGGGGATACGGACAAAACATAACCAGGGAAAAACTTCAAAAGGCTCCAATGCTGCTGGCATTGTTGGAAGAGACTTCCCAGCAAGTTGCAGATCCAACCCTTCCTTGGCAAGAATGGCGGGCAGCTGGAACTGGGACAGTGGCTGGAACTCAGGGACAGAGGGTTTGATTTTTCTGGCATGGCTCTGAGGCTGCAGGCAGTGGCTAGAAAAACCTGTGGAGTGGGTACCCCCAGCAGGCAGTGAAGGTATTGTGAAATCCGCCACAAAGTAATTTTGGTGTGTGGAATGCAGCTTTCTGTGCTGCGACTCAGAAAGCAGACACAGCCTCATGCCAATTCCCTTTTTAAAGTGGACACAGTGCACTGTCGGCGTACATTTCTCAACAGGACGGGGGAGCAGGCAGACGTTCCATGAGCTTTTAATTATTTTTTTTATTCAGGCATCAGCATCATGTACACAAGAGATGTACATGGCTCACAACTGCTGACAACACAAAATTTCTTAGTTACAGAACATTCTTAAAAGCTTTTCAGCCAATAGCATGCTTCTAAAGTTTACAGACAAGCGCTCTAACCAGTCACTTAAAAGCACACGTATACCTGTTACAAACAATACTTGCTTGTATGCTTGTAATAACAATGCCCAATATTCCATTGCTGAGCTTAAAACTTCAGTGTCCTTGCTAAGCACATTTTCTGCAGCTTCAATACTTCTCTGAGCCAAGCCTAGGAACACTAACCCTTGTTCTAATGTCCTTGCGGTCTAGATTATTGTATCTTCTTCTACATTCTGATTTTTGCAGCTGCAGCTGAACCTAAAATCCTTGCTTTATTTCTGAAACCTGCTTTTCTTACTCAAACTAAAAGCCTTCTCACCTTTTACATTTCCCACAGTGCATCTCCCCTCCATGAATCCCAGGTAATGCACAGAAGTTTGTTTTCCATGTTGCTGGGTTTTGAAGAGACAAGACAGTGATAATCTGGGAAAAGTTGCCATAGAGAAGATACAGAATATAGAAAATTTTTTTTACGTCACCTAAGATGTAATGTTTCTGGGCAAATATCAAAACAAGTCCAGGACTTTTATTTTCAGCTGATAAATATCATGTGGTGGCTTATGGATTTTTTTTTCTTCGTATGTTGTATATCGTGTAATAGATGTAAGGTTTTGTACAAGCCTTCACAGGTATTAGCAAATGTGTACATGGCTGTCTCTACTCAGTACTGATCTCCAGCAGTGTAAAATTTGTATTCAGCCTTTGTCTCTTCAAGATAAACTGAATTCTAGTCACTGAAATGCAGTGGCTTTGGCTTCCAGACAGCAATTGTTTCCAGGCAGGCATTTATAGCACGGCAATGTAGTTGGTTTACCTTCAGGGCAGGATCAATGTAGGGCAGTTTTAACTCTGTTGTGCTTGTTGCTCATTGAATATGGGGATGCATTTATTACAGCAGGACTCCTTTAATCCTGAACATTAGCAATCTCTAGTGTCTCCCACCTTGACTGATTTAATTTTTTTCATTTTACTGGCACATTTAATATTGAAAGGGACACAATTATTTAGGACTATCAGACATCTAAAATAGGATAATGCCTTCAGGCATTAGTTTTTAGTCATATATTCTTATTTTGAGGGAGAAATAAAATTATTTTATTAATATTATTAGAGTTTTAAATCTAGGCTTAGCAATAAAGTGTATATGTCCCTACACTCAGTAGCCCCAAGTGTCTGGCATTTCTTAATTCATTTGCAACAAGAGTCTTCAGTTTACCCAAGAACTTTATTAAGTGAAGCATATTTTCATTCACCCAGGGAAGGGTCTAATTTAACTTTGTGTTGAGCAGAAATAGCTTCAGGTTTCAGTAGCACTGACAGACCTATCCTCAGATTGAGGAATTCAAAAGGAGATAGGGAAGAAGGTCAATGGGGCCTGCCTACTGAGGAAACGGTATACTTTAGTATATTATCCTCATAGCTGTGTGACTTCAGAATTTGTGCTTACAGAATATAGAAATATTCCAGAATGGTTTTAAGGATATTATCAAGGAAGATTTAGAGCTTGCTTGTAAAGGAGCTCACAAAAAGGCTTATCTTGGTGATCCTTATCTGCCCACAGGAAGCTCTTTCAGTGCAAGATCAAAGTCAGATGTAGGTGGGCGTGGGTAATGATAATTTTGATGATGCTTTTAGGGGTTGTTTCTCCTCCTCCTTCAATTTCTTGTTCAATTTAAAGGGGTGGATTTTCTATATCAGGTTACCTCAGTGGATTACCTAAGGAGAAAATAATCATTATTATTAGTTAAGGTGAGAATACATGAGAAAGATGTAGAAGTATGTGCCTCAATCCTGAAAAAGGACACATACAATACCAAAGAACACTTCAATGGAACATTACCCAGGATTTAAACTTAACCACTTGGTTTGAATCCATCAATATAGTTAGATCACCAAAAGATATGTTTGATAAATACTGACACAAAATTAAAGGTGATTGTTATGCCAGAGCAGGAGGAACACATTACCTATTCAAATATTGTAACTGAAGTAGTAATGGGGGAAAAAAAACCATATCATACTACATACTTCTTAAAGTGGATTAAATTAAGGGAGGCATTTATTTATTTGGTCTGATTTGACACAAACACATACTTGATTTAAGATGTGTGGAATCTCCTTAGCTTTTTTCATAGATACATAAGGTATCCCAAACAGCTTCTAAAATAGTTGGAGTCATTTTTTTTGCAATCAACGTATTCCTTAACCATTATTCTGATCTCGTAAGAAGCTGAATCTCAAATCCCTAGAAATTGTCTTCTAGGAAAGATTAAATTTTATTTTTGTTAGTATTATGTCACAAATGTTGAAAATATTTTAGTGTGTACAATATTTTACACTGTATTTCACTTGCCAGTATCAATAGACACATCTGTTCTAAGAATTTTGCCCTTCAACTGAGAAAGGAAACTTATTTTCCAGGTGTCCCTCAGCCTTTCATTAAGTTGTCTGTTTTGTAAATGTTTTGGCCACAAAAAATTTGATTCATAATCTATAGCAATGATAATGTCAATAGAATTAGGTAAGGTAAGAATTCGATAGCCTAAGGTTTTGCCACTCCTTTTAGAGTGTAGTATTACTTGTTGGTTAGATTAATACATATTGGGCCTGTTCACAGGGTGTTCCCTGGAGCCTGAATCTCATGGAACCAAAGCAATGTTTTATTCAGGTAACAGCCAAAGGTTACCAGATGTGATGTAACATACCAGCTACAAATTACCTAATTGCATCTGGTTTTGCTTTGATTGACTATTGTAGGGGATTTGGCTTTGGTATCATTATGAAAAGGTCTGGCTTCCTGAAAATCTTGGTAGTTTCTATTAAAAAAGAGATGAATTAAAAATATCTTTCTTTAATATGCTTTATTTCCTTTCAATGAACAATATCCTTTAGGTTTTCAGCATGTTATTTAAATATGTCCTTATCATATCTCTCATGCTATGGATCTAGTTAATCACATATTTGCTGCACTGCCTTTTTCTGCAATAAACAAGCATTAGAATAGTCTACTAGCTAGAGATTAGGGTGAAAGATGGTGTAGGTGGAGACCTAATCACTTCCTGTGTATGTACAAACCTGATACAGAAGAGTATTTGTCTTCTGTCTAAGGGCAAGTGGACATTGTTATGCTTATTTATTTAAAAGATAAATGCTTATTTATGCAAAAGAAAACTCACCTAATCCACTCATAATGCCATGTTTATGCTGGAACGACTAGGGGGAAAAAAATGCTCAGAATAACTCCCCAAAGAATCCCTTTTAACTTAATTGTACTTCTGATGCCTTAAATGGCTACCTAGAAACAGAGGCTAGACAGGANTAACAAGCTACAGGAAACTTCAGAGTTACACTAGCAGTACAGGATTTGAAAAATATAAAAGTTAAAACCTAAGGCATCACTTCTAGGACTGATTTTAAAAGTCAAGAATTTTTTTTGACTCATTCATAAAATATTTCACAGTAAGCACTCTAGTTCAATTTTCTCTGGAAGTCATATTTTTCAAAACGGAGTTTCAGTACTCACTTCACACAGGAACATTTATTGTTTCCAAAGTAGATCTTTTTACTAAAAGCTACACTCTAAAATGATTCCATGGCATTGCTAGTTCCTTGTTTACCTAAGTGGTAAAATTCTCCATTCCCCCTAGCTCTCCTCGTTTTCAGTGAAGATCACCCATTTCACAGATTACTGGGATGGTTACATGAGTTATTGATACTTCAACAAAATCAGATAAATTGTATTTCAAGAAATGGCCAAAATCTGTATGTGAATTAAAGGAAAAATAAATAGTTCAAAAGTGAATTAAGAAAAAAAATCAAAACCAAAAAAGACATTTCTTCTAGGAGAAACCAACCATCTATTAGAAAGAAAGAAAATAAAATAACTGCCATAGGTGAGAAACTGACATTCATGCACTATAGTGCCTAAGGAATTTAGGAAAATGCTTCTTAAATAAGCCATTGCATGAAGTACTTGTTTCTTACTGAAGTGTTGAGAGCAATTACATTTCAGGCTGTCTGGATGTAAATTACCAGTAGTGATGACTAAGGCTTTTCTTTCAACAGAGAAAACACTACTTTTCAAGATTTAGCAAAAGAGCTTTTCACTGATTCATGGGCCCCAATTTCAGTTTTATCTAAGACCTGTGGGGTAACATGAGCTACTCATGAGCTAATTCCAGGAAGAAAAAAATAAAACCTTTTTTTAATCTTTTCCCTTGAACTTGTAGTGATACTAGCCAGAGTGGCATTCTGAACAAGGGGGTTTATGGCATTGCCTGTAACTCAGCTTAGTTCAGGTCAAATTTGATGTAAGTTTCAAGTTGGAAAATCACATGATTTTAGAAGGTCTCATAAATGTCTATTTCTGTTATAAATTGACTGTTTAGTAAATGTTTATTTCTTCTACTTTTTTTTTTTCAAGTGAATAAATTGAAAGTCAGAAAGGTGAAAGTAGCATTTCTAAGTCACAGTTGCAAAGATGATACACATTACTTTTGTGTTCTGGTCCTCAGTGGTCTTACATGTTTGGGAGGAAAGATAGCAAGGCTGTGGGGTTGCAGAATAGAAAATAATGTGGCTGCTGACTGGATTTTTAGTGTTAAATTTGGCCTTTGCTTCTGCAGTAGAGCAACTGTCACAATTTGTAGAGATTTATCACTCGGCTGCTTTGTCTCTTGAGATATCAGGTAACCCCTGATGCTATTTCCTAAAGCATACAGCTGGCTCCCAGAGAGATCTACAGGAAATAATGTCTGATTCTAGAGGAAATTTGACTTAACTCAGGAGGAGAATTCACTGACTATATATATATTAAGGTTTCAAAAAGCAGATTAATTTTTAGTTTAGAAACAAACAACTAAAAGACCTTTGAGGCCCTAGCAATGCAAATTATGAAATGAGCATCTAAAATCTGTATTGCTGCCTGTGTCTAGTTTGAAATCATATGCAGAAAGAGTATTTTGTTGTTGCTCAGAGGCTCATCTACTTGGTATTCAACACAGAATACTGTTTTAAACTTGAATTTTCCTGAAGTGAGAGGGATTCAAGAGTGCTGCTTTGAGCAGCACTTTTTTCTTCCTTACACTGAGCATTGCACTGAAATACATATTCTTACATTACCACACACAGTGCTTCCTCAGTATCTTACTAGTCACTTCTTCCATAAAACATTACAACTAATGCATTATTCTTCTGACTGTTGATTATGGGTGATGTTATGACATGTCCCTTTGGGTTATGCATAGCACATTAATTTTTACATGAGTTAGCTTTGTAGGGAACATCTAAATTTCTAGGCAATCTGTCAGTTTGGAGGATAAGTGCCAGATTGCGAAGAGAGAAAGTTCATGTTTCTGTTTTTATTCTGAAATATTCCTAGCTATCTTGGGGAATATTCTTGGGGAACAGAGTAAGAGGTAACAACAATTGTAGACACTCTGCATGAAGGAAGTCTGGGCTATGATTTGCAGTGGCATGAGCAACTCTAGAAAAAATCTGATTTTTGGCCTTTCTGCTTCTTTTGCTCTTCAACCAGTATCTCTCGGTTCTTCATTCTCTGTTTTTGTTGCTTTTTGCTCATACTCCTCAGGAAAAACATATTTCTTGCGGCCATTTTATTTTGCCTACTTGGTACCGGGGGAGTACAAGCTGGCCACTCAAAGCTGTGACTTGTTGGAGATGTCAGCTGGAGTGATGTCTGACTGTGCAAAGGGCTTTTCAGTGGGAGCCATGCTGTGAGTTCATCTTAGCAGTGACACCAACATCTTTGTCAAAGAAATGCTTTCTCTTCCTTGGAGGAGGCTAGGTGTGCCAGTCATGCAAGGCAGGGATGAGTGGCTGGGTTTGGAAGACAAGCTCGTGCAAGGTGATCCTGGTCTATAAAGTCTCCATCCACACAGAGGATGTGAAAATGAAGATCAGTGTCCTTGTTTGCAAGGACAGTGTCACATTTCTGCCCTGATGCAAGATTTCTAGGCAATGAGCAATAAACCCATCTTGGATTGTGGATGGATGGATGGATGGATGGATGGATGGATGGATGGATGGATGGATGGATGGATGGATGGATGGAGGAAAGCAAGAACTGTGGAACATCTGGAAGGCTTGTAATGGAGACTATGTATTTTTACACTTGAGAGACCCAGGGAGGGAGCTGAAGGTTGATATAAAAACACTTCAATGACAATTCAGAAATTGGGTACCTATATAGGAAATGAGAGGGCAGGTTAAGCCAAAGGGAAGGCTATGCCATTAGAAAAATGGTGTTGGGAAGGGACAGTGGACAGTCATTTAAAATGGTTTAGTATGCTGGATATGTGACATGACATACATGTAAATATGTCCTGTGGAGTCTGTGCAGAGGAAGGGATGTGGAGGCATCTCTTCTNTGACATACATGTAAATATGTCCTGACTATATTGGAGTCTGTGCAGAGGCATCTCTTCTTCCACATCTTTATATCTACTTTTGTATCCTTAACAACTACATTAGTCTTCCACAGCCTTTTAGAGTTGTGTAAATATAATGTTGTCTTGTTTGACAATTCAGATGAAAACAAGCTATAAATCACTTTTGCTACCTAAAGAATTCAGAGTAGCTGTGATTTTTTGGAAATATGACTTGATGGGATGCTTGGGTTGCTTTCTAGAGACTATTTCTTTGTCCAACTGGTGGAAAATATGTTAACTTTTGATTTGCGTCAGGCAATTTTGACCCTTATGGTGACAAATTTAGCTCTGTGCCCCCTCAGATAGGGTTTTATAAGTCGATATCTATGCAGATTGTTAGCTTGGTTTCTGTAGAAGGTGAAGAACTGAGCATAACAGTATAGCACTTAAAATAGTGTAAATAGTCCCTTTGTAATAGACTGCTGTGAAAGAGTTTTTATTTAGACCATGTTGTTACAGCTAATTTGGAGTAAATATTGCAAATATTTTATTTTGTCTCAGCAGACCAAAAACTAATTGTATAAAGAATAAAACTTTATTGCTTTATCTTGAGAAACACTTAAAGCCCTGAAATAAAAGATGGGAGAAATACAAACCTCATAATTTTTTGTGTACTTAATGATACTTTATCTGAAAGGCAAAAGAACGACCTGTTGATATCCTTTAAGATTTGTGTTTGGAGAAAGAGGGTTTTGTGTCTCTAAAGAGTGAAAATATTGTAGAACAAAAGGAGGTAAAAATTCTCTATGTATATTTTCAGACTTTAATGTCTATGAGCTGATTTTTTTCCTGGCATGAAGGTCAGGGACAGTGAGAGACAGAGGTAACAGACAACAGAGTTGAGCAGAACATGCAACCATTTAAACATCCAAAGAGCAGGGAGGAGAAAAGGAGGAGGAGGAATGAAAGCACTAACTGAAAAGCTAAAATTATTTTCTTTTTTCTTCCATTATCTTGCTGTTTTACTTTTAGATGAGAGGAGCACTTGGGCTAAGGGGGAATAGAGAAAAAGCAGGAAATGGAGGAGAAAAATTGATGTGGTGTTCTGTATCAGGCCCTGTGGCTTGTCTTAGGAAATGAAAGTATGTCAGAGGAGCTGTCACCCCAAAAGTGAGCAAGATTGACTTCTGTAGGTGCTAAGAACTTTTAGCAGCAGAGGCTCAAATACCAGTGAGGGGGGTAGAGCCAAACACTCAAATTGCATGATGCGATATAGTGCAGGTTTCTGTCTGGAGCAATTCTAGTTAAATGGATGTAGAAGGAGGTCTACAAATCTGTGGTTTCTATCAATTTTCTGCTTTCTAAAATGGATTTCTCTTATTTTGAATGAGTGACAAAGTTTTCTGGGCCAAGCGTTACAGTTTTCAGCATCTGCCAAATTCCTAACTAAAAGCCACTGATGACAGGTGGAAAAGTTTTTGTTGGTGGACTATGTTTCTGGAATATAAAAAAAGTATTGAGTAAGGTGGGTAGCTAAGTGTCTGGGGGTTGTTTTGGCGAGTTTACTTTTTCCCCTCCTGTGATGTGTCTGAAAGATGCAACAACTTGTGGACGTTGAAAGACCCATTTGAATTAGTGACTTTTCTTGTGGTTCTCTTAGCATATAGCCTCTTGCTTTACCATGAATTCTCATGTACATTGTAATTGAAAAATTGAATGTATTTCCAGCAGTTTAAAAGAGAAAAAAAATTTCCAAGTGAAGCTACCACTGTATGTACCACGTCTTCGAGTTTTTGTGGTATTGAAACTGAGTTTTCAATGTCATTGTTCAAACCATGAAGCGCTATTGACACCAGCATATTTAAGCCAGCTCACATTAGGCAGATTCACAGATGGGTAGGTACAAATAACAAGTGCAGCTCATTTATTGTTACTCTTCCTATCTGCATTCTTTTAAAAGCAGTTCTGCACTGTTAAGGAATACAAAGTAGAAATTTTCAACTGATACAATAGGTAACCAATTAATTATCACATAATAGGAATTTGTGAGATACTGGTAAATTATTATTGTGCTAGTCACCCTCCACTAAGTCCCATCCTGAGTTGGGTTAGCCTGGAAGTTATCAGTCAGAGGGGAAAATTGGTCCTATTGATCCCATCCTATGACTGGTCCCACAGGCTGAACAGCACTGCTGATGAGGAGCAGTTTCCCTTTTTTCCTTAGCTTTTTGTACATTTGTAATTATTTTACCTCTGGAATCCTTGAGCTACTGACCACCTTTCTTCTGTCTTTAATTTCGCTTTTCTTACCTAATGGGGCTTTACTGTATTTCTTTTCTCACCACACTTGCTTGCAGCTTAGGAGCTTTTCACACAAGTTGTAACCCAGGTTATGCTGCTGTGCAACATTGAAATATCAGGAAATAAACTCTCCAACCAGTTTGTTAGGTTAGAAAGCAGATGTCTTATTTTATCTAATTTTTATCTGCAGTTCGACAGCATGTTAAAGTTGCCCTTCTAGAGGTGAGACTCTTTTGATCTGAAGGGTCTGTATGCATAGTAGGAGAAAATTACATTAACAGAAATTTTGCCTGGCAAAAATCCTCACTTGTAGCTAGCCTTGCTCACCTCATCCACGTGATTGCACTGTACTGTGTAGACCTGTTGATGGCAATGACAAATCATGGAATTGTTCACCTCATCTTATTTCTTCAGAAGTATTTGCATTTCATTTTCTAATCACAGTTGCTAGCTTGAGTTTTGAAAAGGAAGAAAAGGACACACATAGTTTGACACTAGAAATAATTTTGCTCTCAAATCCAAACAAAAGCTTTTGAGAAAGTGCATGATAACACATCTGTGTGATAATCAGCATCAGGTTACCCAGACTGTCCTTGTCCTACTTTCTTGATGAGTTCCTTGATTAAAAGTTACTAATGTAGTGATTAATAATGCAGAATTTTTTAAGGCCTCACTCTACATGCACTCAAATATCCATAATATCTGGAACTTCAAAATAGTTGGTGGGCTAACCAAGAGGCAGGCATTAGTGGGATGTGTTGCACAGTGAGTGGAATGTAAAACACAGTATTACTTGTATTTTAGGGATTCTTAGCTCTGTTTGTGATTCACTGTGTGCTAGAGTTAAGGTGTCACTTATGAGTCCCCTTCAAGAGAATTCATTGCTTCATAATTTTCCTAGATAATGGTTAAAAAGTCTAAAAAATTTAATCGCAATGAATTTGGGAGACTACTTAAGACTGGTTTAGCAGTGCTCTGATTGAAATGCTAAGGGGCTTGTGCATTTCTGCTTTTTTCATTCACTTCTCCCAGCCTCTCCTTTACATGAATCTGACTGTTATGTTATAGACTGTAAATGAACCAGATGTCTAAAACTTGTGCAGCTGTTTTATTCAGAAGAATTTATCAAAGAAAACATTTCATTAATTATCCTACAAAAGGGAAAGAACCCTGTATAGGTTCATATAGGACTGGTTTTGAATTCTACTTTACTGCTTCTTTTCACTTCAGAATGAGATAAAAATGGTTTCTAGAGTACTTTTTAGGATTAAAAAAAATTTAATTTTGTCCATCTATTCGCCCTCCTTTATCTTTCCTATCTCTGAAATGCATCTCTTTTCAGCAACTAAGTGAAAAGGGAAAGAAGAGTTAGGGAAGCAAACAAAGTGTTATAAAAACAGAAGATGTTTTTCAGAAAAATCCTAGTGTGAAAATATTTCAAACTCTTCTCAGTTTTTTTATCAGCTCAGATGAATGTCAGAGTCCATGATTTGACTTTGAACCTTCAATTTGTGGGCCTATATGGTATTTTTGTTTGGTTTAGGCATCAAAGGCCATGCTTAGCAAAGAGTATACACTCAGCTAAAAGAACTGTCTAAGTAGTGTAAAGTAAATTGAGACTGCAAGACCTAACAGTCTTTAAAATCTTAAAACAGATTTTCTAAGAATAATCTGTTGATTTAATGGTTGTGAAAGAAATAATAAAGCTAAGGTAAAAATGATATTTAATGAATTTTATTCCCAATGGAACTGCAATTCAAAGCCAATGACAGTGCCTCAATGGAACTGCAATTCAACAAAGCCAATGACAGTGCCTCAGAGGACATAGGAAAAGTCCATCTTTCAGATGCAGTAAAGAGAGTTTTCTATTGCTGTTCTTTTTCTTAAGATGTCCCCTTCGAAGTGTATTTTGCATCGCTTGTGGATGTACAACAAAATGGTTATTCTTTGTTAATGAAGGATTTCTACCATAAAAGTATACAGCCCTAATGCTTCACCAGCTAGACTTAATGTAGAACTAACTGATGGAGATTTCTGACCTTGTTGAAAAAGAAGTGCAGCCAGTGTAAGTTTTTCTGTCATGCAAATGACTGTAGCTGGGATTTCAGATGTCAGTTGCATAATATATTAATGAATTCTAATAAAAGAATATCCCTTCTGTGAAAATCTTTGCTAGATCAGATAAATAGGAAAGGAGTAAAACAACATCCAAGGGCATGTTCTTTTTAATGCTTGAGACAGATTATTCTTATTGTGCATTCATCGAGTAGCTTTGGTTTGAGTTCAGATATGAAAATAAAGTGTACACAGACATATTGTATGCCCATAGAGAATATCAATTGCATTTTCATACAGGTGGTTGCTGTTTTCAGAGACACAAACCCAAAAAATATTTAGTACTGATGTTCAGTGACGAGAAGACATTAGTTGACTATCTAACACCACCTTGTCAGGAGCTTTATGCTGTACTTGCTGTTTGAAAGTACATTAGTGGATGTACCTAGGTAAGAGTCTAAAGGAATCTGATGGAAACCCCTTCAAAAATTCTGTGACAAGGAGAGAGTTTCTGTCAGCAGGAGCAGAGCTTGATAGCTTAGTTTACCTGTGCTTGTGGCATCTCTGATTTGTAAGTGCTGATTTGGAAGGACTTAAATTTTTTCACTCCTGGAATTCCATGTCTCACCCAACACAAAATACAGTGTTTCTATAACTTTTATTGACTGACACTAATGAGGGTGGTAATTAAGAAAAGGAGCACCTTCCTTGTGTGTGTCTTTCATGACTGGTTTCTAGTTTTGGGCTTTGTTGCTTCTTGGCTTTGGGCTTTTTTTTTGTTCAGTTGGTTTGGGTTTTTTAGAAGGGAGAGTTCTAAAGATTTGTTCTGCAACACTTTCTAAAATGTGTTCTTGTTTGTTTGAATTATTGTTCATCTGAAATGCAAACAATAGAATGAGACTTCAGTGAGTTATGTGTTCAGTGCTTACAAGTGATTAGCAGAACACTTTGGAAAAACAGGGTTTGACAAAGGTGCATATATCTGCTCAGCTGCTGTCCTGTATTCAGTTATTAGTAGGAATGCTTTCAAATGTTTATTACTTGATACTCTGGCTTATTTTATGTCAAAGCATACAACTACTTTTCATCATCAGCCAAGTGTAAATTTGAATTAAAGGAGTTTTCTGACCTTGTCAGAAATAGACAGATGAAAATACTCCAGTAGAAAAAAATCTTGTCATCTTTCCAGCTACAGTTTGTGTAATGCACTCCTCGTCTGTCTCAAAGTCATATTACCAGTGTCAGTTAGAAAACACATTCTACGTAGAGGAAGATTAGAGGAAAAAAAAAAGTGCTTTAAAAGTTCAATTATACACTTGCCATTCTGAGTATTGCTGCTGAAGCATGTTTTGTCAGCATTTTATATTTGTGTCTAATCTTATGCCTTTGATGGCAAACGATCTGTGCCATCAGTTATCCTGTAAATACTTTGCGGGAAGATTAGATTTTAACAATGATGTCGGACTATTGTGATTTTGACTAAGGCATTTGGAAAACTAATTAAACATGAACAACAAACTAGTAACACTTCCTTCCATGGTTGTAAAAACTGTTTTCTTGCTAATGTAGTCTTTGTCATGAACCCATTTCCCTTTCCTGGGGCTCTGAAGTATAAGAGGTCCATATTGGAATATTATTGATTACAGAATTCATCTCTGGGAAATTCCATAAATATGTCTCATAAGAAGATTTTCTGATATTTTAATATTTTTATAGTAAATTATATTTACTAGCGGTCATTAAAAATGAAAAATATTCTTCTTTTTGATAAAGGTAGGGAAACCTCTCTAGTAGAAGTTAATAAGCTTATGGAGGTGGAGGGAGTGTGTTCTGCTTCTAATTTTTTAATGAATTAAGAACTACTAAATAACTACATTTCTGATTTATAACTCATTTTAGTCTCTAGAAGACTCATAGGTTTATTGTGAAATGTTTTTTATAGATACATGGTATCACATTTAAGGTCACAGACTATAGAGAAAAAGATTAACAGAATTTTTTAAATTAGAAATTTAATTGTATTAAAAATTCCAAATACTTATTAACCTTCAGATTTTTTTTTTTTTATGAGGTACACTCTCAGTTTTCTCTCCTTGGACTGAACCTTAGATTCACTTTAAACAGGCACATGGTTTTTAAGAGTCTAGTTTAAAATCATGGGTGCCTTTTTTCTTTTTGTGGGAAATGAAACATTTTGATGACTATAGAGATAACTCTATAGGAATTCTTTTTTAACTGTTCTTGTATTTTAGAAAAGAGGAATCATATTTATGGTTCAGATGATTTCAGACCATCTCCCTGTACATTATCTAACCTATGCTTCAGCAGTTAGTCCATAAGTATATTATGGGACACAGTCAAAAGCCTTACTAAAGCCTTCCTTTTCCTTCAGAATCTATCAAGAGGGATGTTGTTGAGGGTTCACAATTTAAACTGTGTTATGACACTGTCAGCTCATTAGAAATTGATGGGACCTTTCCTTGAGCTAATCATCTTAATTTTATCTACCCTGATCCACATAATGGGTGCTTTGTTTATTTTGAGTGCTCTGCTGCCCAAATAGTTTCTTTGAGATTAAAATACAGTCTTTTTAATAGTATAAATCTGACACTTGGGAGCAGGATATGGCAATTTCTTCTGAGAACAACAAACCTTTCTTATTGTTTGTCTTGGTTACATGTTTTTGTTCTCCTGGAGCATTCAACCATGCTGAATACATCAATTGCTTCAGAAATCCAGTGGTTTATTTAACCTGTTTTTCCACTCATCTCTGCAACACTTCTGTAGAACTGAAGTTACGTTTTGATCTTTGCCTACCTGTGGGTTTCAAATTATCCTTAGCTGCAGCAGCCTCATGCTCTTGTGATATCCCACGATTACAGCATGCATAGTTCTCTATGGAAGAAATGTCATCTGATTTGGTTTTGCACACAATAAAATCCTTTTCATATCAAGATTTTTCACTGTACATTTCAGAATATTCTCATGTTTTAGGTTGAAGGGAAAAGAGAAGTTAAATTAATCAAGTTGCTAGCACTTTAAGTTCCTAAAGAAACACACACACTGAGTGGATTTTCACATTATGCTCCCAGTAGGGACTTTACATCTTGTAAATGCTTTCAGTTTAACAGACATGAAAGAGAGAACACTATTCTTCTTTGCCGAACAAAACTGTTGCTCAGGTGTTTTAAAAGTTGGTTTGATCTCTTTATTCTGCACATAAAATGAAAGATTAAGGAGTGTCACCATTCCCAGATGCAGCTGCTTCTCTAACCTAGCTCTGGGTGAGAGAACATCTTTGCATAGTAATCTTTTTAAACCATGGATTCTGGATGAGGTTTTTTTCCCAGCAAAGTTAGAATTCACCTCTTCTCTTTGAAATTCATCTGAATCTCTTACTTAAAAGCATAAATCTTAATAAGGCTCACAGGTATTATCTTGTGGTATGAATTGGAGTTTGGGATGTTGGGGAGTTCTATTTGTGTCTTGAACGTTTAATTCATGGGTGCTCTATTCGCCTACCCTTCAGCAAAGGCTTGTAGGTCTTCTGACAGCATCTCTTGTCTCTTGGCCTCTCTCTAAGGAAAATCCATACCAAAATCATCAATCACAAAACGAAGACTCTAACAAGTGAGTGGAATGACTGCAGAACTTCAGATCCAGTGCAGAAGTGGTGAAGGCCAGATAGTTCCCCAGAGTAGCACAACACTTGTAAGAATCTGTATAGCACACCACATAACAGTTGAGTCTTGTCCTAAAAATCCTTATTACTTCTTCTACTTAAAATGGCTGTTAGGGATATATCATGTGCACTTCGAACATGAGTAAAGCTGGAATATGAGAGATGACATATATAAAGTAAAAATAGAAAGGAGGAGTAGAGCAGAGGAGAGGATATGCTTTAGAAATAGTCTAGAATCTCTTAGGCATTTTTCTTCATTGTAAACGAATGAAGAAGCAAGAAGCAAATAATTTAAAATAATTTCCAGGTCACCTTTAACAGTAGGAGTAATATCATTACAATATATGAGCTGAAACATAAGAGAGAAAGAGCTGTTCATTTTAGAAGCTGAAATAGAGCAATTAGCTGGAAAGGATGTGTCATGCCTTACAATAAAAGTTAAAATTACAGTAAAATACTTCCTTGCAAAAATGCTCACCATGTGCCAAAGCCCACACATCAAACCAACTTTCTCCATTCTGCAACACAGTAGTTCCCCCACCTGCCCAACTTTAAGAATGCGAGGGGCATTTCTCCACTGTGCTGTGGCAGTTTGGTGCTTATTATAAGTCTTTGACTTCACTGAAGTTGTTCTGTAAAACTGGGCTAATGTAGTATGAGAACTTATGCTTTCAAATAAATCCCTGGTCACCTAATGATTCAGACAAGGTCTGGATGCTGCAGCCCATCTTTGGTTGACCATAATGCCATGAAGCTCTACATCACTAATGAAAACAGTAGAGGGACTTTGTCCATTCCTAGCTTGGTTACAATTTTCTTTTCATTCTTCCTATACTTTAATATGTTCCATGCTTTCCTCCAACAGTCCATCTCGTTCTTTTCATGATCAGGTCTCTCAGAAAACACCTCAGAAACTCTCCTATCTAACCAAACCTGGAGACCTATGCATGGCCTACTTTTCTTTATGTCCTTCAGATGTTCTTGCAATTTTATCCTGTGCTTTTAACCCCTTTTCAGCACCCCAAAAAAGATACTGTGTTCTATGTGTTACAGATGTCACTGTCTCAGGACAGGAGCCATCATCCAGTTCTTGAGTCTATTCCTAGTTCTTGATCTGCTGCCAGCTGTACTGACATCCACCTTGAAATCCAATCTACTGTAACATTAATGGACAAGCAAATTCTGGCTGGGGAAGGCCAGGAGAGAACAGACAACTCTTTCTAATTTTATTTGATTTACTTAGGTATAGACAACAATTAAAAAAAAGAAGGATCCCACTGAAATGCTCAACACCATTAACTCAAACTTCCCAGGTTCATACTTTTGTTAAATTATTAGTAAAATTTTCACTTAGTCAACAAATAATGTTCAGCTTATTTTTAAAAGTATATACTGCAACATATAGATGTATATTTGAAAATCGAAAGGATGCAATAGGAAGTTTCTTTTTGTTGTAGCTATCACTCATTATCTCTTTCTTCTCAAAAGATGACTTTCCAGAACTAATGTAATGAAAAAGCAGCTTGCAAGGTGCTTTTTCTCTGTGTGATTTGTATTAAAAAACAATGGATTTATACAGCAATCAAAATTTAATTTTGGAATGAGAGAGTTTCAGGTATTCAGGAAGCAGGATCATTTTCTGTGATGAGCATTACTCACTTAACTTTGCAGTATGTCCAAGTGGGCATGGTGGTATTTGGTCAAAAGATGGACTTGATGATCTTGGAGATCTTTTCCAATCCTAATGTTTATAATATTCTATGGCTATGAACCAGTCTGAGGCCAAAGCAGATATTAACTGGGGAACTGGGAATTCAACATGCACCTGTGCTTCTAGGGGGCAAAAAGTCCTGAAGATAAAAGACAATACAGGTCTGCGCGGTCTTAAAAGAAAAAAAAGTCTCAAACTCTGGATGCCAGTAATAGAAATATATGGGAATGTACAAGCCTTTTGACATATGGACACTGAAAAATGGACACTTTATGCTCAATTTGCTGTTCATATGATATACCCTTTTAAATTAAGAATTAAAATTAAAGATGTCAATGCTTATGGAAGGAAGGTGGGATTTCTCCTGTGGAAACAATTACTAAGGAAGAGAGAGGTTTTTCACAGGCTGTGGAGAACAGCCTCCTCAGAAAGGTCTGGAAGCCTGTCAACTGAGAAATTTCTCAGATTGAGAAAAAGGGACTGCTGAGAATTAAGAAGCCAGTTATCATAAGGAAGGAAAATAACCTTTCTAGGGGTAAGAGAGGACTGTGTAGCATTCTCTGCAACTTGAAGTTGTTGATTCATCTAAAATCAAGCCAGGAACTAAGGACCTACTGGCAAGGACACAGTGTGCAAGAGCAAGGACAGTCATCCCCCATATAGTTCTAGGCTGTCTGAATAAGTCACTTGAGATTTCTCAGTTTAAAAAATTCATTGTTATTTCGCATTAGTCTTTAAATAAACCTTTGTTCTTTTGGAATTTAAAGCATTTTGGTTGTCTTTACAGATGTTATTGTAGTGCTCTTTTAAGTGATGGAGAGGAATTAACTGTACTTCAAACCTTTGGCTGATTTGGTTCCTATAATGAAAAAACCTATTAATTTTCCATATTCTGTGTGGGCATATCAAGCCTGCAGGAATTGTGAGTGGTTACAGTGTGCAGTGGATACATTTATGTGTCCCTTTTCCTAATAATAATTTTAATAAAAATAAAAATACTCCTCTGAACTGCTTTCAGAAGTCAGGCTATTATGAGATTTGGTGAAACATAAATAGAGAAACATGTAACTCCTAAACAGGTGACATCTAAAACCAATCAATCTTTCAAGTAAGAGAGCATTTATGAGGTTTCTCTGTTTCTGAAATACTGAAAAATATTGCTAATTTTAACTATGTAGCTCTATTATGAAAACGCAATGCTAATAATACAGTAAAAAGCATTACTTTAGATTTAGGACCTACACTGTAATGAAAAATAAGTGAGAGCGGTTGATATGACCAGAGCTCTTCTATCAGAGATGCAGACAAGGGTTTTCCCTGCTGTTTTGGGTTACAGGGCTGCTGGCAGTTCCTATAACCATGAGGGCAGCAGGGCAAGTACTTGTATATTGCCTGTGGCTGGAAAGGACCTTGAAAGTGCACCAATTTTTCCTATTTTGTAAGCAGGTCAGACCACAAATCTCTTTTAAAGATGGTGTTGTCAACACTGCTATCTGCACTTCTCTAGGGATGAGCCCTTCTCAGAGCATGTCACTGCAGGAAGAAGAGAAAATGAAATCTCTGAATCTTCTTTTAGTGNACATCACCCATCCAGGGATCCCAGCGATGTCTCAGTGCTCGCCTCCATCTCCTCTGCTGGTGCTGAGGGTCCCCTGTCGCTGCCATCACACGACCCGACACGGCCTGACATGGCCCAGCACGGCCTGACACGGCCTGACATGGCCCAGCACGGCCTGACATGGCCCAACACAGGCTCTGACACGCTGCCACAGGCCCTGACACACCACCACATGCTGCAGAGTACAGAATTCCATGGATTAATACACACTTGGGGCAGGTGGGAATGCCCACGTGTCTCCCTTGCAGGGCCAGTGTGAGCCTGTCCCTCGCAGCACCGAGGGTCTGTGGCACCATCTCTGGAGCTCTCTGCAGGCCTGGGGACCCCTCTGAGGGCCTTTGCTGGGCCTTTGTGTCACCCCCTGTGCTGCGGATCAGCTTCTCCCCCGGGTGAAGGCCCCTCAGCCTGGCTCCTCTGGACAGGGGAGGGTGGGCAGTCACTGTGCCTCTGACCCCACACCCAAAGCTTCTCTCCCCCACCCTTTGGTGCCAGGGTCTGTGCCAGCCTGGCAGCTGAGAGCCCTGGGGCTGTGGCCTCCACCTTGGAGGTGTTCAGCTTGTGCTTTGTGAATGTCCCCAGCCCTGAGCTCTTACCTATGTTTATCAGTGAGTGGGTCCAGGGCCTCTCAGAGCTCCATTCAGGGTGTGGTAGTCTTCTCTGCAGCTTTTGTGATACAGTTTTAAAAGTCCTTCATGAAAATATTAAAGTCATAAACTATCATATTTCAGTCTCTGTCAAATGTCTTGCAAACATTCCAATTACTATGGTTGGAAACTTTATTTCCTAGCTGAATATCATAGTATCAGAAACATACAGTCTGGGGCCATGTCAAATGTATTGTTTTTATTAACAGCTGCCAAGGGACAGGGCCCCAAGGTGGGACAGGGCCCCGAGGTAGCTCAGGACCCTAGGGTAAAGTAGAGCGCAGTGCACGTGGGACACTGGATGCTCCTTCCCTCGGGGGATATGAAAGGTAGAAGGACCCTGGGCTACACCCAGGGGCAGATTTTATAGCCAGTCCATTTCTCTGATTGGTGCAATTTTGGATCCAGTTCTTGATTGGCTCGTTTTCAAGGGTGTTGATTGGCTTGTTTTGATGGTTCATTCTGGACCAATCGTTCATCTAGGGGCCCTCCAGATTGGTCCATTGTCTACACCAATCAGCTTTCATGATGTCATCATTCTCTGGGGTCAGGCGTGAATAGAGCTTTCCAGAAGCTGGAAGAGCACCCGCGCACCGCCAGACGGATCCAGCTGTGTACTACACCTGTAACATCCGAACAGCAGCAATGTACGCACATCTGTAACAGTACCTGAGTGTCCACCCAGTGATCCTCTTTCATAACATACATTACCAACAACAGCCAACATCCCCCTATTAACATAGATAATCAGTGACAACAACGCAGTGGTAACGTCACTCACCAACTCCGCCCGCAGAAACTGATTTACTTGTAACAATAGGAGAGCTGGAACGAAAGAAGAGCAGTTCATCATCCCTCCATATTCCACGGGCAGCATTTAACAATTATTTCACTAACTTTATTTTTCAATATACCTTTCTCCCTTGCCAATTTTTTAAAATCATGCAGCTTATTCTATAGCTCACCTGTCTCCTGCGATGCTCAAATAACACATTAATCTAGTGCTTTATGCTGGAATGGGAAAAATCTCATTATCTTGTTACCATTCGCATGGAATTTTTTTCATGTCTAATATTGGAAGATGATACATGGTTAAGTGCATGCAAGTAATTTTGAGAGTGGCCGTGGAAGACTACATTTGAATTTTTATTTCTGTTCTTACAATAAAAAAACTTCATGCCTTTCTGCAGACTGTGGTAAGGAGCAGGCAGATTCTATTTGGTCTCCTGGACAAATTACCAATCTATCTTCTCTAACACATGACTCAAGAGTACCAAACCTCCCCAGAACTTTGGCTGTGTGCCTTGGATACACTTACGTGGAAGGCACAGGTGTCTGTACCCACAACTTTCAAATTGTAGTTGTTTCATAGCACAGCTGGTATTGAAGCTCTGGGACTGAGTGAATGGAAAAGCTTTTTGGAACAGTTAAAAAAGAAAAAAAAATTAAAAACCACCTAAAATTGGAGGGAGGATACCTTTATAGGTAGCACTGCCCAAATTCAGCAGCACTGTGTTTACAAAGAGGCAGAGCTCTCTCTAGGAAAGCTCCCCTCCTGCAGTCTGCTGCTTCTTCTGAAAGGAAATGAATGCCAGGAGACAACATACCCATAAACAAGATCTAGTTTTGCTGCTTCTGCTTCAGCTGCTGAAATTTTAACTGTGTGATTAATTGTCCTCATTTGCAAAGAGAAATTAAAGCCAATGTGAGTGGTCAGAGCTGAAAATTATGAAACAGACAGTACCTGGCATGTTTAAAACCAAGCTGCATTTTTTCCCAGGGTACTTATACAAACAGCTAACTTTAGATGTTCCTTAGCATTGAAGAGCTGTGAAGTCACTTTTTAAAACAAAGTATGCTTTCATTTTCTTTCTTCAGAGTATCTTGTTAGCTGTTTTTCCCTATGATTTTGAGCGTGTTTCCTGTAATTACTGGATCTAGACACAGGTTATTTGAAAATGAGCAGATAAATGCTGATCTCTACAAGCACCAGAGGATTTTTGAAACCTGTTCAACTTTGCCAGTTCTTCAGCTCATTTGCCAATTTAGTCAATTCAGTAGAATGACGAAGATTATTATCTTCTGACTGTTTTACTAATAATTGAGCCTATTCAATTACTCCTACAGACTTGTTAATTCCTTTTTGTTTAATAATTTGAAGTTAAATATACTTCACAACCATTTTTAAAATATGCATATGAAGGTACACTAGGCAGTTATATTTTCTGCATTTACCTTTTGATTCTTAATTATCTTTGCCACGGGTGCTTTTATGTATTTCCTTATGCAAACATTTTGAAAGAAAACATATTTATGAACTCTCAAAGAATTAATAGTCATTATATGAGTTAAACTCAGAATCACTAGTGAGAGCAAGACTGAATTCCTTAGCATCTACATTAGCAGCTGGTTTTTAACTTAGATATTAGCTCAAAATCTGACCCCATGGGTATCTCGATGGTGACAGTGAAAATCATGAAAGATGATCTTCACGCCCTCATGAAGCGAGGCGTACTGACTGTTGTGGTAATTCCTCATGCAGACAGCTTACTGAATTTAACCTGTGTTCTTTACTTCCCCAAGTGATGGAATGTGATTTATAGAGAAAAGTCCTGATACACTTGTTAGGATAGAAACAAAAAAAATTAAATTCAAGGCTTTTGTTCTCAGTTGGATTAACACTGGTGTGTTGATCCCTGGGCTGAACTATCTGGTGGTTCCAAGAGTTAATTGCTGTATATGGAAAACTCAGAGTTATTCATGTAGATGTTTTGTGACGTCCTTAATAAATTCACGGAGAAGTATGCATGACAGTACCAGTAGTTCGTCAAAAGAGCAAACAACAAAAAGGCCACCAACACCAAAAAACTTCAAATTAATTTTAGTTAGTGAAAACACAGAACTTTTAACATACACAATTTTTCCATGTGGCAAATTTGGCCAATGAATGAACCTCAGCAGACACCTTAGCCAAACTATTAGCCAAACATGACCAAATCCACACTTTGTTATGGGTCCCTACTCTGTTGGCTGCTGTTCCTTCCAGCAGAAGGAGGGACTGAGCTGGATCAGTTCAAAGAGATCCAGTGCCAGCTGGGATATTTTAGGCTAAGAGTTTGGGTAGGCAAAGGGTAGGGAAAAGCAGAGTTTATTACATCTTTAGTAACTTGTATCAGAACTAGACTAGAAAGGTCATGTCTCCAGATGAGAAAATTCAATCAACTCTTTCATAGTATTTCTGCAGCAAACAGACTGTAGGAAAAAAAGTGGTTTGAGTGTGCTGTATTGCTATTCTTAGTCATTAGCTGGACTTTTCTTGGTTCATGGTTTAGGCCAATTAAGGTAACTTTTTCTTTAGCAGAGACACTGTGAAACAAAGCTGTCATTACAAGTAATGGTGAGTATATATCATCAAAGTCTTTTGATACACTTCAAATTGCCAAGTTACATTAAGTATTACATTAATTAATAATTACATTACATTAATTATTAAAAGGTCATCTTCCCTTTTTGTTTTATTTTGAGATTACCTAGAAGAAAAGCAGACCACATAATCTCAGATATTTAGAATCACAAAATGGTTTAGGTTGGAAGGGATCTTAAAGATCATCTACTTCTTACCCCCCTGCTGTGGGCAGAGACACCTTCCACTAGACCAGGTTACTCAGAGCTCCATCCAACCTGACCTTGAACACTTCCAGAAATGCAGCATTCACAGCTTCATTGGGCAACCTGTTCCAGTGCCTCACCAACCTAACAGTGAGTAATTTCTTTCTAATAGCTAATATAAATGTGCCCTCTTTCAATTTAAAGGCATTCCACATTGTCGTATCACTACATTCCCTTGTGAAAGTCTGTCTCCAACTTTCTTGTAGACCTCCCCTTAGTTACTGGAAGGTGCTCTAAAGTCTCCCTGAGGTTTTCTCTTCCCCAGGCTGAACAACCCCAGCTCTCTCAGCCTGTCTTCATAGGAGATGTGCTCCATCCCTCTATCATCTTAGTGGCCTTTTGGACTCGCTCCAACCAGTCCGTGTCCTTTTTATCTTGGGGACTCCAGAGATGGACACAGCACTCTGTGTGAGTTCCATTGTTATGTTGGCCTTTGGATTCAGTGTGAAGGAATGAGGTACCTGAAAATAATTGTTTTCCCTGTGGTTTCTTTCTGACCATATTGCAGAAATACTATATACTTTAAGTACCCTTGGCTGGAGACAAATTGTTCTTCTTCATTGCTCAGACAAATAAATGAGTTAATCTGTACACTTATTGAATGTGTTCTTTTAACAAGGGTGGTGTTATCTATCACTTATTTTCTTCTTTACCTTAAAAAAAAAAAAAAGAAGAAGAAAAGAAGCAATTACATAGCCTAATTTTGGATAAATAAATTTACCTCATTTTAATGAAAAAAATTATGCTTGCAACTAAAGATTCTAAACGTGAATTAAGAATTTTTGCTGCATATTAGCCAATACCCCAAATAGTCCCCTGAAAGTCACACAGGAAGTCTGTTATCTTCCTCTCCTTTGCAAGGAGGAGAAAATCAGCAGCTTAACAATTCTCTTCTTGATGCAGTACTGTGTGTTCCTAGCTGACGAATGCAACATTTCCTATTCTGTTGCCAATGTCAGTATGAATATTCCTGGTTTGAGTCTCAGAACAAAAAGCCTAGTGGCTCCCTCCTTTTCCCTACGTTTTTGTCCTAGCTGAGCAGTCTAATGGTACTTTCCAGTTGCCTGTTGGTGACTGTCATCTGTTAATGCTGGTTGTTTTGTGTACTTTATTGTGATTCTGCAGCTCCTGCTCCTAGGCAGTGAAAAAGTGTAAGGTTTTGCGAAATACTGGTTGGAGTATTGAAAGGAATTCAGCACCGTGATAGAGTTAATTCATCATTATCTGTCTTCATTTGTTCACCCACTTGACTGAACTGTGCAGTATGAGACATGTTCTTTCTTGATTCTAGCAATTATGCTGTTCCCATTACCTTCCTCCATTACAAGCTTTTGAAGGTGTAAGTACAGCTATGAAAAAAGATTTCTTGAAAGTTTCTTTTAATGGTAAAAAATTATGAAAAGTGGGAAAAGAGAGATTTATGAATCACTTTGCTCACTCTACTATCATTTGCATTGGAAAGCTGCTATTTTGGACATCTGAGTACCCTGAGTAGTCAGGACATTGTGAATCTAATTGCTGAGCTTTTTGGGGTGTTCTTTGAAAGAACAATGAAAAATATGAGACTGATCGTGCAGGAATAATGGTGCATTACAACATAATGTCTGACAAATGCAAAATTAATAAAGTAACCTATTTTTGGGGGGGGTGGAGGAGAGGGAGAGAGAGTATTTTAAAGCTTTTATTTCTAAGAAAAAGTGACTTAATTACTTTTTTCTACAGAAAAACATTAATTTTGACAGGGAAACCTCATAAAGGTCAGAGATTTAATGTGAAAACCCATACAGTACTCTCAAGCAATTTAACTATGTCTGAGAAACTTTATAAATGTAGATTAGGGACTAGACTTTTCTCTTAGCTCATAATTTTTTTTTTTTTTTAACAGAGAAAAAGTCAAAACAAGCGTATATGGGGATGCACTTCAAAGCTGCCTCTCCCATAATTTTAACAAAAACTGAAGATCCAGACATAAATGTCCTTATCAAAACAGCATTTGTGGTAATCAGGAGTACTTTCCTCGTGGATGAAAAACCACACAGAAAAAAAATGTAGTAAAAATGTTTTCAGAATTAGGGCCAAGAAGTGGCAGCCATCTCTTAAACTGACATGACTGTTTAGCAAAAGAAGTGCACGTTGTCTTGAATGATAGTAGGTACTGGAGGGTCTTGAACAAGACTGTGGGATACTCTCCACTAACTGATTCACAGAAGTTAAGCCAAAGTAATATGTAATATTCTTCCTTATCTCTTGTAGCTCAGTGCTAATTGTCCACTGTTGATGTTTTGGGGCGCTATGTAGACATTCGGTGCATCTCTCAAATGGAGAGTTTTAACATTGAGATATTCAGCTTTGAAATACTTGAACTAGGAGAGAAGACTGCTAAAATGGATGGAAATTAGAACCTGTATGGAAAAAAAAGCAAATTAATATTAGTGAGGCAATGTTTCTTCACTGAAATATGAAAAGCCAGAAGTAACTTTGTGAATTCTTATTCCAGAATAATTTTTTTACATACTTTGAAGAATGGCAGGTAAATCCTGGACAGGTTTTCAATTAAATTTCTTTACCATACAGTAAAGCTAGGGACAAAAGTATCTTTATTTGCTTTAAAAGACAAGCAAAGTATTTTTTCTTTCTTAGGAATCCAGTTCCTTAGCAACAAGGAATACTTGCATACATAAAGAATATTGACACTGTTTTAATGAAAGGATTTATTTTAATTAGGAATTTTTCAAAACCATGTCAATTTTCAGTTACATGGGGTAAGCTAAAATTTACAACTTGTATTCCAAATCTTCTTTTTTATATTGTTAAACACTTTGGCTTATTAATGTATAGTTTCTTTATATGGTTCTTTAAATAAAAATTGCTCATGTCTGTGTTATTGTCAAATGATAATATAAAAAATTTCCTTTAAATGAAATTTGACCTCATCTTTTGAATAAACTTTAAGGAGAGAATGCTCCATGAAAATAATAGGGACTACTGAGCAACATCTGGTCCAGTTTCAAAGGAAGAATGTTGAAGAAACATAATCTGTTCCAACCTTACCATCCTTCTGAGTTTTGAAGAAAATATTAGAAGATGAATCTCATTGATCTTATGGTAAAGCAAGGGTTTTTAATTTTTTTTTTTTTTAATACAAAGTATTCTTAATATGCTGTATTTATTAGAAATGGTGTATTAGATCCTGTCAAAATAAGCAGGGAAGCTTATAAGGAAAGGGTTACATGCTGACCACTAGATGGTGTGTAAATTTAATTTCATTAAAAATAGATAATTTGAGGTATAACATGTTAAATAGTAAGGATGTATGTAGAAAGAATCAATGAAATGCAATGGCCATTAAACTTTTATGTTGTTGTTTTCAACCAACTCTGAATATATATATATAGTTTAAAACACAGTGGTTTTTTTATAACTAGAACATGATGTACTCTTGGGGAGGCACAGAGAAGGTTCCCGGTGGATTGCCACCTACATTTTATAGTCAGTACAGTGTTTTGAGTAGCTAAAACATTGCCAGCAATAGAGTCTCAGGAGCTAATATCTTC
Source organism: Vireo altiloquus (assembly GCA_013396875.1). NCBI lineage: Eukaryota > Metazoa > Chordata > Aves > Passeriformes > Vireonidae > Vireo > Vireo altiloquus. The sequence goes on along the minus strand of VZRF01009559.1, from coordinate 57,581 downwards.
CCTTTTAAGACAATGAAGTTTTTATGAGAACTGTTATCAGAACTGTTATAATAAGAATTTTACTGATTTCTGAGTATTTCCTGCCCAACAAATAATTAGGAAGAGAACAGAGCATTCATAGCAGCATAGATACTGTAGATTCTCATAGCAATGGAGAGAATTTCATTTATAGGAAAACAGAAAATATTTATAAAGATATATTAAAAGACAGGATTCCCCCTTTATCCCCAGTTCCAGTGGTCAAAAGCTAACAAAAAAAACAAATTTGAAATGATGGGTGCCTGGTGGAGTGAGAAGAAGGCCACATTCAGTAATGTTAATGCCAGAATTTTGCATGAATTTTTGAGCTTCAGTCAGTTCTCTGGGCTTGAAAACGGGGAGTGGTATATCTGTTAGAAACCAAAAGTAAGAGAAACACAAGCAGAAACACATGTGAATCAAAGGCTGAGTTCATTGTTGCAAGTCATCAACATTTGCTTTGGAGAGTCAAGCCAGACCATCAATCATGGAAACTAGGACCAAGGAAGTATTTTAGACACACCTTTGTTTCTAATGTGAAGTGATTTTTCTTACCATACTTGCTCATGAAGCAGTACTTGTTCTGAAGTATTATTAGTTTAGTCTTGCAGTGTGCAATTGTTGATTCTCATATTTACAATATGATGATTTCTGTTATCTCAGCGGAAATATAAATACTTTTCTGGGTCTTTTGCATTGCATGTTATGCCTGGTCCACTATTCCAAGACTATTTTTTAAAATATATTTCTTAACACTTAAAAATTGAACACTGAGTCCATGAAATACAAAAAAATTAGTCTTAAACCACGCATTGAAGCTCAAAATTGCACTCAGTATTTCAGGAAGCTTTTGAAAATTTAACCTTGTTACTGAACAAATATAAAGATTGAGTTTTCAGAGGATGAGGAGAGGCTATAATCAGACTAATATTAATAATTTTACTCCTGCTTTATAGGCATCTCATTTTGTTTTGCTTCTGAAGTTAAACCCTAATTTGATAACGTGTGCATGTATTTTCCTTTCTAATCAATATGTATATCGAAAACATTGCCCAGAACAAAAGCACAAATCCCTAGAACGTTGGTAAAAAAGAGAAAGAGGATTGTTGAACTTTTAATTTCCCAGTATGAATTTTCTTTCTTCAGTGGTAGTGCATTGCATGCAGGGACTCTGAGGGCAACGTTGGCCACAAAGCCCTAGGTCAGGCCCATGTCTTCATATCTGTTACGCTGCAGAATAACAAACCCAAGAAACAGACCATGAACGTAGTGCTGAGGTCTGTACAGTAAATTGGACTCATCATATACACTCTGTTTTCCATTCCTCTGCTAAATAATCTGTTCCTCTTTGTGAACATAGGAATATTCTATGAACATATCCTTGAACAATTAATTTAGTTCTCTTTTGCCCTTTCTTCAAAATGCAGTGTTTGACTTTGACCACTCACCAGCAAATACGTGTCTTGTGTTCTACAGTGAAGCAGAATAATCTGAAGGCAAGGTTTAATGTCCATGATATCATGACTCTGAATAGTTATAAATTTGGAAAGCATAGAGAATGCAAAGGAGGAGTAGCCTTATTTTAATGGGCCACACAATGTCTTCATGTCTTGAGATTCTGGAGAGATTAAGCACTTCTCAGCAGTGCTTTGTAGAGAAGATTCCTCATTGGTTATTTTTAGACAATGAAAAGGATTATGATGATTATGATGATGATGATGATGATGATGATGATTTTAGTTTTAGTTTTAGTTTTATTTTTTAAAATTATTTCTAGTTCATCTTTTGTGATAGTTAAATGCACTTAGGTCTACCTATGCAGAAAAGGGGAGGAAAAGTGAATCCATTATACAAAAAAATGCTTAAAACTAGATGCCTCAAATCCTAATTTCCAAAAGAAATGCTGTTGTATATGAAGATTTTATTGGCATTCACTTAGAATGACCTGAATAATTTATTGGTGCCTTTCTGCTTGTCAGCAATGCATTCTGATACACCCAGAATAAAACCTTAATGTCCTTGTTGGAAATAGTACTAGGAGTAAAAGCATTTCTCTCATATTAAATATATAGTATGTTATAAAAAACTGAGAGTTTCACAGAGGTGGTTATAAATTATGAATTATGAAATGCAGACAGTGGATGACAAATGAAAATCAATGGTAAACTCTATAGCAAATAGGGATAAGGACAAGAATAAACATTTTAGTATCTCTAGGCAAAAAAGGGCTTGGCTTTGACAGGTAGCTAAGAGACAGCAATGATTCAGAAAGCAGATATGTTTGAATAAATACTAATTTAGTGCTTACAGAAACACTCTCAGTGTTGATTTAACATCTCTAAGTTAAGTGTACCTTCTAGTTCAAGAATGTTGACAGTTGGTATCAAAGAACAAAGACTTGAGACATGAATTCAAGGCATTTAATAAAAAGGACCTAAATGCAAAAGGAAGAGTTATTTGGATTCCGGAGTCCTGAGATGCAAAGTGCTGTGGTGGAGGGGATGTAAGGGACTGTGAATTTGTGTGCAGCTGCCATTCTGTGTCCATTGCCAGCCACATTCCCTGTTGATGGGCCAGGGCTTGGCCATCATACTGGTCCCTTCAATCATCATGTCGTGCTTTCCGTGCCTAGGTATTGCCACATGGGCAACTTAACAGCAACAAACTGATGATACATTGCAGCCAAGAGTCTGCAACACACACATGGTACCCACCAAGTGCCTTCCAGCTCTGCAGTGTTTACCCAGCACCCTGCTCAGTCTGCTTCCCATCTTTCTGATATCCCTTCATTCCTCAGGGAGCTCAGGACCAAGTTCTGGATCTGATAATGGAAGCGAAAGCTGGGAAAGGTGGTATGTGGTTTATTTCGCATTGTATTTCAGGCTAAGAGTTTCTTATTTAGCTACAAAAATTAAAATTCTCAAGGAATCTGGCATTGAAGGATTTGAAAAGAATTAGAGAGGTAATTTTCTGAGTTAGAGCTGCTAACTTTTAAGTTTTACAATACTGATGATGTTTTAGATAATGAGAAAAAAAGCCTCTGCAAGCCGAAGAGATCATGTCCCAAGATGTCTCTGTCACACTTTCTGCTTGTTGCTGAAGTCTGTTGGCACAACAGAATGAGTACAGGAACAGGAAAGTTGCAACATAATCATAGCTTGTCTGTGGCTTTTTTTCTTTTTCCTGAGAGCTCAGTTTCATCAAAACACATATTATTGGGTTTTTTGTGTTTTCCTAAAGAGAGATGGTCTTTGATGAAACTAGATAATTATTAATGGAAAAAAAAAAAAAAAACAGCAAGAAATATTTCATAACCTTCGTCTCTCTCTGGCAAGCAAAACTGTAAGGTCAAGTGGCCTTTCAAGATAGGGTGGAAAGACTAAATAAAATGAAAATTATAGCCATTAAACAGTGTCGTTTGGTTATATATTCCTCAAAATCTTAGAAGGAAACAAAATCAGTAACAACAAAATCCACTAAACTTTTAAAACATGTTAGAAAATGGCTTCAGTTGTGATCACTTCCAGCTTTCACTTTAATTCTGTTCTAATACAGTCTGTATGGTTACCAAGACCTAACTTGACAAGTACTTGTGGGAAAAATAAATTTTCAGGAGTATTAAATGGAAAAAAAATCTTACAGCATTTTTGTCAAATGCTACAGGTAGCAGGTAAGAAAATAATTTTGCTATTATAACATCTTATAGCATGAAGTCAATGCTCAACTTTACCATTCTTTCTTCATCTGAGGAAAAAAAACCTTGACAAATGTGTTTGAAGTATCTTCTAAATAAAAGATATATGATAAAGAAGTTATAATAGAATTAAATCCTGCAAAATAAAGTCAATTAAAGAGCAATGAATGATTTATGATATTTCAATTTAGTTTAAAAAAAATAAATCCCCCAAAACCTTCACAGCTGAGTATATAGAACTTATTAGAGACTTAAAAAGCTGCAATTTGCACAGGTTTGATGGGGGGTTTTTATTGTTTCAGTGTCAGAATATATTGAAAAACAAATAGATCTCCACCTCAGAGAACAGAGGGAGTTTTAAATCCATGGAATTGTGTAGAGCTATAATATTTTTGTTCTAAATTACTGTGCACATGAAATGAAAAGGTCAGTCATATTATAGAGCTATGGTAGAGCCCACAGATGAAAAACTTAAAAGCAAATTTTGACTTTTTGAGGGCAAGCAAAATTAATAGAAATTTCATAACAGTGGTTTTCTGTGAAATTTAGGAAAAGGAAAGTCGTGTTCTTTATATCTATCACAGCCATGAGGAAAGGTAACAGTGTAATTTCATGGAAAAATGAAAAAAACACATTTTCAGGAACAAGGTTTAGCTGAGAATGTTGCATTCTGTGATTGAAACCATCCCTGCTATACAAGGAATGATTCAGGGTCTGGCAGACAGTAAAGAGAAAAGTTGGTGGTTTGTTTTGTTTTTTTTTTATTACTAAAAGCATTTTATATTTAATCTTCTTTCCCCAAAAGCAGCTGCAAAACACGGAGAAATGCTGTAAGAAGCCATTTTACCTCTCTGGAGAGCAAGATGTGCATTGACAGTGAAAGTAAGTTCCATGTCAAGCAACAAATAAGGAAAGCATTACACTTTTTTGAGTTTGAAAAAGTTTAGATAGGAGTGCTGTGGTTAGCACTGACATACACAATGTCTACACTTGGCATCCTGTCTGTTCTCCTTTCTGACACACCTGCCTGTCCATGGGAAGCACTGAATTAATTCCTTGATTTGCTTTGCTTGTGTGTGCAGCTTTTGCTTTCCCTGTTAAACTGACTTTATCACAGCCCATGAGTTTTCCAGTTTTTGCCTTCCAAATTCTCTCCCTGATCCTACTGCTGGGGGAGTGAGCAAGTCAGTGCTGGTGCTTGATTGCTGGCTGGCATTAAATTATGACAATCTGACATGATAAGAAAATAATTTTACAAAAATTGCTAATCATAGTTATTTCAAATTAATAATCTTCAATCAAACAACAGTTATTTTGCCACTCACTTTGAATTCCAAATAACTATTTCTGGACCACCATCCCATTACTTCAATAAAAGTGTGAACATAGTGTTGGAATAGTCAGGGGGAATATGAGTTAGTGTTTTTCTCCAGAAAGGGATTCAGTGGATTTTCTTAATGTAATTGTAATCTGTCCAGCCTGTGCAGTGCCCTCTGTTTACTCAAGGTAACTCTTTCCTTTCCATTATTTGGAAACTAATCTGAAATCTCTGTTTCCAGCTGGTTGTTTTGATGCCTGTTTTGATTTAAGAACTTGGCAACTTTCAGTTGCCTTCTTCTGATCTCTGCTGTATTATACCCCTAAGGCAGAGAAATCCGAACTGACTTTGTCCCTGTAATTTTAGTTTACCATATTAATGTAAACTGGACTTTTTATGCAGTTGAAATAAATACCCTGGTCTATGAACTGTAGCATCTAAGTTTGATTGGAATTCTGCTCTGAAAACATAAATTATTCAGAATGTGGTGAATGATTTTTAAAATATCTGGATGACCAAGTGAGAATGCCGGTGGTTGATTGCATACTGCAGACACAATGGTATGGGTATTGGAAACCCCTAAGTGTTCAGATATAAAATAGAAATATCAGGCTTTCTGTGAATCTTATTACTTTACTTTCAATTACCTGCAGCACATAATAGTCTGCTTGGAGAGCTGACAAATAGATCTGTTTGGAATGGAAATGTTTTCTAGTAATGTTTCCTCAATGCCCTTTACATGCAACCATTAATCATCTCTCTGAATTGCTCTTTAGGTAGATAAAAGAAATTTTGCTCTGCACACCCTGATTTCATCTCTATGCTTTAAATAGCTTTTGTTTTTCTTTTCTGAATGTTGCCTTAAAAATACTGAAAAACTATGTGATCACTGTATTTCTCATATGTATCTCATATGTATGCAAGCTGAATTCTCAGGAGCATTTACTGTCTAGGGTTATAGAAGAAGCTATTGGCAAAAAATCACACGTTTAATAAAACTCAAGATGCGAATCTTGCTGCCTGTGAAAATCTCTCATTCTGTATGTCATGGATTCTCTTCGGCTTTGATTGATAAATCATCAGTGAGAAGTCTATTTCTATGGGAAGAGACATAGTACACCTATTCAAGACACTTTTCCAACTAATGACTTACTTTAATTATTGCCCTCCTACTAGTATTTAACAGTGCTCTGGCCTCATTGTATGAGGAAGCAGAAATGAAAAAAGTCTCTATTCAATGCATAGGAGTAAAAAAACCACATTATTTTAAAGTGAATGTATAAATACTAACAAAATGGAAAAATACGCTAGTTTGTTTAATGTGACATCACATTAATTTTAGAAAGCTGCTGTTTTACAAACTACCGAGCTATGAAGTTTGTACCTTAAATTTGTGAAGTAGGAGCCTAAAGGTACCAAATTTAAGAAAAGAAGAAATCCTCTCTGAAATAAAAAATACGATCCTTTAAATAGAATAAATTCACTGTCCTTTCTTAAGAGCCATTGCAGTGTTTGGAGGTGTGGGTTTTCATTAAAGTACTGGCTGTGCAGTCTTTACTTCTATAAATAATTCTATTCAGCACTTTCATTCTTAAATTTTAACACTTTACATTAAAATTCATTTTACTTTTGGAGATGTGGAGGAAGACTAATGTCCTGATTGCTTCTTCCTTCCATGCTTTATGATGGAATATATATTTCTGTTCTGTCTGGTAACTCTTATTGTTTCTAAATGTTTTTAGGATTTAGATAATTTTTCTACTATAGACACATTTTTTTAAAGCATAAAAAAATAGTATATGTTCAATATTTATATTTATTTAAACACTGGACTTACTTGTTGAACTACAGAATTAGCAGACAAGCAGGTGCTTTCCTCTTCCAGCACAGACAATTCCTGCAGACTCCCATGTTAAGTGCACTCTAAATAGAAGGGGAAATAGCAGATAAATTACTTGCAATTTATTTTTTTCCCACTTTTTGTTCTTCTTTCTGTTTGGTTTGAGTTGCAGACAGAAAAAATTATCATGGAAATATATATGCCTAAGGTTTAATTGCCACTTACTTTCAACTATTGCAGATGCTATTAGGAATAAAAAAAGAATATGTAAATAGATTTCATACAAGTTGCAAGAAGGTTTAGGGTTGGTAATACTTATTTTAGGTTGAAGGAGAAACTGAATTTTGTTTTAACTAAGATGAAAGGAACTATATTCTTGCTACTGAGAACAAAGAAAGCCGTAGTTCTCACAGGGTGCCAGATTAACTGTACTCTTTTGTCACTAGATACCTTCGCTCAGAAATGTGGATTGCACCACCGTGTACCAGACTTCATTCATTCATTCATTACAGGTGAACTTCATCCTTAGGGTGCAGGAGTTGTGATTATTCAGTGCTAAGAAGGAATAAAAATGTGCCTGACTCACCACCCCCTCTTTCTTTCTGAGGGTGTACAGATGCATTAAGAGGTTTTTCTGGTTCAGTGCAGTGCTCCACCATTTTCTCTCTCTCTCTCTCTTTCAGTCTGATGGAGTCAGTACTACCTGTACTACCCCTGAATGAATCTCCACACCCTTTTTTAACATACTTCCAACAGCTTTTTTGGTTTATTTGGGTTTTATTTTTTTTCAGCAGAAACCAGACAAGGTTTGTACCACGCCAGTACCAAGCCTGAAATATTTTTGTGTGCATAATTTCCTTTATGCTGATGTTTTTTCCTCTTTCTGTGATACTAATCTGTCTAGACTCTGTTTGCAGTAAACACTATGCCTAACTCCATGTCAGGCAGTTGTCAGATCGGTTGTGCTTTTTTTTTTGTGTGTCTATTAAAGTGGGGATCATTCTTCTGGAAACAATAAAATAGAGCAAGCAAACGTGAGAAGTATACCATCTTACATACAGATTGAAAATTCAACTTTTTCTATAAGTTGTCATGTACTAATACTGAGGATGATACAAATATTTCATGTTCTCATTTGATTAGTAAGTTAAGATTCATCTGTTAGAACATATTCCAGCTGTTTTTTTAAAAAAAAGGGTTTTTTTCTCTTGCCTCTTTCATAACACTAATGATGGAGTATTTCTATCTAGGTTTACAATGTCCTATTGTCTGAATGTTGGTTTTATTTGATGTTCCTAGAAAAATGGAGATGACATGAATTTACAGTTTAAACTGCAATGGTATACATCTCAGTCAGTACAAATTTGTTCAAATGCAATCATCTTTGCCTATTTATGGTGACAAACAGTGCCTGATCCCTGTGCTAAAAACTATTCGTGGAGATGTAAGGAGAAAATAGCTCCTGAGGTTGGTCACACACAGTCCAGTCACTTATGTGTACCTGGCAGCAAAGCATTCCTGCCCTCATCCGTAGGGGCTGATGTCGACTTTCAGAATGACCAGGCCAAGATATTTGTAGAGATAATTTATGTGACCAGCCAAGGGGATGTAAGTTACCAGAGCAAGGGAAAAAAACTCAGGCCCTCACTGAGAAGCTTATTATGAAGAGCTTTTTTTTAGCCTCTAGATGACACTGTGCACCCAACACTGTACTCTCTAAGCCTGAAATACTGGTCCATCTACCCCTTCCCTTCTCATGGTAATTAAGAGCAGTTACTGTCTGTTTTTAACAAGCATTCACAACCCTGAAAGAACTAAATGGAAGTCTTCTGTTGTTATTCAAAACAATAACCAAAAAAAAAAGTCTTGAAGGTAAAAGCTAGTAGTGCTATCATCTTGGCTATTTGAATGCTTATTTTGCTTTATCACCAAATTTTGTATTAATGCAGTAATTCCTGCTTCAATTGACATTTCCTTACAATGCCTGGGATGCTGTGAGGCTGAAAAGAAGGTTCTCCAGCATTTCTCTTTTGAATGTGTATTTACAGTCTGGCTTTAAAAAATTATCTTTGAGCCAGAAGCTGGCATTTAGGAGCAAATAGGAGCAAAGCATATGTGTAAATATTCAAAACTTGTATTGAAAACAGATGGGTTGGGGAGGATTTTGCTTTTGGGTTTAGTTCATTTGTTTTTTCTAAGCTAGTGGCTGAGTAAAAAGGAAAAAAAAAATAAAAGCAGCTGACCAACCACAAGAACTCAATGTGAAGTTTTTTGTGGAATTTGTTTGTCTAGTACACAATAATTGCTATTTTTTCTTACTGCACTGAAGAGGCAGTCCCAGGGCACACTAGGACTGCTGCTTTGTACTTATCTTGTCAGTTATGTCTGGCAGAGATGGATTGCAAAGGGCAACATCTAGGACAATCATTAAAGTGTGGCTCAAACGGGATAAATCCTTACATCATCACATTTCAATGATATCACAAGCAGAGATGCAAGTAGTAATCCTCACTGACACCTTCTATGAAGAGCAAAACAGCAATAACTGGATGAGTGATAACTCAAAACCTGAAAAAAAAACCCTAGTGGAATAGTATGTAATATAGATTTGGTTCATGTAGGGTAATGTTACAGCATCAATTTCGGGAAAGTGACTGTCAGTTTTCTAAGAAAATTGAAGCTTAAGCACTGATTTGCTTCAGGTAACACCAGCTGTAGTTTTATCAGGGGAATTAACATGTCTTATATCTCTCCGCCTCTTTAAGCTAACTGGTATAATAGACATGGTCCTGGATATATGATGATATGGAAACATCATGCAATTGCAGTCCCTTAACCCAAACACAGTTTGCACATACCCAGAAGGCCTGGGATACAAAACTCCATAGCTGACTTAACCTGTGTGAGGGAAAATGTACACTGGCAGATAGTTTAGTCACAGTCTATGGGTGTTGGGAAGTGGGAATATAAGCATCTTGCCAGAATCCCATTGGGCTTCTCCAAGTTTGCATGGGAAGAGGTTCACAGTACCTGGCTTGGATCTATGTTCAAATGTAATACCTTGCATACTTTTGCATTAATGGAAAGTAGCAGTTTCTCCCTGAGTGAGAGGAGATAAGGGAGAGATTGAGCTTTTATTCTATTATAATGAATACAGTATGTATATGGCTGTGATATGATTTTAGTGAGTTTGTATTAAATCCCTTCTCTCAACTTGTGGTGTAGGTTTACTGCTTGTTTACCTTCTCGGATAAGAGCAGCAGCTTTTTAATTAAAGGGAAAATACCTTGAGTTTTTTTCCTCAAATGCTTTATAAAATTTTTCTGGTTTTTTTTTTTTTTTTCCTTTCATCCGTATTACTATTTAGATGATCTTTGTATTTCAAATGACCCTGGCTTAACTATGAAGACTTTTCTAATTTTTGCATACTGGTAACAAAAGGCAGAGGCAAGAGAAAGGCTGTTGGAAATGATGTCTAACTTCTTCAAAATCTCATATTAATAATTATTATTTAATATGTTTTTGAATGACCGGGGAAAGACAGCAGATTTTGAATGGAATGCCTGAATAGTGATACTAACTTGAGAGCCATTGAAAATAACACTAAAGGACAGAACATAATAAAAAGGTCTTGGGGAGATTAGAAACATGGGCAGGAAGACAAGAAAATGAGATTCATCTCTTGAAAATGTACACTGTGGGAAAGTGAAGCAATCTCAATGAAAGGCAGGAACCTTAAGAACTCTGGTGACAAATGAGATTTGTAGCTGATAAGAGGCAGTAAATTAAATACAGACTCACAATGAGGTAGGTAGGCATCCCTAGGAAGTGCTGGCATATTTTGCAAAGTCATAGTGTAGGACAGTAATAAGTCTATAGATCTCTACTGCATTTCAAATGAAGCTAGAAATTTAAAAGCATTTAAATTCAGCCCTGAATGGGCACAACAATGCCAGTTTTTCTTATAGCAAATGAAATATCCTTGTAAAAATACCTTGTAAGTCTTATGAAGTGCTTTTTTTCCTCTTCCCTTCCTGATCCTTTTAAGCAGTGAAAGTGAGCAGGAGAGCAACCTCATTGCATATAATCTTTTTCCCCACTCATGTCATCTTAAATTTGTCACTCTTCCTTCAGTTACGCTTTTAGTTTTACTACAGTCACTGGCTATCAGCGCTTCTAGTGCTAGACCTGTCAGACCGGTAGAGTTCTTATTTATGGCTCCTTCTTAGGACATAATATTTCACCTGATTCCTCTGTTCCTGTTCCCCGTGGCTCTACAGCACTTGGAGTTTGAATGGCAATGCCTGTTCATGGTTGCTCTCTAAACTTGCAGTGAGAAAAGTCCCAGCCCTGCAAAAGACAGGCTGGACAGCTCCAGGGCTGAGGTGTGCAGCTTGCACAGTGACAGAAAGGCTGCACCTCTGAGGATGGGTTGGTACCTGCATGTGTGGTAGAAAAGAGCTCTTGGATGTGGAAAAGAGGAATCCTGGCTTTTCATTTCAGAAGCAAGTCAATGTGCTTTAGAGGATATTTCTATTTGTTGTTCTCTTGTTGATGTTTTTCTTGCTCTTGCATTTTACTATTATTTCAGGAATTGTCACAAGTTTATAAGAGACGTATTTTTATGTTGAGCTTGCCCAGCTTCTTCTTATTGGCTGTTAACAGTAAAGCCATACAATTTTGAGGAAAATCTGTTGCCTTTTCAAGTTCCCATTCTCACAAATAGTAAGTTGTGCCTTACATAATGTCACTTAGAAGTGCAAAGTGTTACTTCATGCAGGAAAAAGGGGAAATGGACAGGGTTTTGCTTATACTGTATAATGTGAAGCCAAATGTGTTTTAAAACTGCCCAGCCATTAAAAATTGAATCATGCTTAGGCTGTGCATAAAAGTTGCACTCTTTTTTCTCAATATTTCTGTTAAATTAAAGCTGTTACACTGTTACCATTTGTTCCTTGAAAAACCCTTGACTTTTCATGTATACAGATTAAAATAAAAAAAACAGAAAAAAAGGTAACCATCAAGGTAGTCTTTGACTTTTGTATGAGATGTATTTCAGCTAAGCTTGTGTAAGTCATAAAACAAGAAAGCTTTCTGACACAATTTTCCATTTAAAAAATAAGCATGGTGAATAAAAAAAGGCTTCTGATATTTCTGGAGTCTTGGGAAGGGTTTTAGCTGGGGACACTTCTCTAAATTTCGTGAGCACTAATATTTTCTTACAAAATATTAGTTTGAAATTTTTCTATTTCTTTTAAAGATAAATAAATTTTGTATTTAACAAATATAAAATGATGATAGGGGTTTTAATCTATATGTTTTTAGCTTAGCATGAGTTTTATCTCAGACACAATAAGTTTCTGGGCTCAAATCTGAATTATTTATACAAACCATTTTAAAGCTACCTACATTATCAATATTGCATATGTGTTAGGTATTACTGATTTGAATTCTGATTTTGAGCTTCCTTTTAATTGATTTTGGAATTTTAGCACTAAGGCCAAATCTGAACTTAACTTTATTTAAACTTCATTGTTTAATAATACTTTATTCTTTTCTGATTTTAATACACACACACACACAAGAAAAAAAAAAAAAAAGGTAGTGTTTTTCCTGAAAAATTACTGGATTTGTATTTGCCTATAAAAATAAGATTTGCCTTTGAAGACAATTGCGACATATTACTATAGTGTCTTACACACTTACATTTTTCAGACTGTGCTTTACACATGTTCTGAATTCATTAACATGTTTGTTTCCTTTTGAACATTTGTAAAATGTTAAGGAAATTGAGCTAAAGCTGTATGTAGGCCACATTTTGTCTGACCTTTACTTTCTTTTACAATTATTTTGTCAAACAGCTATAGAGTATCTTTAGTATATAATTTTACATTGATCTTTTTCTGCAATTTCCAATCTCTTCAATAAAAACAAACAGAATATAATTTTCAAACAAGTGAGATTCTAAAAATGGTCCACAGTATATTCAGTGTAAGTTTTCCAATTTGTTGAATATTTTGATATCTGCCAGTCAAGCAAAAGAGTAAATATGCAGATAGCTGTAAAAATTCATCATCCTCTGTAAAAGCAGGCTATTTATCTAGTCACACAAAGCAGACATTTTGCAAGGTAGGTTGAAATAGGAATATTGTGATTTGAGAGTCTCAAGTACTTCGTGTTCTTTGGGAAATGCTTTTTAACAGTAAAATATTTCTCCATTCCTACCTCTTGTTTGCTTCTCACTTGTGGGAAAGGTGCCCCCAGCCCTCACATGAAATATCCCTCTGCTCTGTGTACAGCTTCCTTATACGATATTTTCATTATCTTGTCTGTTATGATAATCTCAACTTTTTTCCTGTCTCTTTCACACAATCTCCACTCATGTTGTTGTCTCTCAGTATCCTTATCCAGTTATTGTGCCACTGCCAGGGTAGATAGTACCTCTTTTGCTTGTTCTGAGCCTATGCTATATTCACCCTCCATTGGCAAAGATTAATTAGGGGGGAAATTGTCCCAGCCTTACATGCCACCATGGCCAATGCACACTGTTATCACTTTGCCAGGAAGCCTGTGATGGGTAGTATCTGTTTTTCTCTGTATTTTCACTACTGTGTTATGTAACTTCATGAGAACAGTGACCACATTGTCCCAAAATGCCTGGTGGCAAGGAGATTACACAGCATCCTCTGGCTTCTAGGGAGCTCCCTGTCCATCATGTTCAGTTGTCTGGCCCTCTGCTCCTGCTTCTGTGTGGAGATTTGCCTCTGTATCTTTTCTGCCTGCTACTATTGTGGCACCATGGGAGCTTTTCTGCCTACAACAGTCTTGGCTGCTCCCCAGAAAATGAACAATGTTGTTGGCTCTTCAAGAGATCACAGATTTTACCAAAGCAAAGCTTAGCAGCAAGTACTCAACTTCAAGGACATGCTGGCCCGAGGGAGAACTGATTCTAAACCTGCCTCAATTCCCCATATTCTCTCTCGTCATGTTGCTTTGAAATCTCCGTATTTAAAATGTAAGCATGTTAGAATTATACTTCACATTTTAATAAAATCTGGATTTTTTGGTTATCTGTGAAGAAAGACCTGTAAGAAGATCTAAACAGGCTTGCTTTACAGCTCTGAATTACTCAGTGTCCAAAATCAGAATCAAAATGTTGCACTGTGCATGTGGAAATAAAAAATTTCAGATGTTGGTAGCTAGAAGATATTTTGTAGAATCATATGCCTCTTTGAGAGGAAATTAAGTGCCCATACTAAAGTGAAGTCTCCCTTGCTGGGTGTGAAGTGACTGCTCTTAGCAAACTAAGTCATTCTAGAGCTGGATAGAGCAAGAGAAGTATGTTTTCACCTGGACTTTCTGCAATGTGCCACAGTGTTTCCCAGGTAAGCTGGAGTCTGAAGGACTCTTTGAAATTGATGTCTGTTCTGTTCTTTTTCCTTTTTGTTACCCCTTTTTTTGCACGGAATTCAAGGCACTGAGATAGGGGGAGAAATCAGCACTTTGCTGTGTTTCATCTTGAGTTATAGTCATTACGTGAGTATGCTGTGATAGGAGAGGGAATTAAGGCAGGTATCTAGGTATGGAAAACTTTGTCTCAGATGGCTTAATTTACCAAGGTTAAAGCCTTCTACGGTGTGATCTTAATACAAAGAGAGCAGTCCTGCTCTAATGGTTGACATTTTCACCTGTTTTCTCAACACCCATTTACAAGCTAGATGAGTATAAACACCGTAGTTGATTCAGGCAGAAGCTTAAACACATGCTTTTTAGGTCTGCGAGTAATCCAACATTGATTTTGGTGAGACTCAAAACACTTGAATGCTTTTCTGGACCGGAGCCTGAGGTTAAAGTCATGAAGTGACTGGGAGTGTAGGCACTAATACTTATCCATATGAAATGGACACAAGAAAAGAGAGGCTTGGACAACCCTTGGTGGAGGGTTAATTTTTTAATTTCAGCTGTTTTTCTTCTACTTTGTTACTATTTCCTTGGTATTACTTGTGGATGCTCTTTCCTTATTTATGAAATGTTATAAATAATATCTTAACAATAATTTTTGGCATTTGAATCAAAAGACTGGAACTGAATAGATCAAGACCTTTTGCCTTCAAATGCAAGTAATTCTTAGATCCTGAAAAAGAAGTGTTAAGAAAATAGTACTTTTTTTGTGATAAAAGAAAATATTCTTATTTTTTTAGTAATGATCTAATTCGCTGGTATTCTTGTGTTCCACTGACTGCATGCCAAGCAAAAACAAAAACTGAATTCGTGGAGAATCCAAAAAGAATACCACAAGACGCCATGAAGAAACATCCAACCAACTCACCAAAAGCATGCACTGTCAAATAACAGAAGATGATTCCAAAGTCAGTTAGGACTTTACTGGCAGAAGAAACCTGTGAATTAGGGTTAGCATCACCTTCTTATGCTTATACACTGGAAGGTAAAAAAATTAACTTTTAAAAGATTTTCCATAAATTAGCAAGATAAAGTATAAATTGTAATCAGGCAGCTTGTCAACCAGGAAATAATTATGGTGAATTGGCTTGATTGAAAGAAGAATTTTTCTGCCCTATTTTTCTGTGATGGATATGGATTAAATGCCAATAATTCTTAAACCCGTAGACAACAATTTAAGTTTCTAGTACAGGTTAATATCTCTAAAACTAATTAGCTTGCTTCAAAGCATAGTAAGTGTTGTAGATCAGTAATAATTTAATTCCTAATGTAATACGCACATGCATATTTCTATTAGAGAGATAAGTACCAATTGGGTCAGAAGACACTAGTATCAATTTGCATTATTTTCTTTATATTGGAGCTGTGAATCCAGATGTGCTGACACATGATCATCCTTAACTGAAGGTCAGGTTTTGAACTACCAAGGGCAGTTGAAACTTCCACATACTCTAGAAAGGCCAAGATTTCTCTCAGTATGTTCTATGGCTTTATGTATATATTAATAATTTAAACAGTTATCTCTAAGCAAAATTATTTCTTGCTAGTGCAAGTTCCTCTAACACAGAGCTTCTCTGAATGCTGCATAGACATGGTCTTAAGAAGATTTTACCACTTAACACAAAGTACTTAATCCTTTGAAATAAAATTATTGTGTATTATGAACAAACTCACGTGTTAGAAATTACCCTAATTTACATTAGATGATTTAGATACAGAGGTGTATCTGTTTATGTCAGCTGAGGATGTGGGACTAAGTTTATTTTTCCTCCCCTATATCCTATATTATAACAGAAAATATTTATTGAAATAAAAGCTATGAATGTTTTTTATGCTCCATAAATAATGGGGTAAAAATGTGTAAACTCTAAAACAAGCAAATAGAAAATGCAAACCCATCTGTCCATGTGCGATTTAACTATTAAAAGAGAAACAAAAACTTCATGTACATAAAATCTTAGTTATTGCTGTGATCTGACTTCCAATTCAATCTACACTGTGTGGTTGTGCTATTTTCATTCCATTTTATAGACTACAGTTCAGTTGACAAAGTTTGAAAAAACTTCAATTAGAAAAACCTGCAAAATAATTACATAGCTACAGCGTACAGTTTCTCCTGTGATCTCTTTGAGTGTCTTGGCTTTTACTTAAGGAATGAAAGGGAAGGAAATTATCAGGATATGACTGATACTGATACCCTCTCTCTTGGGGGTTCTGGTGACTTAGAGTTATCAAAAATACTTATTGATAATGCACAGGCACCATATCAGCTACTAAGCTTATCAGACTTCAGCTGACACCACTGCATTAGCAGTCACTGTGCACAGCCGGGAGGGGATTAAAGCAGCCTCCTGCTCAGTGTGCACCTCTGGGCTGGCTCTAGGGATCTGAGCAGTATTCTCACCCAAATGTCGAGTGAAATCTTTGTGAAACATGCACCTGAGAATCTCCCAAGGGCATGTGGGTTGATTTTGAAACATT
This sequence comes from Vireo altiloquus, assembly GCA_013396875.1. Taxonomy (NCBI): domain Eukaryota; kingdom Metazoa; phylum Chordata; class Aves; order Passeriformes; family Vireonidae; genus Vireo; species Vireo altiloquus. The sequence goes on along the minus strand of VZRF01009559.1, from coordinate 40,769 downwards.
ACACTTTTTCTCTGATCTCAGTGAGGGAAATGGCAACCTCTCTAGGGCAGGAAAAATACTTTTTGGTATGTTTGTATAGCCCTTAGCACATAGAGTACCTACACTCCAGTGATATTTAAAGATACTCATAATTGCTGTATAACAAATAAAAAAGTAGTTTTAGCCCCAAAGCTAATGAAGTCTGGTTGCTGCTTATCTCTCAGCCTCATATGGCTAGGTTTTCTGATACCCCATACAGGGAGAGAGAGCACTGACAGAGATGTTACTGCTCTTGAGACATTGTGATGTCTTTCCATGGTGCCTTAGAAGGATGGCCTTCAGCTTCTCCTCCAGTTAGGGGTTTTCTTGTATTCTTTTGCTGAACTAGAAGGAACTTCATATCTTTGGAACCTCATTTGCCTGTTCCTTTGGATTCAAATTTCCTAAGAGGCTTCAGTGAGAAGAGCGAGCCAGCAACATCCAAGTGTGTGCACACACATGTGCCAAGAGAGTTGGAGTTCACAGTCTTCAGAGCTTATGTAGCAAACCAGGTTTAAAAGTAAGCTAATGTCAATGTACACCGTGTATGCAAGCCAGGATGGGTTTTTTTATTTATTTTATCTCAGACATTGATTTCACACTCACTGGCACACTTGTAAATGACTGCCAGAGAACTTCTGGCTAAAATATCTGTAGCAGTTCAGAATTACTGGGTTTCATGGTTTCCATTCACTGAAACTCTGTTATATCCTACTATTTCTGCAATGGGTTTTTAGGTTAGAATCTCTGGAGTTATTTCAAATTTTAGGATATCAACCCAGTTGTTGTTCATTTTCTTTTAAGCGAGAAATTGTCACTTTGAAGTGTTAGGAGTTTTCCACATTGAAAAGACTTCACAGCAAAATGTTTAGACTAGCTCATGATTCCTCTCTTACAGCCCTTGTTAGATGTAAAAGCAAACCACAGTCTTCACTTTAACTTTGCCTTGTGGGGCACAGAGAAAACTGCTATTCATCTGACCAGTTTGAGGCTATATATAAAATACTAGTTCTTATCTTCTAACAAAAGCTCTTCATTATTGGTATCTTCACAGGATCAGACTGTAATGGAAGACACAGGGCAAAAAGAAAGGAGAGGATGGACAAATAGATAAGAGGTAGGAAAGAAAAGCAAAAAAGTAATTCCTTCTTGCTATCTTTTCTCCAGTCTCCCTTCATCTGAAGACCATGAGAAAAATAGTACACAGATGTAGCTTCTAAGGGCATAAACAGTACATTTATTTAGTCCATGGCATTTAGGTAAAAAGGTGAGAGATTTTAGAAACTTTTCAGAGAAATGGCTCCATAAGATTCTAAGGGCATGGGTGGAAAGGTTTAAAAGATAGAATTCACAGTAAATTTTAACTTTTAAAGTCATTTAAAAGTCTTTTGTAGGATGCTGTTGCCTTCATATTAGAAAGAAGATAGGCATGTGAAAGAAAACTGAGGCAAGAGCCCTGTCGGAGGAATCCAGGCAGTTAAGGAACTGGAGACCATATTTAGTAGGCCCAACATTATGTTTTCAGTAAAGATGCCACTGCATTAGCAGGACCTTGTTCTGACTCAAAGCTCCTAGAAATATATATAGCTGTTGCCATCAAAGGCTCTGAGAGTAACAACAACAGCAGCAGCAGCAACAACACTGCCATACTACTACTACTACTAGTACTACTACTAGATCAGAAGTTAGATTCTGGTACCACCATCCCAAGCAGCAACAACAACAACAGCAACAGCAGCAGCAACAATAGCCATATTATTATTATTATTATTATTATTATTATTATTATTATTATTATTAATAACAACCACAACAACAACGATAGTAATAATAAAAGTCCAGAAGTCAGATTCTGGTACCACCATTCCAAGAGGCTCAAACAGATAAGGGAGGAGAAAAAAAAATAATCCCAAACCCCAATGTGATTACAAAAGCTATTTTTTTTTTTCCCTCAGGAGCAGCAAGTAAGGCTGAGATAAGTGTGCCAGGTCAAGATTCACTGGGTTTTATTGAATTGCATTGTGTTCTGTAATATGTTGAAAGAATGAAAACCTGCTGAAATTTGAAAGGCATACACTCTCCTTTTGACTCTAAATAGCTCGTGTTCACGCACAAATGCACATTGAAGGAAAAGATGGAAAGACGACCTATGGAATGGGCAGAAAAAAATACCAGAAAACTCTCCATTCACATTTTACTCTCCATTTTATTTACCACCCAAAAAAAAAATCTTCTTTGTCTGCTTTTTGTTACATGCAAGTTTTTCATCAAGTATCACTCATGAAAACTAGGCTGTATATACTTTTATTAAAAAAAAATAGTTTTAGCTTTCACATGTATTATTTATTTTGCAGATATAAGGTTAGTCATTTTAATTGATCCTGCTTGCATTAGGGAAAAAAAATCCACAAGATTTGAGGTTAGATTAGGGAAGATGGTACAAGTGGTAGCCTGAAGTTTAGGAACGACTTGACTGGTTTGCAAGACTGGAACTCATGTGCAACTTAACATGTAAACAGTAAGAAGATTCTACATAAAATGCAAATGAGTGAAGCTGTACATAAAAAAAAAATGTATCCCATAGATGCTGTTCATAGAGTGTATAAATTTGCAGGCATGTTTCTTTGTATAATATGTGAAATGTTGAGGAAATTTGATTATGTTTTTCTGATTAACAAAGTCTGAAAAAATTGGGCTAAGAATGAATAGAATAGTTCATTTTAGAGAGGGAGTTAAAATGAAATTATATGATTTAATTATTAATTGTTGTTTTTCATCGGCAGCACAAAAGCACCAATGCTCAAATTACTTAAGATGAACAGAAACATTATTTATATGATCCAAAAATGGGTTTTGCCATTTTTCATGTTTAATGATAAAAAGCTGTAAATTTAGTTTTAAAGCATTCTGACAAACTAGATAAAATGTTCATGTTAAAGAAATTTTTTAATGAAGCTTTACTCCTTAACAACTCTATAGCCGCCCAAAAGAAACTCCAAGAAGATAAACAAGCAATAACAATAGCAAAAAAGAAAACTAAACAAAAAAATCCAGCCAAAAAAAAAATAAAAGGAAAATTAGTGGCTGGGACATCAGAAACAAGGATTTTATCAGACTGAACCAGGATAATTTCTGTCAAAACATGTTTAACTTTAGTATAAAAGTAAAGAGGTTGTAAGGACCACAACAGGAATATAAAGGAAAATTTGAACTTCATTGTGATGCTGTATGTACACACGTGTCTTAGACCTGGAAACATAAATGAGGCAAATTTGCTGTCACTTGTTCTCTGTACTTTAAAGGAGAAATTAAAAACAGATCAGAGAATGTTCATGACTGGTGTCTTGGGAAGAACCACACCTTGGACGCACTTCTTTCACTAACCAAGAAATATTAGGTGCTTAATCTACGGGGTGTAAGAAAGACTTGAAATCAAAGTGCAAACTCTGTGTCTGAACATAACAGGATGAAGCACAGCTCTTCACCCACCCTTCTCTGTGCTGAAATTACTCCAGCTTACGGGGATAACATAATGCCAGACAGCAACTGGTCTTGAGAAATATCTGGCTGAAGTGGCCACTGTGGTCAAGTTTGCCAAGGAATGTTTGGTGAAGGGAAGATAATGTGCTGAATATAACCAGGCTTGATTACAGTACAGCAGTTTTGGTGCCTCATTGCCTACTGAACTGAAGCAAAGCAGGGTTTTTACAGTGGCTGTTAGTGGTATCAGGGTCACAGGGATGACACTGACACCTTTTTCACACTGGAGACTGTGAAATTTAAAAGAAAATATTGGAAATATTTAACACTCAAAATAGTCTTTAATGTAATTAACGTGTTGACAGTATCTACTACAATCAAAATATTTGTTTGGATAAATGAACCAGCTAAACACTAATTCGTCTTGATGTAGTGTGCTCCAGGCAGTGAAAGAATGGTGCCTTCTGCAATGCTAACTTGAGTGGAACAAATTCTTGGACTTGAGTCTTCTACAATTACAGCTTCAAGGGAATTTAAGGCACTATCAGTAGGCTCTGGTTTGGGCACAGTATGTCATGTCAACAAGGTCATGGTGTTCATTAGGGGATCTTATCCCAGCAATGCACTTGACAGTCTGGCATGTCAGAGCACCACCAAGAAAACAATTTCATTAAATAGCTCAGATGAAAATGACTTGCTGATAAAGGTGAGGTGTGAGCAGAGAAGAGGTTGTAATGGATTTGCATAGTGAGAAGGAACCAGGCAGCCTCTTTTTGAACCAGAAGTCAGATGGTGCGTCATGAATATTGCTATAGGCACCTGATGATGCTGATAGCATGAACTTTTATAATCTTGTTGCTTACATGGAATTGCTGTGGTATTATCTGGAGATGTGTTCAGCTTTTCACTGGTTTTCTGTGGTTTTGTTCATTTTTCAGTCTTACAGTTTCGCTCCTAACTCATAGGAATAGGATAGTTTTAGTATTTGCCCCATTTGGTAGTGTAGAAAATTAAAATGAAAAAAGGCATGTTTAGTGGGGTGAGAAGAGTGGGACTTCACTTCAAGATGATGTGTCAGTGCTTTCATGCTAATCTAGGATTTGCAAGACTTGGTTTATTACCCTGACTGGTCACATGCTTCCCATATAAACAAATCGCTAGGCCTGATGTTCCATACAGAAATAAATGGTGGAGTTGGGACGCTTAGAACATCTAATTAAACCCTGCAGGACTAATGAAGCTTTTCTGACCTGTAGTAATAAAGCTAGCAGCCATGTCTTATCTCTAATCACCCTTCCTCTCCAGCACACCCATTCTGACTAACAAGTCTATGGAGAGCAGAGTGCCGCAGCAAAAAAGGAATGTTTTCTCCTCCTGTCTATTCTCAGATTCTGGCTTTCCCTTCTTCAAACTATCTGGCTTTCTGTACACTCTTCCCAACCTTTTTCATGCAGGCCTCCAGGTGTTTAATTAATTAATGCTTTGCTTTGCAAACCTGCTCTTTACTCTTCTCCACATAATCTACCTCCTAAGATAAGCAGGCAGTCATGTTGGGGATTTTTTTTAAAAAAAACAGATTTTGTATCATATGTCGTGCATGGTCCAGAACTATGTACTGAGGAGACTACTTGCTCCACTGAAGGTACTTCATCCAGCTCCTTTGCTGTGGAGTTTGGTGAGGGAGGCACAAAGTACAAGTAATATAGAGCTGAGCCCTTCAAATGTGTCCAAATAGATCTCAGTGCAGCTTGTGAGTGATGTGCTCAGAAAGAAGCAGTAACTCAGGCAAAACGTGCCAGGGGACTTCACATACTTGTAGAAGGCTTTTTACAGTTTCACTATTAGATAATTTGGTGAAATTCCTCCAAAGTCCTGTTTTGAAGTTGGCCAGCTTTATTCTTCCCTTGTCTGTCTGTGAAAGAAAGTGTTGTCTCTTCTATCCTTTTACCACGAGGGAGTTGAGATAGGCTTAGATAAAAAATTGGTTTTGTTGTGATTCACAGTTAGTCCTTTGCTTGATCTTGGGAAGGTACAGATTTTTCTGAAATGCATGGTTTTTTTGTTATGACTTTGGAACTGCTCATTGCTTGAAGCTAGCCTATTTTGTGATATGAAGCCTCTGTTCCACATGTCAAAAGAAGAAAAAAACAGTGTACTATTGTTTACTGATTGGTGCCAACTGTAATTATATGCTTGTCTACATGGGGAAGTTGGCCTCTTTGAAATGTTAGAGAAATACTATTTGACCTCAAAAGGTTCTTGACTTTTTCTTCAAAGATGTCTCCTCATGAGACCTTATTTCTAGTATATTTTCATTATTTGCCGTAGGAAAAAAAAATTCGTTTATCTTTTAGCTTTCCCTCACTATCCTGGAGCAAATTAAAGGTAAGTTATGATTTTTAACACCAAGACAGCTTTTCTGCTTTATCTTTGAGCACCCTTTCTTTCTCTTGTTTACTTCCACAGACCTCACTTACAACTATTTTCTCATTTACAAAGATACTGTAGTCTTCTTTTGAGAAATATCCCAGAGTGGCATTCTTTTTCTCCCTAGTCATCTTTATTTCTCTGTGTATTTTCCTTAGAAAAGTATAATTATGAGGGATCTTAGGTAGAAATAGAATCTATCCAATATTCTAACAATCCGGAGGGGTTGCCAGGAGGTAATTCTAGAATAAAACTCCCCAAATCTCAGCATTAATCAGCTATGATGATTTTGTTCAGGACCATCTATCTGCTGAATAGCTTGATTATTCCTTTATAGAGTGGTAAAATCAATAGAACTGCACTGTTGTGAAACCACCTAAAATGAAAACAAAGCCTAGAAATGTAACCTGTTTTCCATTTATGCTGTATACTTAATTTTACCTTGACAGTTTTTCTTACTGCTGGCTCCCTTTTTTTAACAAATGGAACTGTTAATTTTCATTTTTACTTCTGGAAATGTTTCTTTCTTCTGTGACAAGTATCCTAGCATATCTTCATGGCACAGTCATCTCAAGCTACGTTTTAAGTCCTTGAGCTGATGCTGAGCCATCAAGTGGATCTCTCTGTAGAACATCACCACACTGGGAAGAGATGCTTGCTCAGTCACGGATTTCTGCACAGTCTGTGCAGGCACATTCATTTGGGGGCCACACTTAGGAGGTGCAGAACTAATTACATCAGGTGCAGACTTGCTGTGATTTGGGTGTGCAATTCTTCACACTTAGCTCCATGAGGGACTAGCTGCAAGTTCTTCAGTTAGCACTCCATTTAGCACTGCACAGCAACGGAACCAGGTAGGTTTCTTAGAAATCTAATAAATATAGTCTGTGTTGACTTAGTTTTGCTGCTATATTGCACCAAAAACCTGCTTAACTTTTTACCTGTCGGGGTGTGGGCTTCTTTTCCAGCCTCTTACCCTCACTCCCCATAGCTGGGATGAATCACAGGGGACATGGGATTTTCTTGTTCGGACTCAGTGTTGTCTACTAATTCTCGTCTATGTTACAGTCTTAGAAACTGTGAGTTCTCTTAACAAGAACAAGGTGGAACAAGGCAGTATAATGGTGATTCTCTGGTTCTGCAGAGATTTTTCAAGGACAGTTGGTCCAATAATGATTTGCCACCTAAATTATTATTTTTTTAACCCAATATTCAGACCCCTAAATTCAGCAGTGCAGATTTTCTTATCCAATT